>PVKB01000480.1:90653-531125 GCA_004027205.1 Ctenodactylus gundi | reverse complement strand
CACAGGCCACCACATCAGCTTGCAGGTTTTCTTTATTAATAAAGTATTTCAGCTCCGTATCACAAGAGGTCCTCAGGCAGACTTTAAAAGTCATATTGTTCACACATGCACACACACATACTGCTCACACATGTGCAGGCATGGACTCCAGTGCCTGCATGTGCCAGGCCTTTCAGCTCATCTGACCCCAGTCCTCCTTCAGTCCTGACAGGGGTGTGAGAGAGAGGGAAGCAAAGAAAGAGGAAGCCATTGCCCTTCCGTTCTCACAGAAGGAACTGCCCGCCCCCGGCCAGCGGCACCAGGCTCTCCTGAGACAGGAGCGGACACCCCACCCCACCCTGTCTCAGCTTACTCCTTTCTGCAGTTAAAATAGACGAGATTTATAGGTGCGCTGGGACACCTGGGGCTGCTGAGCTCCTGCAGATCAGTCCCATGAGGGATAAGCACAAGTGCCTTGAGTGCCGCAGCTAATTCAAAGGCAAGGTTCAAGCCAGGCTTGGTGGCACATGCCGGGGATCCTAGCACTTCAGGAGGCTGAGGCGGAAGGATCATAACTTCAAGCCCAGCATAGGCAATTTAGTGATGCAGTAAGACCCTGTCTCAGAATTTTAAACAAGGGACTGGGGATGTTCAGTGCAGAGACCCTGAGTTCAGTCCCCAGTGCTACGAAAGGAGGAGCTTTGGCCGGGAGCACCTCGGCACTGCCACTGCGGTGTCCAGACACCTTACTGTGCGGTCAGGCCCTGCCCCATGGCCCTCCATCACAGTCAGTCGTGGGAGCAGTGCTGCCCCCGTGTGGCGCAGGAGGGCTCCTTAGAACCAAGGAGTCACCTCTGTGGCTGCCAAAACTGTCAGTGCCGTGGGCTGGGCAGCCAGAAAGCACCACACGCCTTTGAGCTGTGGTGCTGCCCACAGCTTCCGGGGCTCCTGTCCCCCTGGTGTGTCCCCCCCACCATTCACTCTCCTCTGGCTACACCTAACCCTCACCCCCCTCTTCTCCCTCCCTCACCACCCCACCTTCGCCTCCTCAGCCGGCTGGCTTCACCGTCACTTGCAGCTAGCTTCCTGGCTTGGCATGGGCTCAGAGCCGCAGCTCAGAACATGCTGAAAGTGGTCCATCAGACCGGCCGCCAGTTAAATAATGTTTGGGTTCTTGTCAGAATGTCACAGAGTACCCTGTCATTTTGTTTCAGCAACTTGTCCTTCTGCAGGCACAGTTCGCCTTATGGCATGCCAGCAGTAAAAATGTCACTTACAATAATTACTTTTTGGTGGCAATGCTTGCTGACTTCCTACCTCCAAGCTGTTTCTCACACAGTGGGGAGATAATAAGAAACGACTTTATCCTGACTGCTCAAATGAACACTAAGTGGAATTTGGGTTATTGGTACTGCAGCAGGGCTGGCTACAGGGACGTCGACAGTGGGCCGTGCAGGCCATGGAAGGTTTGTCGTGCGGGAAGGTGGCAGGCATGCACTTTCTATCCGCTGCTCCTGAAAACTTGGCGGCAACTGTTTGCCCACTGCGTTCGGAATGTAAATATTTTTTCATAAGCCTTTTGTGGGTCCTAAAGGCCCCGTGTACCTCTGAGGGCCTCGAGCCACGTCTCTGCTCCCCGTCCGCCCTGACAGCCTCCTCTGGTGTGGGACTGAACTCCACGCAGGAGAATTAATCCCACAAATTGACTTTTAGATGTAGCACCTCCTGCTGCCGTGAGGATCGGAAGCATCGGCCCTGGCCAGGCTTTTCCAACATGTTCATTTCCCGTTTTAATTGTCCCAGGCCTATAGGCTGCAAACTTTCTTGAAAACAAAGTTTTGGGGGTTTTCTTGTTTGTGGGGGTTTTTTCTGAGTTTTTCTTTTTTTACCTAATTTCTCTCATCCCCAACGTGTAGCAGAGAGCTCAACACAGAAAAAGTGCTTTAAAATCACGTGAATGAAATTGGGCATGGTAGCACACGCCTGTAATCCCAGCTCTCGGGAGGCTGAAGCAGGAGGATTGCTGTGAGTTCCAGGCCAGCCTGGGTTACGTAGTGAGTTCAGGACCAGCCTGGACTCAAAGCAAGACCCTTTCTCAAATAAATAAATACTAGTTGAATTAAATGAAGATGTGTGAATAAACCAGGTAGGATGGTACAGATCCATAATCCCAGCTCCCTGGGAGGCTGAGGCAGGAAGATCACAGGTTCAAGCCCAGCCTGGGCAAATTGATAATTTAGTGAGACCCTTGTCTCAAAAAAATAAATAAATACATGGATAGATAGATAGATAGATAGATTAATCGATTGGTAGAAAGGAGTGGGAATGTAGCTCCGTGTGGAGACCCTGGATTCAATCCCCAGTACTGTCAAAAAACGTGAACGAATGAGTACACATGGGCTGTTGGAGTCGTGGGCAGGCAACAGGAGGGGCAGAAACATGGTGGCTCTGTGTCCTACTCTGGTTCCCATCGTCACTCTGCCCAGGGGACCCTTACTGGAGATGGTCACCCAGTTGCTGGCTGGGCTGCAGGCGTAGGCATCTGTCTAGAGCCCTTGGGAGGCTGGAGCGCCAGCCTGCCAGCGCCCTTGGCTCGCAGCCCCGGCGATGCAGTCCCTCCCTGGACCTGCCATGGCCTCGCTTCCGGTGACTGTGATGCTTTGAGGCTTGACAAGCAGCTTGTAGAGGAACCTTCTGGGATTGCTCTGCGCAGGTTGTGGGGACTGCCCACCTGGGCAGGTGGCTCCTTAGGACATGGGCCATCAGAGTAACTCCCTGCACTGACTCTCTAAGCACCATGCCTTCTCTGAGTGAGACGTGGGCCTGGCTGAGCTGGGGCATCTGGCAACTTGGTGGTGTTGGCCGAGTGTCCACGTCCCTCCCGCAAGCTCCAGCAGCCCCCACCCCCAGCAAGTGCCTGATACACATTAACACCAAGGTGGCTGCCGTGATGAAGGACAATGGCGTGGGCATCTTCACATCGTCTCCCTGTTTACCACAGCGCCCCTGGCCAGTTCACCCCCACACTCACCCAGCCCTCAGAACATCTCCTAAGTTGCTCTTGACTGCCTGTCCCCCTTCATTCCAGCCCCACCCTCCTTCCAGGCCTGGCCCACTCTTGCCCAACCTCTGCAACCTGCCCTCCACCCCAGCCGTCATCTCACTGTCCGAAGGGAAAAGTAGACTTCCATATATATCACTGGGTTGCTTCTTGTAGCTGTTGTTGTTTGAGACAGGGTCTCACAGAGCTGTTCACGCTGGGCTCAAGCTTGCAATCCTCCGGTCTCAGCCTCTTACTATTGAATGCTGAAATCTATAAGTATTTCAAATAGCATGCAAGTAGTAGCATAATGCAATAAGTGCCCACATATCTATTAACCTAACTTTTGTCTTCAGCTTCAGGTCATAACTTAATCCTGTATTTTTATTTGTGTGTGTGTGTGTGTGTGTGTGTGGTATTGGGTATCAAGCCCTAGGCCTTCGCACAAAGCTGCATCCCTAGGCACCCTCCTTTTTTCAAATTTCTGATTTTGAGACAGGTTCTCTCGCCAAGTTGCTCAGTACCTTAGTTACTCTTTCGTTGCTGGTACAGAGTACCCAGCATCCATGACCTAGGGCTTCAGGTCTCAGTCTATTCGTGAGTGTCTGGCAGTGGCAGAAACACATGGCAGGAAGGATCTGGCAAAGGACAGCTGCTCACAGCATGGCGGGCGGGAAGCCAAGTGAACAAGTAGCATATATCCTCCCAGTCCCGTCCCAGTGACCAGCCCCTTCCAGGTCCGCCACTTCTGGATTAAGCCTCCAGCTGCACCCCTTCCAGATCACACACCCAGTAACGCACCACACACCTGTAATCTGTAATCTGCCACATGTCACTAATCCACCACATGTTTGTAACCTACCCCTCCCGACCGGGCCCCAGCTCTTTAAGAGCACATGATTCCATAGGCATTCCACAACATCCCAGATACATGAAGCTTCTGGGGAACATTCCAGATCCAAACTACAACATTCTGCCCCGGCCCCCACAAGACTCACGTGCGCCTCCTTATGCAAAACGCATTCAGTCCATCTCGTAACGGTTGCCAAACTCTGAACAGTCCCAGCACTGCCAACACGTCCAAGTCCACAGTCTCTTCTGAGACTCGAGGTAAACTTGGCTGTGAGTTCCTGTGAAAAGTTGAACGCAACACGCAATGTCATGAGTAAATGTTCCCATTCCAAGAGGGAGGAACAGGAAGAAAGCAGTCAGACCACAGCAAGCATGAGAACCAGCCAGCTTCAGATGTAGTTTTCTTAAATCCTATAGCTCCGTGTCCAGCAACCCGTGCGAGCTGTGCTGAGATGTGAACGCCAAAGGTTCTGGGCAGCCCGGGCAGCCCGGCCACTACGGCACTGTGCCCGCCACCTCCAGTGTTGGGCCAGCTCCGCTCACAGCCTGTGGTCTTTCTCAGCAGATGATCAGCATTCCTGGCATCTCCACATTTCTGGGATCTCCGCAGCACCTTAGGCTTCTCCTCCATCAGTTCATGCCTTGTCCCCCACCCATGCTGGGGCACACTGCCTGGCTTGACCTTCTTCTGAAATCTGGGTGGAAACTTCCATGACCTGTACCCCTTGCATTCTGCGTGCCTGTGTAACCAATACCACAAGGATGATGCCAAGTTCTGCCACTGGCTGAAGCAATAGTCCTGGCCCTCTGGACCTATGGCTGCAGCAGCATTCAAGTACCTGGGTGGCTCAACTTTAGGTGACGGAACTCTGGCAAATACCTCCCTCTTTGGCCTTACAGCCTGCACCAGGGTACTCTTTTTCAGAGCGGAGACTTCTGTCTTTTCACCCTTTCATTAGTAAAGCGTAGGTCTTGCCGATTTCTCAGAGACCCTCAAGGTATCTTTCTCATCCTGGTTCTGAGTACTCGGCTTCTTGTGAATGCCCCTGTCCTGAACATCCATGTGCTCTCCCGCCGCTACGTTGGAGCCCACTTTCATCTGGCAAAACTGTGAATATCTTCCATGTTTTTCCTCTGCTGTCTTTTCCAGCTTTTGCTAGCTAAAAGCCGCAAACCGCACCCATGTGACAACCTGAACATTGGGCTGCCTTGAAATTCCTTCCACCAGATTAAGCACTTCACCACCCTGAATCTCAGTTTCAGGCAAGTCTTTGGACAAGGTCAAAATGCCAACACACTTCTTGCCAGAGCACAGCACACGTGCTTTTTAGAACTACTGCCAATGAAGTCCTCCCTCCCTTTCAAAACCTCCTGAGACCGGCCTTTCTGATCTGCACTTCTCTCGGCATCCTGGTCTGTCTGACCAGAATCCCTCCTCATCAAGTTTGGCTCATGGCATCCTACGTCTTCTCTAGCCGGCATCTTCAAACATTTCCAAGCGCTTCTCACAAATGAGTTCCAAAGGCTTCTTTCTAAACCATATTGTCAGGTGAAGTCACAGCAATGGCTCCACTTCTCTGGCACCAATTTCTATTTTAGTTACTTTTTCGTTGCTAGGACAGAATACCTGACATCTACCATTTAAGGGATGAAAGACTTACCTTAGCTCACAGTTTCAGAAGGTCTTGGTCCATTCGTGTTGGGGCTGACAATGGCAGGAAGGGTTTGGCAGAGGACAACTTCTCACGGCATGGCAGACAGGAAGCCAAGTGAACAGGGGAGGCCAAACTAGCACAAATCCTCCCAGGTCCCGTCCCAGTGCCCATCACCTTGCAGGTCACATGCTCAGTAACGTGCCCCTCACCGAGCTACACACCGCTAACCCTCCACATGCTGGAATCCACCCTCCCGACAAGGCCCCCCCTCTTAGCAGCACGGTCCCACAGGCTCTCCAGAACATCCAAGCAGACGAGCTTCTGGGGGCTACACTCAATTTTGTGAGCCTCCTGCCTCAGCCTCCCAGAGTGCTGGGGTTGCAGGCCTGCGCCACCACGCCTGGCTCCTGAGAAGTCCTCTAAGGGATCTTCTCCTGTACCACGCTCCAAGCAGTGGACTCATGGTACCCCTGTGTCCGTTAGCTGTCACATCTGCCATGCCTAGCCAAGAACACAGGACAATTCTGCCTCTGACCTGAGACCATGGCGGCATCTGCATGTGCCTGCGTCTGTGCACCAGTGAATTCCTTCCCAGCAAGCAGACAGACACTCGGCCGCTCCGGCACCTTGTCACTTCCACATGCCCCAGATAATGCAGGGCCCAGACAGGGTTTAGTCTCAAGAGGTTCTGCCTTTGCAAGCTCAAAGCAACACCCACAGTGTATTCCGTGCACCTCTGGTGAGTTCTCATAGCTCTTCATGGCCAAGGTACACCCAGGAAATCTGAGGGAGAATGCTGGGGGAGGGGACGTGGTGGCCACAGTGGTTCTGTGCTGAGATCTGCCCACACGGGCGCCACAGAAAAACAGGCAAGAACACAGCCAGCACCGTGCAGTTGACTAGCCAGGCAGCCATGATTTTGACCTTGCTGCAGGTTAAAGGACACAAACCTGAGAAGAAATCTGTTTATCATGTGGGGAATTCATGCCGTCCGTGACAGTAGCCGGTGAGCAAGATGGATGAGCTGCCAAATTGGTCCCTCGCATGGGTGAATCAGGGCAAATTTACAGTACAGTTCCTTCGCTGCCTCGGATACAGAAACAGCATTTGCCGGGTTTTATATCCAGTTGTCTGGTGACCCGAGGGTGAACAGAGAGAAGAAATCTGATTTGTAGGATTCATATTGCCTTAAAGATTGATACGGGCCATTTCTGCCTCTCGTATCTGCCTCTCTCACATCTCCTGCCAACCAGTCTGGCTGTTTCTTTAACCCGATTTTCCAGGTTGAGGACATGGCTTTATGGGATGGGAGGACTCTGCACCAGCACAGGACAATAGTTTTATTAGGCTGAATCGCGGGTCTTTTATTTGGGGTGTTGTCCTTTCTAGGTATTCATGCAAAACAGCCCAGGTACTTGAGGCCTATTTCCTACATTTTGCGGTTCAGAATGAGTTGTCATCCTAGACCCAGCAGGGCACACCCGGCAAAGGAAATCAAATCCCCCCTCGCCGTTACAGTTCTTCCCTTGACCAGGTAACAGTGTCTGGAGGCCCTGCTGGTGCTCTGCATCCCATTACCTGGTTCTTCTGGATGACCTTTGCCTATTATTGGCAATTAGGAAAGAACTAGTCTTTATTCCAGACGCTCCAGAGCCAGACTCGTACCCGGCTTACCGGGTTTACAGGTGATGTTAACTACAGGACATGGGACTTTCAGCAGTAGAGCACAGTCTGCATTTCCCACTACACACCGGCAGTGACCCTGGCAAGCAGAGGCCCTTCTGAAGCAGGGAGCCTGGGGACACCGGGTGGACACCCATCCTGGGTGTCATTCACAGCATAGGTCAGGGGTGGGGAGTGTCCAGCCCATAGGCGGTATATGGCCCGCCAGTGCCACAGTGATGAGAAGTAGTTTCCGCCATCATATCAGAAGTGAGTTATCGAGTGTTTTACCGAATACAGCAGGCTGATTTTTAAGTTGATGATTCTGTATGACACATGAATGAGGTCATGAATATTCAAATGGCCCTTGGCTGATAAAAAGACTCCGGTCTCCTCGATGAGATGAAGACAGCTTGGTTTTGCAAAACACACAGGTCCAGCAAGACCTGGGGCTCACAGCAGTGAGTCGCAGCAGATTCTACTTATCTTTGGTTCCCTCTGTCTCCCACTGCATTTGGACAATGGGTACCCCTCTGAGTGTCACAATGAAAACCAGTCCAAAGCCTTGAGACCCAGGAGCCACTGGGCACCATAGGGCCAGCAACCAGGCCCTAAGTTCAAGGACCTTCATAATCATGGTGACCACACGGCGGCAGCAGCCCTCACCTAAAATAACCCACCCACACTCTGCGTTCTGGAAAATAGAGACAAAATAATTGTGCGCGTTAGAATGCCGCCTTAGCCCTTCCAAATTATTAGAACTGTGGGCTTTCGTTAGATGAAGTCATGACAGTGATAACACATGATTAATATGACGTATTTTTAGCAGAATGCCCTGATATTAAGCCTTCAGAAACCTTTTATTTAAACATCTAGTTTTGTTTTTTTCTATTGGTGATATTTTTGTTCATTTAATACTGATAATTAGAGGTTACACACAGTCAAAAACTATGGAAACGATGCATGGAGGTCCACAGAAGACCACCGGTCTCCTCCTGGCGCAGGCTGCTCAGTTACTGTTCCCTAGAGGAGCAGTGGAAGTGCACACAGTGGAGGACAGCTGTTCTCAGCCATGGCTCCTGTGTTTCATTTCAGAAAGCACTCCAAAGACCTCTGCCAGCTGCAGCCCCGCCCCCGAGTCCCCCATGAGTTCCAGCGAATCCGTGAAAAGTTTGACAGAGCTGGTCCAGCAGCCCTGCCCCACCATTGAGACCAGTAAGGATGGCAAACCACCAGAACCCAGTGAGCCACCCACTTCGGACTCCCAGCCCGCCACCCCACTGCCTCTCTCCGGACACTCAGCCCTCAGCATCCAAGAACTCGTAGCCATGTCTCCGGAGCTGGACACCTACGGCATTACCAAGAGGGTCAAGGAGGTGCTGACGGACAACAACCTTGGTAGGTCCCAGCTCTGCTGCAGGGTCAGTAGGTTGCTGGTCTCGTCCTGTTTGAGGTCTCAGGGAGGAGGGGAGATGGGGACCTCAGGCAGAGCCGGCCAGAAAGCGTTTCATGTTGCAGGCCAGCTGTGCATCATGGCACACCTGTGCAGTCGGGGAGGCTAAGGCAAGAGGACTACAATTTTAGAGACTTAGCAAGAACGCACCTCAAATTTAAAAATGAAAATAAGGATGGGGATAACCGTACAAGCCCTGGGTTTCATACTCAGTAACAAGAAATGTATATAAATTTAAACATAAATAAAGTTCCAGGTATATCCAGTCTGTTAGCCATGAGTTGGACATACCTGGCTCGCCCTGGATTCACGAGTGAAGAGGAACCACGTCAGGCCCCATATATAATACAGTTAATTACATAAGTAGCAAAACTTCCTTTTTTGCTCTAAGGGGCATTATTAACCTGCAAGCTACAGGTTGGGTACACTTGCTTATTACAGGCTGCCTTTGAGAACACAGGCCCAGCATGACGACGCAGGCCTCTAAACCTAGCATTCTGGGAGGCTGCAGCAGGAAGGATCACAAGTTCAAGTCCAGCCTAGACAATTTAGTGATGTTGTGAGATCCTGCCCCAAATGCAACATGAAATGGGCTGGAAATGTAGCTCAAGTATGAAGGCCCCGAGTTCAGTCTCTAGTACAAGAAAAAAAGGAAGGGGGGGAAAGGAAAGGGAACAGGAAAGGAAAGTCAGTAGGCCCGGGTTATAGCTCCAAGGTGGGTGCTTGCTCAGTCCCTGGAAGAACACAGAACATCCTATAGCTGTGAATACTCAGCGCTCACCAAGGAGCTGTGTAGCCCTCAGGTCAATCCCTGCCCTCTGCGTCCCGCACCCCCTGACTCACAGCCCCTGAGAAGACAGCCTGTGGCCCACTCAACCTGTCCATATTGGGACACACCCAGCAGAGCCCAGGCCTGTGGTGAGTGTCCCAGCCAGGGCGGACCCACTCATCCCAGCTTTGTGGAAGAGCCCGAGTGTTGGAGTGCCCCTCTGTGGTGGGGCAGCAAGTGTACCACCGAGCCCTGCAGTGAGTAACGGTGCCTGCGGTGGCATAGTGAGTAGCAGCAGCTCCCTGCCCGCTCCCTGGCAGCTGGTGACCAGCCAGTATTTTTGGTATTGTCCCCACTGTCTCTTGAAGCCAGCCCCACTCCCCGGACCCCCCTGGGATAGGGCAGTCCCAGAGCACTGCATCTGTCCCCCTCCATGGTGTCAGGCTCAGGCCACCGCTCGTTGCACCTCCTGAGCTCTGCCCGGGGTGACTCCCAGGGCTCCGTGTCACCACTGGGTGGCAGCTGTAGCCCTAAGAATGTTACGGAGTTTGAGCACATCATCGTGCCCCTACAGTGTCGTGTTGACCAGGGAGGACTGTCCTGGGCAGGCATGCTGAGAAGGGAACAGCCAGTCCCCACGTCCTAGCGCCACGTCAGTGGAGGGAGCACTGCCGCAGGGCATGCTGTGGATGCCCACGGCAGGGCCAGGCGGACCAGGGCCTGTGGGAGAGTCCGGCACGCTCATTGCCTTCCCTGAAGGAAGAGCAAGGAGGAGAGTTGAGGTCCCGTAAAGTCCGCCTAGAGGCCGACACCCGGGGTCAGGCCCCCCGTATTGGTCACTTTCCAACCCGGGGACAAGACACCAGTAGCCACAGCTTACCAGAGGCGAGGTTTGCTTTGGCGTACGCCCTAGCAGAGTCAGTCCGCGGTCAGCCGGCCCCAAGGCAGAAGGGCCTGGCGGAAGGAGCTGTTCAGTGCACGGTGGCCAGGAGGCAGGGAGAGAAGGGAGGAGCTGGGGACAAGAGTATATGCTTCCGGGTCACAGCCCTGGGCCCCCCCAACTGGGCCCCACAAAGTTGTCAATACATGGAGCCACTGATGAGCACAGCACTCGCGTGATCCTGTTACCTAAAGTCCCCCTTCTGACCACGTGAGACTTTGGGCGTCACTTCAGGTCTAAACTGTGACACCCGCTGACCTGGTTGAGGCCCTCCCCACACACACTTGGTACAGTGCACAGTTCAAAACACTGCAGGACAAGGAGCCGCAGCGGAGACGTTTTTAATTAAATCAATGCACAGACGCAAACACAGAGCTCTTGGCTTTTGGCTGTGGCCCTGGGCCTGTATGTCCGCTCGCCGCGGACGTGTGCAGGGCTCCAAGGCTTGAGTCATCCTCCCGCTGCACAGCCCTGTCCCAAGCCCACTACACAGAAGTGTCAGTCCACGTGGACGTTGAGGATCCACAGACGGACATTCTCATCTTAAAACACCGAGACACAAAATGTCGGTCAGGAGATCACAGGCGCACGGGGACACATTGCCATCTGGGTCCCCACCCTCGACAGAGGCTTGGCTGGGGCTGCTGTTTGCAGCCAGAGGTGCGTCCCTCTTTCTCACCAACAAGCTGCAACTTCCAGAAAGGTCCCACGGAAGATTCCTGGGCATGGTGGTCAGAGCAGGCCCCGTGTTCACTCTGGCTCTTGTAGCTACGCCAAAAGCAGCTGCCTTCCCTTGAGGGCTGACAGACATAGGCACAGAGAAGCCACCCTGGAGCTGAGCGAGGCAGCAGGGACAGCACTGAGCACGGCCAGGTTTCCCCTCCCCTTGGCCTGGGATCTTGGCATGTTCACCGATCTCTCCTTTAATATGACCCACCAAATCCACTTATGTGCACACTTTACAGGGTGGGATAGCTCTCTCAACATTTTCAAATGGGCCTGTGACCCAAAACCAAGGGAGAGCATGGCTAGGAAACCTCTCAAGGTAATACAAATAATTTTCCAGGAATAATTGCTTTGCATGTGACCGCAGCCATTCGGTAGCCCGAGGCAGGCAGATTGCCTTGAGTCCAAGGCCAGTCTGGGCTACAGAGTAAGTTCAGAACCCGCCTGGCCTACAGAGTGAGACCCTGTCTCACCAATAAATAAATAAGTAAAAAATAAACAGATGAAAAGCAGAGAAACTACAATCTTACCAAATCAGTTAAATATAGGCCCTTTTTTTCTGCTTACTTGCTTTTTTTTTTTTTAATGCCAGGGGTCAAAACCAAGAGCCAGGCAAGCGTTCCACCAATAAGCCCAACCCCAACACCAGTAAATTTAAGTTAAAAAAAAAAAAAAGTCTCAGAAGCAGCAAGCCTTCCATGCTTCAAGCGTGGACTCACAGACCCACATTTGATGTTGTTTTCTTGCACACACACTCCCCGGCGGGAACTGGTGGGGCACGTCTGTGTGCCACACAGAAGGATAAGCCACCTTTCCATAGCCTCCTCGCCGCTGCAGGAGACTGGCCCTGCGCCATAGGATCCCATCCTCCAGAAGCTTCGTGGCACCAAACACTGGCTTCAGATCCCAGTCCCATCTCCACCTAATAAGTCCTGTTCATTCAAGCTCCTCTCCCAGGTCGTCCTGGATTCTAACTTGTAGCGTTCAAAGTGATGGCCCTCGTCACCCACAACCGGTGGCTCTCAGAGAAGCAAACCTTGCTCTTAAACCTCTGATGAGCATGACAGACGGAGTGCTGCTGGGCTGTCTGCAGCCCGGTGCCCGCTACTTGGCCCAGGAAGCAGCCGCTTACCCTGCCCAGGAGAAGAAAGGGGACTGGGAAAGGGTTTGATCAGCACTGAGCTATGCCCAGCAAAGGCAGCGTGGACGGCAGGAGCAGGCTTTGTTGGAAAGGGCCTCCTTTCAAGCCCAGAGCTGAGCGCTGCCCGCCTCTTTCCTGCTGTGACCCTGGGTCAAGTGCCCCATTTTCCCAGCACGACCCCACCACCTTTCTAATCATGAAAGGAGCCACAGACTGCCTAGCTGCCCCAGAGAGGTCATCACAGGCTACTCCACTTCCCAGGCTTGCATCTAGGGATCTGACCGCTTCTGAGGAATTCTGCAGGTGGCATCCAGCTTGGATCTTCTAGCACCCGGAGGCTGTTATGACAAAGGTGTCATTTGTCACACATAGGCAGGGTTACAAGTATAACACCAATTCCCAACTCAATGGAGCTGTTGGAAATCTGTCTAGAAGAGTGTTTCAGGGCTGGGGATGTGGCTAAGTGGGGGAGGACCTGCCTATGTGCAAGAGGCCCCGAGTTCATTCCCCAGCACTGCAGAAAGACAGAAAAGACAAAAATGGTCCTGCACAGGATTTGCTCTGAGCCACAGCCCCGCTGGCCAGACTCGGAGCCATTCTAGTCCTGTGTTTAACCCTTGTTTTTTGTTTTGGTTTTGTTTTATTTGTTTGGTTGTTTTTTCCTTCAGTTTGGTTTGGTTTTTTTGCTTTTTTTTTTTTTTTTTTTTTTTTTTTTTTTTTTTTTTTTTTTTTTTTTTTTTTTTTTTTTTTTTTTTTTTTTTTTTTTTTTTTTTTTTTTTTTTTTTTTTTTTTTTTTTTTTTTTTTTTTTTTTTTTTTTTTTTTTTTTTTTTTTTTTTTTTTTTTTTGAATGTGGAGGGAGTATATTCTTTTTTTTTGAGACAAGGCCTCACTAAGTCCCTAAGTTGCCCAGGCTGGGCTCAAACTGGAGAACCTCCCACTTAAGCCGCCCAGAGTGCTGGGATTCGAGGACTGTATCTGATTTCCACCTTGACACACACTTGCCCTCTCAGTCCCCTGCCTCTCACTGACAACCTCCTGCTTCTGTGTGCCCCTAGGTCAGCGGCTGTTTGGGGAGACCATCCTGGGGCTCACCCAAGGCTCCGTCTCAGACCTCCTTGCCCGCCCGAAGCCCTGGCACAAGCTCAGCCTCAAGGGACGGGAGCCCTTTGTCCGCATGCAGCTGTGGCTCAATGACCCCAGCAACGTGGAGAAGCTGATGGACATGAAGCGGATGGAGAAGAAAGGTGAGTGTCCACTCTCTGCCCAGCAGCGACCCCATGGCCGTCCCCCTCAGTCCTCGTCACAGAGCCACAGGAGACACTGCGCCATCCGAGGCGCTGTGAGGCAGGGCTGAGGGGTCTTAGACCAGACCTAAGGAGACTGGGGAGATGTGTTGTTTTACCCAGCCCACCGTGTGGAAAGATCTCTTAGCACTGGGAACGCAGCACTAGTGGCAGCTGCCATCTGTTTTGTGGGTGGGGCGTGACAGCATGCCCTGCACCAGGTACTTTTGTGTTTAGAGAGATCAGGCCTGTAATCCCAAAAGAGAATTAGCAAGACCTTGTCTCAAAAACACAACTACAAAGCAAACAAAAAACTAAAAATAAATAAATAAGCTGGGGATCTATCTCAGCACGAAGGTCCTGGGTCGGGCCCTGAGTGCTACCACTAAAATTTGTCAAGAAATTGAAGTTCAGAGAGGTTAGGTACCTTCTTTAGGGTCATCCCGCCTAAAAAGCAGCTAAGCAAATTCCTGCCAGAATAGATCTCCCTCTTCTGTTAGTTTCTGGCCTCAGGGGATCTGGACTCCCTAGAGGGCAAACTTCAGAGGCTCCCAGGTGCCAATCTGAATGCTGGTGGCACTCTTCCTGAACCTTGTCCACCCCAGCAGCGGGCAGAGCTTAAAGGGGAAACAGCTCAGCAGAGCGGCGCTGTATCTGCTCAGCCTCGTGTCTGTAGTTCCTGATGCTGGTCCACCCTGCAGGTCCCCCAGTTCCTGCCGCCCAAGTGCTGAGCCAGCTGGGCAGCTGACTCTGAGTGCCTTAGATGCAGTAATGGGGCACCCGCCTTGACCTCCCTCCCAGCCATTTAATATGAAGAGCCTTAATCCAGACTGGCCGTCACAGGTGGCCCTGTGTCCTCCTCCTTCTCCCAGGGTGTCTCTAGCCCAGTGCCCTGCTCTCCCTTCCCCAGGGAAAAGGGCTGGTGCTCCAAGAGCTGGAGCTCCCTCCTCCAGGAACTCCCTGGGCTGGGCTTCTCAGAAGAGACTTCCGCTTTCCCTGCACTTCCTGTCTGTAGGCGCCGTGCCGAGACTGCCTAACCCACACTGCTTTAGCCAGCACGCGGGCACCAGTGTCTGCCAGAGATGAGCTCAGCACTTACGAAACTGACCGGAAGCTGGCAGAGGCGGGGCAGTCCCCACGAGGCTGCCGGCGCCAAGCTCTGCTCTGGCATATGCTCGTCAGCGTCGTGCTGAGGGCCTGCCACTCTGGGATCCTGGGTGCCACCGCCGCCATCCATGTTGTGCCCAGGGGGTGGCTTCCACCCACTGAGGGCTTTCTATGGGCTCTGGCCTGTCCTCAGTGGGGGGACCCCAGCTGTGACAACAGCTTCTCAACCCAAAATGTTCAGCTTCCTATGTTCAGTCATTAGCAGAAGTAGAGAGAATGGCCCTCAAGCCCACATAGCCGTCTGGCGCTGAGTGTCAGTAGTGGTCAGTACCCAGGCAGCCGTAAAGCCCCGCATGGAGGCAGGCCGGCCACCATGTGCTGGGTGGCTGCTGGGTGGCACCTGGCAGCTCCTGCGCAGCAGCAGCCCTGTCCCTTCTCACTCGCCTTGAACTCACTGTCTCTGGTGTGTTCCTCATCCTGGGCCACCACACCAGGCCCCAAGTCCCCCCACGTACCTGCAAGGGCTTCCCAGGCCTCCCTGCAGCCTTCCACAGGCTCTGGGCGCCATCTTGTGTTGCAAAATTGTTACTGTATTGGCATGGCCAGGCCTTCTGACGCCCCAGGTCCCCAGCATTCTGTGGCCTTCTTTCTGAGGTGTTCCTCTAAAGAAACCATCGCCAGCCCCAGCAGGAGACCAGGCACCTGACCCCAATCTAGCCTAGATTACACAACTTCTGCAGCGGAGCCTAAAAAGAGCTGGAGATGTCGCTCAGGGCAAAGGCCCTGGGTTCAGCCTTAGCACTACCAAAAGAAGAAGAAAAGAAATACCTTGCAGCGGGTAACCCAGGCCATAGGTTTCTTACTATGCTCTGCTTCCTTCTCATTCATAAAATTTGGTTTCTTCCCCTGCAACCTCTAAACTTTTATTCTTCTCGTCTTTTATTTACACTAATTCTTTTTCACCTTATAGTGCTGTCCTCTTTTCTGTTCTTTCTGGTTTTGGTTTTGGTTTTGGTTTTTAAGGGTTTTTTTGTTTCATTGCTAAGAGTCTCACTCTGTAGCCCAGGCTGGTGCTGAACTCATCATGGAGCCCAGGGGGCTGGCCTTAGTCTCACAGCAATCCTCCTACCTGAGCCTCCTGGGTGCAGGGATTACAGGCATGCACCACCACACCCAGCTTATATGGTGCTGGGGAATCGAACTTGGGTACTTAGCGCTTGACAGAGCACTTGCTAGGCAAGCGCTGTAACTGCTAAGTCATTCCTCCAGCCCTCTGGTTTTTTGGGGGGTTTTGGTTTGGTTTGGTTTGGGTTTGGTTTTTTGTTTTGTTGAGACAGGGTCTCACTCTGTAGTCCAGTCTGGTCCTGAACTCACTGGTGTAGCCCAGGCTGGCCTCAAATTCATGGGAGTCCTCCTTGTGCCTTAGCCTCCCAAGTGCCAGAATTAACAGGTGTGCGCCACCACACCCAGATTATGCGGTGCTGAGGAATTGAACTCTCGCTGCTGTGCTGTTCCTCCAGCCCTTTTCTGTTCCTTCTTGAGATGGTCTTGAATCAACCTGTCTGTACAGTGGAAAGCACATGTCTGTACATACTTACAAATTCCCATGTACACACAGGGCCTCAGTTACCCCAGAGGGACACGGGTGGCCTCCCAATCCAGAGTCTGTCCCCTTGACACTGTCAGCACATGAAGTACATCCACATGCTTGCTGGGCTCCCAGGATACCACCTGGGCCTGCCACCACCAACAGGGCAAAAGCACTGGCCCCAGCAGCCTCAGATCAGACCCACAGTGTGACTTCTAGTGAGGGCTTGAACCTCTCTGAGCTCTAGCCTCCTGAGAAAGTGGCACCCAGCACCCCACGGGCCCAGCTTGGGACTGAGTGACCCATGTCAGTTGCTGCTGCCGATGGGGACACGGTGGCTCATGCCACATGAACTCAGTCATGATGCTGAATTTCATCTCCCACGTCTCAACAGAACTTGTAAGGAATTTCAGACCACAGGCCAGGTTCAGCCGCCAGAAAGCGCTGTGCGGACCTTCCCTTTGCTAAGGCGGCCAGGGTGGTTCTACCTGGACGTCTGGTGTGCAGCAACAGCATACGGTGGCAGGAAGCAGGTGCAGGGCCGACGGCACCCCTGAACCTCAGTGCCAGCAGTCCCCACCTCATGCCCAGGCAGGCCCCATGTCTCCCTCAACCCTGGGCCCTGCTCCGACTCCTCCCCAGGCACGTGGCCACCTGGTTTCAGCATGCTTGACATCAAGTCCCCTTCCCAGTACCCTGCTCCGTCTCTGCTTTTTCTCAAACACTGCCTTCCCCGTGCCCACCCAGGAGACCCCCAGACCTGTATAGCCCCCGAGCCTCGATTCTCTGGCCCCCTCAGCCCTTGGCTACCCCAGAATCTGGTTATCACCCACACTGCCCTGCCACCCAAATCATGTGCTCAGGTACCCAGCTCCCTGCCCGGCCTGCTGCCACCTGCCATCTGTCTCACTCTGTTCCCCCGTACCCGGCATGGCCCTGGGCCCTGCGTGGCCCCCAGGCCTTCGGCCTACTTCTCCCACCCTCACCAGCCACTCTACTCATATTTTCTCGTATTCTCAGCTTGTGTCTCCTTCCACCTGTGTCCTAAGAACAGAGAAGGCAGCAGCCGCCCCCAGCCGTCCTGCCACCCGGTCTACCTCTCTCCCCATCCCCCCCCAGCCGTCCTCACATCCCTCCCATGGTGAGACTTCAAGCCCTTTCTCTACCATCTGACTAGCCAGAGAAAGTGGCTGCTACCTCTCACCTTCAGAATCCCACACGTGTCTTTTCCCAGTCACTAAATCCTGAAGGACAGCCAGCTCCTGGCCCACTGTTCCTCACTGATGCTGTTGGCTGTCCCTCCCACCAAGGTTCCCTGGTCCCTTCCCTCCTGTCCTTTGTGGCATTCCCCCAAGGAGTGTCCCTGGCATGGTGAGTTCCACTTCAGGCCCCTCTCCTCCTCATCTACGTTACTGCCTCAGTGTCTGTGCTCACGCTTCCACAAGTCCTCACTCTGTCCACGACCATTCTCCTGAGTTATTTGGCTAAAATCTCATTTCTGCCCATTGCCAGTGGGGTAAAGGCCAAACCACGAGCCTGACTAGCTCTGCCTGTCTGCCTGGCTCCCTCTTGGACAGCTCTTCCCACTGGTGCCGTCCATGTGTGTGCACACACGGCCACGCACACACATGCACACACATGCATGCACATAGTTCAGCTGTGCTGTTTCACAACCCTGTTTGGCTTCGTTGTGGGGGTTTGAACCCAGGGCCTCGCACGTGCTAGGCAAGGCTCCACCCAGCCCTGCACACACTTTTGCTACCAGCAGCCCGCCACCCTCTCCTACCTCCCGCGGCTCTCCACCTGATCATCCATTTGAAGCCTTGTCTGATGTCCCTGCCTGGGTATCCGAAGCAACATCAGAGCAGGGCCTCTGTGCACATGTGTTGGGGATGGCATGAGTCTAGTGCAGGGGTCTTTAGGTTGGTTTTGGAGGATTTTTGGGACCAGGTCTCACTGTGTAGTTCAGGGAAACCTTGGACTGTGATCCTCCTGCCTTTCCCCCCCTCATTCTGGGATTACAGGTGTTCACCACCACACCTGCCTGGCTGGTGCAGGTAGGCTGAGATGTCCTGTGTAAAAGCAACTCCATACCCAGGCGTGATGGTGCACACCTGTAATCCCAGCACTCTGGGAGGCTGAGGCAGGAAGATTGCAAGTTTAAGCCCAGGCTGGGCAACTCAGTGATTTAGCATGACCCTGTCTGAAAATTAAAAACTTTAAAAAAAAAAAAAAGAACTGGGAATGTAGCTTAATGTAAAGGACCCAGGTTCAAGCCCCAGTTCTGGTTCTGAGAGGGAAAAAATAATCGTGCCAGCTGCCATGCACCATCATGCCAAGGGGGACTGGGCATCGTGCTGCCTCCCCACCCGGCCCTGACCCCAGTCTGCCGTCTCTCCCTCCCGCAGCCTACATGAAGCGGCGGCACAGCTCAGTCAGCGACAGCCAGCCCTGCGAGCCGCCGTCCGTGGGCATCGAGTACAGCCAGGGCGCCAGCCCCCAGCCGCAACACCAGCTGAAGAAACCCCGCGTGGTGCTGGCTCCCGAGGAGAAGGAGGCCCTGAAGCGAGCCTACCAGCAGAAGCCATACCCGTCACCGAAAACCATCGAGGAGCTCGCCACGCAGCTCAACTTGAAGACCAGCACCGTCATCAACTGGTTCCACAACTACAGGTGCGACCCCACCGCGGCTCCCAGGCAGCCCGGCCGGTACTCAGGTCACCCAAGGGCCCACCAAGGGCAGATTAGTTTGGTTTCATATTTGGAGTTTCTGACTCCAGATACATCCCATCAGCATCATGGAGTTAGCAGCAGTCCCTGTCTGTCACGCCCATTCTGCCCAGGTCACCTCTTCGGTTTGCTGAGATTCTGTGACACTGACTCAGAGGTTTTTTTATCATATTATTTTCAAAACAGCTTGATTATTTTGTAATCAGATTGCTTAAGAGCCTTTCTAGGGGAAAGTTCACAAGCTAACACAGATGTAGGGAACACCCACTAGATCTAAGCAAGTATTTGAACCAGCTTCCCATCACGTGCTCCTTAAAGCCAGCTAGGGGTAGAGGTAGAGGGCCACTGTCATTCTGCAGAAGACAGAAAATGCCGAAGGCTCGGGCCCCCGGCATTAGCGGGAAGAGCCCAGGGCCCTCCTATATGAGACGAGCAGGCTGGGGTGAAAGGCTGGGAAGGGCTTGCTCTGGGCAGTCCAGGGCAGAGAGTGAATCACTCATCTGAGCTGTCATCACATTCCCTCTGTTGGCCACCAAGGATCCCAGGAGCCCGATGCCCATTCGCCAATTAATGCCTTGCAGGTCACCCTGCCCACTGCTCGTTCTCCCCTACACTCGGTAAAACTAGCATAGGTGGCCCTGGTGTGACCACAGTGGCCGCGCACACACTGTCAGAGAGGGGATGCTTGTGACCGCTCACCTGGAGCAGGTGGCCACAGCAGAGGCACACAGACTCTCAGGGGCCAGAGGGAGCAGTCTGCATCTCTGGCCAGGGCCCTCTAGGTTAGCAGACCCTAAGCTCCACTGGGGTTTTTGAAGGGGCCCAATAAACCGCCCAGGTTCGGAACAAATGGGGCTTGCTGAAATGTGAGACAGAAGCCATACCACACTCTCCCTGCCCATAAGGCCCAGGGAGAGATGGCAGCTTAGTGAGAGCTGAGCAGACCTGCCACCTGGCTTAGTCACCTTCTCTTTGCTGGGACACAGTACTCAACAGCCACAACTCCAGGGAGGAAAGGTTTATTTTAGCTCACAGTTTCAGAAGGCCTCAGTCCATTCATGGGTAGATGGCAAGTGGGAAGGTGTGGCCGAGGCCCAGCTGGAGCGAAGCTGACCATGTGATCCCGACGGGAAGCAGAGTGAGAGAGGAAGGGGCAGAGCAGTGAGGGGGAGGCGCCCTGTCCAGGTCAGGCCCCAGGGATCCGCCCCTTCCTGCCAGGCCCCACCTCTAACAGCCCAGGAAATCAATGCATTAAACCCCACGGCTGAGTCACCTTTCAAACAGGAGGCTTTCAGGGGACATTCCAGATCCAAACCTTATATATCACCACCCCAAGCCTGGGACCAGGCAGACTGTTCCATCAAGGCAACACTGCCCCCCGGAAGGCCTCCCCTAGTACAGTCTGCACAGTACACAGGATTGAGGACAAAGACTGCACAGGAGTTGGGCACCCTGGCTCGTTCGTCTGCACCCACCAGGGTAGGAAGTGAAGCAAAGGAGAGGTGTGGGAATGGGGAGTGCCGGCCAGGTTCTCTGGAGCTCCGCCCCGCTGGCCCCAGTCCCTCTGTCACTCTCCCGTCACAAAGGTACATTAGAGCAGGTGCTGTAAGTCATGCCAGAACACAGAGGTCTAGCACCCCAAGAATCTGTGTGCCGCTGCTGACTTCTTAGACCTTCTCCAGACCATTCCTCTCTGCCCGGCTGGCTTCTCCTATGTCCCCCGCTGCCTCCTGGCCAGCACACCCACCCTGTCCTTCCCAGCTGCTGTCCCTTGTCCTGCTGGCCTCTGACAGCACCATCAGGCCCATACATGGTGGCCAGCCCATCATTAAGGAAGTGCTGCATCTGTGCAGTTCACACGTGCAAATTCAATTATCCATCCTCGACAGAAACACCAAGGGAGGAACAGCAGGGGGACCTGGTACTGGGAAGACCAGCCCAGGCCTTTGTCACACATGACCTGTATCAGAGCGACTGGGCCTGTCGGTGGCTATAGGGATGCATTTCAGCTGCAGAGATCTAGACAGCCACGAAGGAGGAGGGGCAGGGCTGGGAAGGACTGAACTAGAGGTGAGCTGGGCAGGCAACAGAAAGGGACGGAGAAGCACACGGCATCACTCAGAACTGGCCCGGGCTGGGGTGTGACTCAGGAACAGAAAATGCGCTTAGCAAGCACCAGGCCTACATCTGATCTCCAGCGTGCAAAGGGATAATTAAAGATGAAAAACAGCTAGGCCCCATGGCGCAGGCCTATAATCCCAGCACTCTGGGTGGCTAAGGCGGGAGGACTGTATATTCAAGCCCAGCCTGGCGTTTTAGCAACTTAGTGAGACCTGTCTCAAAACCAAAGATGGAAAATGGGGTGGGGGCTGGGGGCACAGCTCAGCAGTTAAAGCACATTGCCTAGCAAGGGCAAGGCCCCAAGTTCACTTCCCCAGCACCATATAAACTTGGCATGGTGGCACACCCCTGTAATCCCAGCCCTCGGAAGGCTGCGGCAGGAAGATTGCCCTCAATTCAAGACTGGCCTAGACTAAGAAAAAGCAAGACCATGTCTCAAAACAAACAAACAAAAATAGGCTGGAGTTATAGTTCAGTGTGAAAGCCCTTGGCTTGATTACCCAGTGCCACAATTAAGTGTGGGGGGAAGGAGGGTGGGTATTAGAACCACTCCTGGAATGTTGTCCTCCTGGACGACAGATAGTCCTGTGGACAGAGACAAGCCCGGGTAAAAAGCCCAAGTGTCCATCTGCTGAGCATGGACATCTGCAGGCCAGGCACTGGGCATGAGTTTTATCATTGTGTTAAACCCTCCAGCCAGCACTCAAGCAGTGCCTCCGGGCCTCACAGAAAGTGGTCGCCCAGCCATCCTGGGCAGCGAGTGTGGCCCAGAGCCAGCGCCCCAGGCCCGACGGTCCCCCTTCTCCTCAATCCCTCCGCCTCTGCTGGGGTGCTCAGAGCAGGTTTCTCTCTTTCAGAAAGTGGCTGGGGAGTCTATTCTATCCCTGATGCTATATGTGTTACATTTATTTAATCTCCATAACATCTTCACCAGAAAGACACGTCCCCCGTGTTCTTCAGATAAAAAAACTTAAGTTCAAACAGTCAAGTTAACTTGTCCAAGTTGCACAGTCAGTAAGAGGCAAACCCAGTTGCTCCGCTGCAGGTTCCTAAATGCCTGTAGTGTGTTTGAGGCCTGGCTGGGACCACGGCAATGCCCATCCAGCCTGCCACCTCCCAGCAGGGTGCAGGCGGGCTGGGTGCTTCCCCCCACCCCAACCTCACTGGACTTCCTCTGCCAAGGGGCTTGGAAGCCTGTCAAGGGCAGAGCCGCCCTCCCAGTGCAGTCCCAGGGACTGGTCACAGGACCTGCCATTTCCTAGGCTCATGGTCATCCCAGGAAGGAAGGAAAATAGTTACCCCTGGGAACGTCCCATAGAAACCCCCAGAGCCCCACCTCTACGAACTGAAGTTCAGAAAGTTCAGAACAAGGTTCGGAGGTCATTCCATGCATGATGACCTGTGGCACGGGTAGCATAAGCAGCACCACTGGGATTCTGATGTCGCGGACCAAGCCACAGCTCTCCCAGCCCCATGCGAGTCACGTGTACTAACACCTGGGCTTCGTGCCGGGCTGGGTGCTAACTTCCCCAAAGTGGCTTTTTCAGGCCTCTGGGAAAAATACCTAGAGAGGTGGTTGGCTGAGCCCAGTTCTCTGAGCTGCTGGGGCCACCGGGGCCTCTCAGGCGGTTTCTTAAAAGGGAGTGCGTTCCCTGGGTCTGCGGCAGGTAGCGTAGCCACAAAAGACCACTGCGCACTTGCCGCTGGAGGCTGGCCTAAGATCTGCCGGGCGTATGGGAGCCTGGTCCAGTGAGCTTCCTGGCTGTCTTCTCCTTTCAGAGGAGGGAATCAGTCATGTAGAGGAATCCCGCTAGAAGCCCCAGACGCTCCTGGCTCAGAGCTGGAGGTAAGAGGGTTCCCTCTGGGCTCTGGCCCTGGTGAGGACCCAGTGGTTACCTCACAGTTCTGTCTATATGCAGAGCACCAGGTCAGCCACCTCACCTGCCACAGTTTAGCTGGGGTTGCACGGTGGAGCCCCCACAGGCTATTCAGTACATACAGATGTGATCAAAATATATGGTGAATGCTAAATTTTTTTTAAATTTACCATTGCCACGAGCTCAAGGCCACCCTAGGTTACGTGTGGGCTCAGGACCAGCCTGAACTAGAGTGAGACCTTGTCTCAAAAACAAATAATAAAAATTGGTTAGAATAAACTAGACACTCCAACATTCGTCCTCTCAGAATACCCCCCTCTTAAGATACTCACCCAGCATGCTTGCCTCTTCCTGAGGCGGTGCTGGAAGTGATCTCAAATGCAGCAAACGCTGTGCTGAGTGCCACCCACCAGAGAGGCAGGCTAGTGTAAAAAAAAAAAAAAAATTAGACTGTGGCCGAGGGCGTAGCTCAGCAGTTAAGGTGCTTGGCCGGCAGGCACAGGCCCTGAGTTCGTGAGCCGGGCGTGGTGGCGCACACCCGTCGTCCCAGCACTTGGGAGGCCGAGGCAGGAGGATTGCCTGGCGGTCACCGCGGGCCTGGGCTCCACGGTGAGTTCAGGACCCTGTCTCAGTAAATAAACAGCCTCGGGAAAGAGGACTTGAGAGGGTGGCGGAAGTGGAGAGGGATTAATAGCCATGAAAATGTTTGAACTGTCACCGTATTGCTTGTCACACCGTGTCCGTGGCAGCGAGGAGGGGCGGCTGCCGGAGGAGGCCGGATGCGGTGGGCAGCGCCTCACCCCGGCCCCCCCTTTGTGTCCGCAGGTCCCGGATCCGCCGAGAACTGTTCATCGAGGAGATCCAGGCCGGGAGCCAGGGCCAGGCCGGCGCCAGCGACTCGCCGTCGGCCCGCAGCGGCCGCGCCGCGCCCGGCTCGGAGGGCGACAGCTGCGACGGCGTGGAGGCCCCGGAGGGCCCGGGCGCCGCGGACGCCGCCGAGGAGCCGGGCGGCCCCGCCGCCACCGCCGCCAAGTCTCAGGGAGGGCCGGCCGGGGACGCGGAGCGCGAGGAGGCGCCGCGGCCGGGGACGCCGGGCCCGGAGGCCGCCAACGCCGCCGAGGACGCGGGCCGGCCCAGGCCGCCGCCGCCGCCCGCCCCGCCCGAGGGCCCCGCCGCGCCCGCAGGGGACGCCGCTACCTCAGCCGCCGCCGCCGCGGGCCCCGCCGAGCGGAGCCCCGCCGTGCCCAGCACCAGCGCCAGCGCCCCGGCGGCCGCGCGCCGGCCCGGCCCGCTGCACAGCCTGTTCGCGCTGCCCGGCGCGGCGGGCGCGCGGGACCCGCGGGACAACCCGGTGCGCAAGAAGAAGGCGGCCAACTTGAACAGCATCATCCACCGGCTGGAGAAGGCCGCCAGCCGCGACGAGCCCATCGAATGGGAGTTCTGAGGCGCGGCGGCCGCCTCCGCCCTGCGGGCCACGGGGCCACGTCGCCATAGGCCAAGGTGCACATAGCGAACCGAGGGCGTCCGCCCACCCGCGTCGTGTTTCCGAGGAAGAAAACGGAAATGTGTAGTCGAGCTTTTTTGTACCCGGAAGTGTTTTTTTAATTGCCCTAAAGCGATTTCCACAGGTTCTGGAATAACTCTTACAGCTTTTGCCTTCGGCCCCCCTCTTTTCGTGTGGGCTTTAAAAAAAAAAAATCAAACCCACATATTAAAAGGGGGCTTTTTATCTGCCATCTAATGGCTTCAGAGCGATAATACACTATTATCTTCTTAAACCAGGAAAACGGGGAGGGGGGGATTTTTCAGAAAAATTAAAAAAGAAAGTTTTTGTAGCTGTTCAGTTGCCACTAAGAGATTGCACAGTCAAACCGACTCTAAACACACTAGTTTGGATTCCTAAATATTTTCAAGAAAAGAATCTTCTCGTTTGAAACTTTGAATTAAAATAAAAACACATTTACTCCACCTATTTTTTAACAAAAGAAAAAAGAAAAAGTCACATCAGGAAACTCTGATTTTTGTGGTAGCTGATGTAGTGTTTTCTGTACGTCTGGATTCCTGACACGTAGTGCACATTGATCCATAGCTTTAACTGATTCTGGGCTTTTGCTGCCCGGGGTTTGTTTAATACACTCCATTCTAGGCCAAATCAGGACAAAAAAAAAAAGAGAGAGAAAAGATCCGAATCTAGGTATTTTATAATCTGCTTTTTAACCTCTAACCGCAGAGCACGCTGATCAGACCTCATATCTTGGAGGTTTAGGAGACAAGTTAGAACTGTAGCATGTTACCCGTTCATTTCTTTGTTTTATTTATGGTGTCTACATCCGTGTTCGTGCGTCGGCGCATGTGCGAGCATTGAGAGAAAGGAAAGCGTAGGCCGGCTAGGCGGCGGCGGGCAGTCCCGGGCCCGGCGGCCCGCCCCGCCTTTCCTTGGCACAGAAGGCACCTCACCTCACACCACTCTCCTGGGCGCCTGATGGACTGAGCCCCCCACGGACGGACGCCGCTCCCTGGGCCTGGGCCTGGGCGGGCTGGTGCGCAGCGCACTCTCCCCACCACCTCCTGCCCACCACAAGCACTGATGCCCCTGCTGAACTCGTGGGAAGCCTCCTTCCCTGCAGAAGAGAGGCCGTGGCAGCCTGGGCCCTGCCCCTGCCCCTGCCCCTGCCCTCCCGCAGAGGCAGCCCAAACTCACACCAAAACCCTGATCGCCCCCAGACCGGCCCGCCGGCCCTCCGTGCGTTCCGCCCTTCGGGAAGTTCTCTTAGCAGTTTAGCGCAGTCTAAGTACAAATCAGAAGTCTAACTTGTCTCTGACTCCTCCTGTTGTCTATGTGGATATGCGTGAGACGTGGAGGCGGGTGCGAGTGTGGGTGCGTGCGTGTGTGCAATTTTATACGTCTGTGTATTTTCTTAAGTACCTGTGCACACATAGAGTGCATTACTGCCACCTTTTTCAATAAGCTCTTATCAGTTATGGCTTCTACAAGTTTGCTAATTTAGACTCCTTTATTGCCATATCTTTAAACTAACAATAGATGATTTCGGTATATATATATTTTTTTTTGCTTATTTATAGGTGCTGTATTTTATTATCTGATTGTTAGGAAGGGATGAAAGGGGCAAATATTCTTTAGAGGGATAGACTGCCGGCAGTATTGGGTATAATTTACAAGATGTAGTTGTCATACTGTATATTACTGATTGAAAACTTTTTGACCGTATCGTGTATCATTGAAACCTTTGTCTTAGGTCAACATCTTTGGATGACATTTTAAATGGTGCATTCATTATTTCTTAAGTTTAATTAATATTACTTTTTTTGATTTGGGGGGTGGGAGGGAGTTCTAATTTTAAAGGTATGCTCCTGCTGTTACACCTCAGCGTGCTTGTTATTACTTAACTGGTAGGACTTTGACTGTAAGGTGTGAAACCACATTTCTTGCATGACGTTTTAGAAACTTCGTATTTCATTTACAGTCTCTTAATCTGCAACTGCAGCACTTAGTTCAAGTTTTCACAGACTTAAGAGTCACTACACTAAAGACAAGGCCTTGTCATGACGGGGAAGTTCTCAGGAGGCTCTAGGAGGCTGGGAGACAGGCCCACTGTTGGTCTTCGGATATTTTTGTCTCTCCCGAACCTGAACTCGGGAGGATTCCCAGTGGAGGAGCTTAAAGGGAAAGGGGTTGACATTCGAGTTCACACCAGGGATGCTTAGGAGAGTAAGAAGCAGAGCCACGGGGGGTACTGGGGTGTCCCCTCCGCCAAACCTCAAGGGAACTTGGTCATCGTGTGTGACGGACCCAAATTGTCTAATTTCCGTTCGAATGAGAAGCAGGGAGTTACCGGTGAGGCTGGTGTTTCTGATCTGAGGGCAGAGGCAGGACTGCTGTCTACCAAGGTGTTTGGTCTGAGGCAATGGAAAAATCTAGACTTGTCCTCCTCCCTCGCGGCCGCCGTGGCTCTTCCAAGCAATCTGGTCCCTTTGCGTGCGTTGCGTCCCTTTCATTTTGAACCGGGTAATCGCCGACCCCCACCCCGTCTTCTCTGCCAGACTCCCGTCTGGGTGCCCGATGCGGTCAGTTGGTTAGGTTCTGCTTGCAGTTCTGTGTTTGTGTTTCTTCTCCGTTATTTATTTGTTTTTGTTGCGATCCCGACCTTCTGATCTCTGTGTGAAGCGAGCACGGTCTGTAGTGCTTCTGAGCGCTGCCACTGAATAACACAGAAGCCTGCGGAGGGGGGGCAGCCCCTGCCTCGACGGGCCCCCCTGTCTGAGTCTGAGGGTTCATCTTTCATCTCGATAAGCAATATTCAAGTGCCTTGAACAGCGCCCCCTCCGAGCGGTGACCTTCCGGCTGGCCGTCCAAGCAGCCAGGCCACAGGCAGCCAACCTCTTTACACTCTATCAGCTTAAAAAGCTGGTGTGTACCTCTCCCCAGGGGAAACGGTTCCATTCAAAACACTAACACTTAATTACAAGCTCCATTATGCCATTTTAAACGGCTTCTTTTTTGTTAATTGGAGGCAGCGTTCTTCACAGAAGGTTTCCACCATTACTTAGCTGGCCAAGTAGGGACCCAGCATAACACCAGTGCTTGCCTCTGGCCTCCAGACCCCTGCTCCCTGTGCTCTCCAAGGTGCGTGGGTTCTGTCCTGCACACCCCCTTCCCTTTCCACTGTCTGCTCATGTCCACCCCAGCCTGGCTCCTAGGTCACCTTCTCGCAACCTTCCGGCTCCATCAGACGGCTGATCTCTGACCACCATACCTTCACTAGGAAGGATCATCACAGCCCCCGACTGTCTAGCCGGCCTTCCCCAGAACATCACGACACGAGGTAGCGCCTGCTCGTGCGCCGGGGCAGGTGCCCAGGGATACAAGCTTAGCAGCCGTCTCCCAAGTAATGCCAAGATCAGGACTCAGGACACCTGCGGAGCACGCGCTCTGTGGAAGCAAGGGAGCACAGCAGGCTGATGGCTCCCTGCCTCCTTGGACCGGCTCCTTGTACCTCCAAAGCACAGGTTTCGGCCCTGCTCAGCTCCCTTCCCGTCAGCCTCTGCGTTTTCTCCCTATATAAAAACCACCATGTCTGATGTGGACTAAGGTTGAGCTGGTGGTCCATACTCAGAGTGCCACAGGGCTTTGGAATTAGTCTCCCTCTGTGCTTCCTCCACAGCCCGCCCTGACTCCCCACGGGCCTCCTGGCTGGGGGCCCAAGGTCCTTGGCGCTGGCCACGTGCAAACTGAGCGAGAGGCAGATTGCGTGTGACCTGGCCGGAAGCTCTAGGCGTCAGCTGGCTCCCTAAGGCTGAGTAGCAGGCCTGCTGCCACACAGGAACCAGGGACACTAGCAAGCTGGCCGGGGCGGGCGCTTTCCCTGCTGTGGCTGGACTGGATTTTTGTCCTCCAGATCTCACATCCTTTTACACTTGGGTGGCCCATGAGCTCTGGATCTTCTATGCAATGGTTTTCATGCCTCTGGTTTTAGAAAAGCAAATCTCACTGGAAACTTGCCGAGCAGCCAGGGCACTCTCCACCTGTCCTTCCGGGGGTAGCACACGGTGAAGTGGGGCTGCTTGCTAACTGCAGCTTGAATCTCTGCCTTAAATGCACCGTGATGGGTGCCAGCAGAAAGAAACACCTGCCCCGAGTCATCCCAGGCCACCTCCCAAAGCCTCCGAGCCAGCTGTGCAGAGGAAAGGGTGTGTGCCCAGTGTACGTACTGAGTGTGCTGGGCACGGCGGGACGGCCCTGGCCCTTCTGGATAACCCCCTCATCTTCACACTCCTATTTGCCCCTCCTACCTCATTAACTAGTGGTCTCCTCTTGCTGCCACCCCCAAGGCCACGTGGGCTGGGCGGTGAAAGAGCTCCAGGCATGGTGCAAGTCAGTGACTGGAGCCTGGTGGCAGGCCTCGAGGCTTTCCCGTAGTGAGCGCATCCTGGCGGGAAGGCTGGCGTGGCTTTTTCTCTTGGCTTCTCCCTGCTCCTGAAGTTCCAGCAGCTGCTTCCTTGGCAGGCAGGGATGAACTCGGGCCAGAGCGGGCCTTGCTCGTGGTCCACCCTGGCATCCTGCATGTGGTTGTGCAGCTGTTGAGATCCGTCTTTGTCGTCCCTGGCTGCCCCCGTTGGCCACGTGAGCATGCTGCCCCCTTGAACTCCGTGGCTGTGCATGTCTGTGTCGTGTCTGTTCCGAGGACCATGACCTTGGCTTCCCTCTGAACTCTCCTTATGAGCATGAAGCATCTCAAGGATAGGAAAGGACACAGGGCTTCCTCTCACTGCATGCCAGGTCTTTTCTAAAGAATGTTCCAGTTTCCATTCAGCATGGAAGCCAACCAGCTCCCAGGGTGGCTAGCTGGAAGTAGACCCACCCTCTCTTTCTGGTGGCCAGAGTGTCGTGGGAAGTGGGACCACGCTAAGGATCTGTGTCCCCCTGTGTGCCTAAGCACTTACCAGGAGACGCTCACACTTAAGTCCCCGCAGAGCTGCTGCTGTGGTTTCACTGGGATCGGACCTTAAGGAAGCCTTCGTGGTCCCCTCAGGCGAGGCGGATGCCCGGTGACAAGGCTGTGGCCCAGGAACCTGACCTAATGTGGCTCCGTCTCCCAGTGGGTTTTTGCCCAATCTGGCCAGCACACTTGCTTGCTAAAACAATGATCCAATTTAACACTATCATTTCCATTCCTGTCCTTTTTGCCTTTTTTTTTTTTTTTTTTGGTAGTTGAAAACTACCAGGAAAACAGGTTCCCAAACAAAATTCCCAAAAGACCCAGCAGTAAACCCCTACAGGTGGGCTGAGAGCTAAGAGCCCAGACCCTGGGCAGGAGGGAGGTGGTCCATGACGAGGGGCGAAGCAGCCAGCTGGCCCCAGAGGCCATTTAGCCTGCGTTCCTCATCAGGGAGGTAGACGAAAACTTTTCCCTTCCAGCTCCCGGACATCCCCACGCCCACACACGCCACACCTTGCCCACTGCCCTTCCTCTGCCAGCTCCCCTCCAAAGACCCCCCTGGCCACACCCTCGGTGGCGTCTCGAGTGTTCCTTTTTGGATGAAGTGACATTTAGCTTTAACAAGACATTTCCAAAGCGCCCTGTCTCCTCCCAAGATGCTGAGCTCAAAAAGTTCAGCATGGTAGGCGAAGAATCCCGAAGCAGAGCTGGTGACAGAGACCTCGGCCCCGTGCGCACGCCCTCCCGCCACTCCACTTCCCAGATACCTTTGAGTTGCTTTCCAGATCGCCTCGTTTCCCCGTCACGCTCAGTAGAGTCTGCGTTACTGTAATTTCTGTCGTCTTTGGGCTTTAATTTCTACCGTGAAATACGCTGTATGCTATGTATCAAGCTTTCTGTGATCAGAAAGGAAAGGTGCCTTAAATCCCAATGTCACGGCTCTGTCCCTAGGGAAAATAATCAGAAGCACAGTGCACGGAAGCGTTGGGACTTCCGTCGGCCACACGGGACACCACGCAGCAAGACGCATTGAGGTGGCACGGGGCTGCTTTTGTTTTATAATTCCTTCTCTTTTATTTTTTCTTTCTTTTGTTATTTTGGGGGGAATTCTTTTTTGTAGTTTGCTTTAAACAGAAAGCACTTAACTAGAGGACTGTGTAAAAACCTCTGTGCAATACAAACCACGTCCCTTGGGCTTTGAAAGATAGCGCGTTGCACACCAAATGAACTCAAAGTAAGCTTTAGACCGGGACGGTTCAGGTTGTGGCCGAGCTGTGTCTGTGAACTGAAGGGCAAGCAGGTCTCTGCGGCCCCCACCGGCCCCCAAGGTGTCCCTGAGAGCACGTGGGGTCATGGGCTGGGGCTGGAGCTGCAGGCCTGGATGGGGGCTGCCTGGGACCCAGCAGCGTGACCCTTCTCGAGTGTCTGAGACCACAGTTGTCCCTACTAGCACTTACCCTTGTGTTGTTGAGATGGACTGACGGCTACTGACCTACCAGCATGCGTGAGGATAGTTATAAAAGGATGTTTCTTTGAGGAGAAAAAAAATTATCTCTATCTACCTTCTTCTATTTATTGTTAGGTTAAGCATTTAAGTACTTACTGAGAGTGTGGTGTTGGTGTTGTCATGGTTATGAATGCTCTTTGCTGTAGCTCCAGCGGGTTACTGTCCTCCGCTCCCCTTGCTCCCCCTGGAGAAGCCCAGAAGCCACGGATTTGCTTGGGGGGACAGTGTCAAACACCCGTCTCCCCGAGTAGCCACTGAAAACTGGTGGTCTTAACTGTTTAAGCAAGAGCTAGTGACATGAAGCTACCCATGCCAGGGAAAGGCCTAGCGGCAGGTCGCTCGTGCGAGAAGCTACAGAGGAACCAGGAAAACCAAGTTCAGTGCCGCCCCTCCCCCCCCCCCAAAGCCTCCTAGAGCCTCTGTTAAGACTTCTGGGTTCATGAAGGTTCGATGAGCCCTGCTCAGAGAGGGCATGTGATGGCCTGGCCAAGATGGTCCCCTCTGAGCCCGTGGCTGGCTTCTTGCAAGGCCCGCACGGGCGGCTATGTTCTAGTTGGTGTCTATTGTCCTTGTCCTAGCCTAACAAAGCTGGTCAAAACCGTCTTGCAGAGCGACAGGTATTTCTTAGCTGCGGTGGCTGAGGGAAGCTCAGGTTTGGGGGTGGGGGGAATCGTGGGCGGAGAACCCCTTCCCCCTGTAGTCAGGGGGAACGCGTGGGAGGTCAAGAACGAATTTCTGTGGTGAGAACCACTAAAACACCCAGTTGCTTGGTCATCCAGGCTGAGGGTGTAGGGGAATGTGGGTTCAGCCCCGCAAGGCAAGCTGGTCTGCTGCCTCTACCCCCCAAAAAAAACCCTGAGCCTTGACCTGCTTAGCAGAGCATTTTTTTTCCATGTGTGATTCCCCCCCATCTTGGAACTTTCTTCAGGGGGTCCCAATTTTGTTCTTATATCTTTGGGGAAAAAAAGCCCTCCAGTGGCACAATTGCCTCATCTCCCCAAAGCGTTTTCGTTGTCCCTGATTAGTCTATGCATTTCTGCATTTTCTGCTCTCTCTCTCTCTCTCTCTCTCTCTCTCTCTCTCTCTCTCTGTTGTACTCCTTTCCTCTCCCCCCCCCACTTTTTGCCTCTTACCTTGCAAAATCAGGCATCTCGTGTCCACTTTCTTACCAAGACCCCCCCCTCAGAAAAATGCTGTGCATTTTGGAGACGTGAGAATTCATTCAAAATTCTTCAAGCATTTGAGAATAGCTTGTGATAAAATAAAAGCGGGGAAAGAAAAAAAAAAACCATGACTGGTTCCCCACATCCCTTCCCACGCATAAGTCGAGACTAGCTGTTTGCATTTGTGCAATAACTACTTGCGGCAGACCGGGTAGCGCCACGCTCCTGTCCAGACTACTAACTAACCCACAGCACAAGACACGCGCCCAGCTCCCCAGTGCATTGTGGTGTCTTACATTTTTAGCAGTATTTTATATCTTTCTGTAACGCACTAAGTCTTTAGATGTTTCTAGAAACTCGTTGGTTAATACAATCACTGAGTACTCCCCCCCTTCATCCTCACAAAGACCCAATTGACCAAAAAAAGAAGAGAGAAATAAAAGTTTTTTAAAAGGCATCTTTTTTTTTTTTGTACGAATAGCTTTGAGAAGCCTCTTGTGTCGCTGTGACTCACCTCCGACGACATTTGATTTCTCGCTGTCTGTTTTCCACTTTGAGAGTCACAGCCGGCGTGGGGTGGGGGAGGCCCCGCGGCCCCTCAGCGTCGTCCCCTCTGTCTTCGGTTAGCCATACGTGTGTGTTCTCAGCACTGTACAACGGTCCCTGTATGACATGGAAAAGCAATATCACTGAAGCTCACACCGTGTATTACTATCATCCACTAGCACCCTAGGTGTGATAATTGAAGTAAATATCTTTTATACAAACACAAGAGTGTGTGGGTTGTTTTTATTTGAAGTGCCCTGGCCTGAGAGAAAGCAGCAAACACTTCCATTTGGGTCCCCAGGGGGTGGCCGTTTGTGGTCCCCTCTGCCTCTCCCGGGCAGGTGTCGGCAGAAAGTGGGGGCACGAGGCAGGCGGGCTCCGTCCTGGCATGCGGGAGGCCTGCCTCCTGGCTTGCTGTTGACACCCTCGTCGTCCACGGGGCCTTGAACTTGGACACTTCCTCACTGGCGTCTGCTTCCACGTCTGATAAGTGTAGACACTATTTTCGCGTGGCCCACAGGTTCATTCTGAAGACCAGGAACAGCCGGCCATGTTGGGCTGATGGTAGCATCCCAGGAACTGGGGCTTGGGGGCCCAGAGTCACAGTCAGGAGCCTGTACAGGTGGCTCTCCCCTGGCCAGTGTGGCCTGGCCTCACCTGCTCTGGGGTGGGGAGGGGGTCGCTTCGTGCCTGGCTCCTGATGTGAAGAAAGGCAAGGTGAGGGTGCCAGCTAAGGCTGGCAAGGAGACAGAGGAGGAGGGAGAATGGTGGCGCGTGGGCTCCCGGGAGGACAGGGCGTCTCCGGAGAGGCCACCTCTGGCTGGCACGGGGGCTAGAGGTAGCCTATGCGTGTGATGCAGGATGTTTCTTGTGCTGTGATGTACTGGGTGAGGGACAATCGCCACATCCACACAATGTATCACTGCGGGGCTGTTTGTGTTACTTGGTTATATGTTAACTTGGAGGTTTTATTATTATTTGTTTATTTGTTTTGGTATTGAGGATCGGGCATAGGGCCATTACCCTGAGCTACATCCCTAGCCCAGTTCATTTTTCTTTTTGATTTTGAGATGTTCTCTCTAAGTCTTTAGGTTGCCCAGGCTGGCCTTGAACTTGGGATCCTTCTGCCTCAGCCTCCCAGAATGCTGGTGTTACAGGCCTGCCCCACTGGGCCCGGTTTAGTTTAGAGATTTTTAGAGTACAAAAGTTCCCTGGCGTGATATATGGTCAAGAGCCCCTGTCTGAATGAAACTGGACTCAGTCCTGCCTCCAGGGGCCAGGGGTGGAGGGCCCCACGACCTGGGATAGAGGCTGCCCCGAGCCCCTGCAGCCGCTCAGGGAGAGAGCTCCCTAGTGCTGCCTCCCATCACCTGCCCCCAGTGATGGAAGAAATTAGCAAGAAACCATAAAAGCTCTGCAGATTAGACTGTTGACAAACGTTAAGCCAGCTCAGGTAACTTGTGAGTTTAGGTATGCCCCACTTCTTAAAGATCTGTTCGCTTAATTAAACTATGAAATGTGGGGGCTGGAGGAATGGCCCAGGGGTTAGAGCACTTGCCTTGGAAGTGCTAAGTACCTGAGTTCAATTCCCCAGCATCACATAAGCCGGGTGTGGTAGTGTACTCCTGTAATCCCAGCACTCAGAGTCTGACACAGAAAAATTACCATAAACCCAAGGCCAGCCTGGGCTCCACAGTGAGTTTAGGACCAGCCTGGGCTACAGAGCAACACCCTGTCTCAAAAACAAACAAAAAAAGTGGGCTGGAGGAATGACACAGCGGTTAAAGCACTTGCCTAGCAAGCTTGAGGCCCCAGGTTCGATTCCCCAGCACCATATAAAGCTGAGCATGGTCGTGCATGTCTATAATCCCAGCACTCAGCAGGCTGAGGCAGGAAGATTGCCAAGTCTAAGGCTAACCTGGGCTACATAGTGAGTTCAGGGCCAGTCTGGGTCACAGAGTGAGACCCTGTCTAAAAAAAACAAACAAAAACTGTAAAGTGGAAAAGAAACAGGTTTGGTCGTGCAGGCGTAGCGAGATTCTGCCTCAAAAAAGGGAGAGGGATTAGAGATGTAGCAATGTACAAAGGCCCTGGATTCAATCTCCAGTAATCTCCAGCAGAGTGTCTACACCCAAGCCTGGGGAGCTGGCCCCTCACCAGCGTGGGCGCAGGGGTCCCCTGGTTGTGGAGCTGCAGGCCTAAGTAGGTACCAGTAGGTATCACCCCCAGAGGACCAGCTGGTCCTCCGGTCCCTGGATGCCTGTGCCTGGCCAGCACAACCCCACAATTCCTGCAGCCCCAGAATCTGTCTTTCCACTGGAGGAGGATTCCATGATGCCCCGCTGAGGGCTCACCATGGCCACAGCCCTGCACACTAGGGGGAAAGGGCCAGGAGGGGGTGCCAACAGGTGATGCCCGGGTGGCTAGATGGTGATCTAGAAAAATAAGGCAAGAGAATGGGAAGAGCCAGTGGAAGGGTAAGCTTCAAATCAGCCCCTGAGAATCTAGAACTGGCCGGTGTGAGCAGAGGTGAGGAGATGAGCCTTGGTGGCAGCAGTGTGACCAGGGGCCAGCAGAGAGAGGACAGAAAGGTGGTGCCCATGGGGCCCTGTGGGCACTGGCTTTGGTGCCAAGTGGTGGAGCTGTTGAGGATTTGAGCAGAGGGCACCTGGCCACACTTTTTCAAAGGTTCTCTGTAGCTACTGCTCCAGATAGACTGTAAGTAGAAGAAAGCAGGTCACAGCAGTGGTTGTGACGGGGACCAGGCGGTGGCCATGGTAGAAAGGGACCAGATTCTGGATCTGTTTCCAAGGTAGGGCCAAAAGAGGTCTTAGGGCAAATTCAACATTAAAAAGTGGCGGAGAACCTCAAGGGTGACTCCCAGGCTTAGGTCCGAGCCCCTGGAGGCGAGGGTCACGCCTCGGGAGGAAGGGGGAACCAACTCAAATTCACCCCCGCTAAGGTTGAGATGCCAGTTAGACATCAAGTGAAAGACGCAGTCAGGAGAACAAGGACAGCCACAGTGGAAGCCACTGGTGTCTGGATGGCCCCGGGTGGCCAGCACCCATGGGAGGAGAGACCCAGAGCCAGGCATGGTGGCACACACTTGTCACCGTGGCACTCTGGGAGGCTGAGGCAGGAGGATCACAAGTTTGAGCCTAGCCTGAGCAACCTAGAAAGCCCCTATGACAGATTTTTTTAAATGTAAAAAGGGGTAGGGATGTAGTTGAGTGGGAAGGCCCTGGGTAAATCTCTACCAAAATTAAAATGTAAATTTTTTTAAAAGCCCACGTGTCTGTGCAGGCTCCATACCACCAGGCCCCCACAGCCCTGCTGCCGCTCACTGCCCACCCAGACTGCTCCGGCCATTGGGCCCGCCGAGGCCCTCACCTCTCACAGCGTGTGCTACCCCCACTCCCCAAAGCCCCTCGGGCCTGAGCATACTCTGTCCCAGTCTCTCCCTGCTTCCTGGACTCCTCCTCCAAGATGTCACCCTCTGAGCATCTACGCTAGCACTAGAGCACTCATCATCCACCACCGGGCTCAGTGCCCCTGGGGCCAGGTCTCTCCCGCTTCTGTCCCCAGCCTCAGGCCCATACCCAAGTCCCTGCCACACCTGCCCGCTTAGCTGTCCACTGGTACTTTATACATCCAGAGCCAAGCCAGTCTATGCCCGCCTCTTCCCCATGTCAGAGGGCTGGGGCCGGCCGCAGGCCCTTCAGGCCAGTTGGACACACGGGCCATCACCCAGAGGGCCTAGCGCTGCTCTCTGAGCCCCCACGCACGTGCGGGATGTCGCCTGCATTTCCGGCAGGGCCTCCTCCCCCACATGTCTCAGCGTGACGTGGCAAGGCCAGGCCAGGGCGGCCACAGACTGTGGCAGGTGGGAAGCTGGCCAAGGACTTGTCTCTCTGGCTTGTGATCTGGGCCCCAGGCCAGCTCCAGCCAGCTTCCCTCTGTGCCCGCTTCATGCACCTCTGGGGAATTAAGGTCCCCTCTGCCAGGTAGCATTCGTCTATCTGTAACCCTGTGCTCTGCAACTGGGTCATCCCAAGGGTGGGATGGGATCATCCAAGCCTCCTCACCCAGGGGTCTGTCTATACCATGCACACAGGGTCAGTTGCCCACATGGTGCTGGGACAAGCACCTGTTGGCGGGCTGCTCCTGTGGCTACCTGGTGCCTAGACCTGAACCCATCCCCTCCCTCGGCCCAGGTGCTTCACCTCTGTTAATGTTACCCAGGGTCCAGCCAGGCATGGTGACACATGCTATAATCCCAGCACTTGGGAGGCTGAGGTGGGGGGACTGCCGTGAGTCCAAGGCCAGTCTGGGCTCCACAGTGAGTTCAGGACCAGCCTGGGCTACAGAGTGAGACCCTGTCTCAAAAAAAAAAAAAGTGTTACCCAGGGTCATATTAGCTTCCGCTGGTTGCTTCCCCGCCCCCACCCCATCTTATCATGACCGTGCCCACCTGCCCTACTGAGCATGTGCGATGCAGCGAGACAGCCAGCCCCCGAGACCCATCTGCAGGCCCAGGCTGGGCAATCCATGCCAGGCCAGCGGGCTATGGCATTGTGCTCTCCCTGGGTCTCTCCCATTGGGGGCTGCATAACTATGTGGGTGACCATGGCCAACCCCCAACCCTGCCACCCACAGCACAGCCCTCTTCCACGGCCCAATACTACTGTATTTTTTTTTTTTTTTAGACAGAGTGTGGTTCTATAGCCCAGGCTGGCCTTGAACTCAGGACAATCCACCTGCTTCAGCCTCCCAAATGCTGGGATTACAGGTGCACAGCACCATGTCCAGATGTATGTGATGCTGGGGAATTGAACTCAGGGCCTTGAGCTTGCTAGGCAAGTGCTTTAACCACTGAGCTATTCCTCCAGCCCCCTGCCCATTATGAAAAGAGGATGAGACCCTGTGAGGGAAGGCTGGGGGATAGGGGACACGCTTGGGCTCGTTGCCAGGTGGGGACACCCCAGCTCTTCACCTGTAACGTGGGGGGCCTTCTCCTCTGACTGATGCGATTGTTAGGAAGGGTAGACAGTGTGTGGCATGCAGTGGACACCAGTAGATGGAGCAGGGGGGTGAGACTGGGCGTCCCCTGGCCAGGGCACTGAGCCTAGGGCCGCTAAGACATCAAGTCCTCAGGCCTGGCCATGAGGAGCCAGTTTACTGAGGGTTCACCTAGGCCTGTCCCATGCACTGCTCCCAGCTTGGAGCCTTTAGGTAGTTCTGAAGCCACTGTGCCCCTGGGGCTATGCAGTCTGTCCCAAAGAACAGAGCTCCAAGCCTGGCCCTCAGTGATTCTGTGAGACTGAGGCAGGAGATTGCAATTTCGAGCTCAGACTGGGCAACTTAGCAACTTAGAGAGACCCTGTCTCAAAATCAAAAAGTGAGAAAGTGTCTGAGGATGTAGGTTAGTGTGAAGGCCCAGGGCTTGATGCCCAATACCGAACTAAAGAGGGTCAGAGTGATGCGTGTGCCCAGAATCACACACCAGGAGAGGAGCCAGACCTCAGACTTAAGTCGGCCTGTGTGAGATTCCCCAGCTGTCACTATCCTCCATGCCCAGGGCCGCACAGGGCCCCCGGAGGCCCAGCCTTGGAGAATGTCTCACCATACCCCCTCCTGCAGAATCAGTCGAATCTGCCTCGTCACTGCCGCAAGCTGGGCTCTGGGCTGGGGAGAAAAGGGGGACTGATTCCCACCGCATTTGGAGCCTGTTGCCTGGGGGCCACACAGGGCCGGGGTCAGATCAAGGGGTGGGACCCCTGGCTCCCTGCTTCCCAGTGTGCCTGCTCTGCCTTTCACGGCCCAAGGCATCAGCCCTGGAAGAAACTCGGGGCTCCTTTGCCTGCTTTCAGAGGCAAAGCAAAGCCCAGGGAGGAAGGGGCCCTGCAGGGTCACCCAGATGGCCCAGGCAGAGCCCGGATGCTCCTTTTTCTCCTGAATCCCTGGCCTGGGATCCCTCTTCTTCCCCAGAAGTTTCAGGGATGGGATTTCGGGGATGTAGTGCGCCTGCCTAGTTCCCTGCACCCTGTTGGCCCAGCCTAACTGCGGCCTTTGGGGAGTGGCACAGGGAACAGCTAGCTCTCCCGGGGCACCCCCCTTCCAGGCTGTGGGTTAGTTGGCTGGAGCTCCCCCACCAGGCTCTTCTGATGGTCGCCTTTTCCTTCGGCCACAGGGCGTTGTGCAGAGCTGCAGGTCCACATCACTGAAGCCACCGCCACGGCCGCTGAGCAGAGAGAGCTGATCGCTCGCCTGGAGCAGGACCTCAGCACCATCCAATCCATCCAGCGACCTGATGCTGAGGTGAGCGCCCCCTGCTGGCTCCCAGCCTCTAGGCCACCCAAGGCCCGGCCTTCTCCAACTGGGTTGTCCGAGCTTGCCATCCAATTCCGCATCCAGTTCTCATGGCCCAAGCATGGGAGGCCCCGCTGGTGTAGCGCCCCCTGCTGGCCGCCAGCCTCTGGAAGGACTTAACCCCGGGTTTCTCTTCCTTGGTAGCCCACCCCAGGCATCCAGGGCAGCCCTCCTGAAACCAGTCCCCTAGCCAAACAATCTCCCAGCTCCCTGCCCACCCTGAAAGGTGGCTCGGTGCCCACAGTACGGTGGCACTACCCCTTCTCCTCTTTCTCACCTGCAGGGTGCTGCCAAGGAAGGCCTGGAGAAGATCCCACAGCCCATCAAGGAGGCTACCGCCCTGTTCTATGGTGAGCAGGGCCGACCACACCTGCCCAGGAAGTGGGGGGCTGGAGAAGCAGGTGCAGGCTGAGAGCCCAGACCCCCAATCCTCCCCTCCCTCAAAGAAGGACAGGACCTCCCGTCCCTATGATCTAGCCACAAGCCCAAAAGCAGCAGGTGAAGCCAGGCCCAGTGGCACAGGCCTGTCATCCCAGCAACCTAAGAGGCTGAGGCAAGAGGATCACAAGTTCGAGCCCAGTCTGGGCAATTTAGTGACTTGGAGAGACCCAGCCTCGATAAATAATAAATAAATAGCAGCAGGTCAGCCGCCGCGTGACCCCCCCAACCCTGCCACTGGCCCCAAGGTGAAATACAACCAGGCTGCAGGGCACTGGGGGTAGGCGGCTGCTGCCAGAATTGGGGCTGGGTCCCGAAGCTACTGGGCCAACCTTTTAGGAGGGCCCCTCAGCTCCTCCAGGGCCCCTTGGCTCCCCGCGGGCCAGGGGTCCACTCCCATGCATTCCGATGTCTCACATCCAAGTGCAGAGCCAAGGGCAGGGACACTCAGGGGCCTGCGGACGGGGAGGCAGAGCCCTTACCAGGTCCATGAGCACAGGACTCAGCCCTGCCTAGTGCCCCCAGCCGTCCCTCCCCTGCCAGGGGGCTCAGCCCCCACCGGGCAGACCCAGCTGTCACTTCTCCCCCATGTCCGTGAGTGGAAATCCCTTAAGGTCAGGTCCGTGTCACCCAAGGGCTCCTGCTAGGCTCTACCTGTGCTGTCACGCCAAGCTGCTCTCCGCTTCCCCCAGGACCCTCGGCACCAGCCAGAGGCACCCTCCCCGAGGGCGAGGTCGACTCGTTGCTGCGCATCATCTCCAGCCAGAGGGAGCGCTTCCGCGCCCGGAACCAGGAGCTGGAGGCCGTGAGTCTGGCCCTCCGCCCCCTGCGCCGGCAATCTCTTCAATACCAGGGACCCATTTAGTTGAATTCCGTTTGCCAAAAACAAGTAGGGGTCGCCTCGCTCTGCAGTAGGTGGTTGGAGGTACTGAGCAGCCCTGGCATTGGGGCGCAAGCAAAGCCCTGCGTTCTGTCAGTCAGCAGCAGCATCAGAACTGATCGGAGCGCGCTGGCGAGGCACGCTTCTGTTAGGCACTCGTGCCACTGAGCCAAGAAGCAGAGCTCTGCCCGCTGCTCAGCTGTCCTGGCAGCCTGGTCCTCCCACAGCCACAGACCCCTGCTCTACACCCATCAGACCTGAGGACTCAGAAAGGGGAGACCCTGTCTTGGAGGGGGAGTCGAGGGACTGTCACAGTGGGATGACATTCGTTCTGTGCCCTCAGGGAGGCTTCCTGGAGGAGGCTGTCTGCTAAGAGTTGGAAAAAGAATTAAATGCTCAAGGTAGAGGACATGGGGGTGGTTGCAGGGTTGCAGGAAGGAAGCAAAAGCCGGCCGTGATGGGGCACACCTGTAATTCCTGGAGTTTGGGAGGCTACAGTAGGAAAATCCCAAATTCAAGTCCATCCTGGTCAACTTAGGGACTTAGCAAGACCCTGTCTCAAAATAAAAACTAAAAGAAAAAAGAAGAAAAAAGATAAAGGGCTGGGATGTAGCTCAGTGTGAAGTCCCTGATTCAATCCCTAGGGGGGAGGGGGAGAGAGAGAGAGAGAGAGAGAGAGAGAGAGAGAGAGAGAGCAGGCGCATAGGACACCAGACAGAGTTGCAGGTGGGTGCCCCCCTGCCAGGCCAGGACTCTCGCGAAGGCAGGACAGAGGCTGCCTTGGGAGGATGATTATCTGCGGGGAGGGGAGAGGATAACCAGTCACCCAAGGAAAAAATCCTAAATCAGGCAGAAAATGAGGAAGCAGGACAGATGAGGGAGGCGGGTCTCTGATTCCTGCAAAGATAAGCAGTACAGGGACATCCAGGAGTGACACAGGACCCAGAGATCCAGCATCCAAAGAGCCTGCTGGCTGCAGAGCACCTGGCCAGGCCTCCCTGGTAGACCCGAGAGGAAGAGGGCCCCCCACGGATGCCCAGTCTGCCCACAGTCCAGGACTGCATGGTGCTATAGGCCCCAGAAGAGGCCCCTGTCCCCCTGCCAGGGGAATGCTGGCACCTGTGTGACAGCCACAGTGCCCCCCAGCACAGGCCTGATCCCCAGAGAGGAGGGAACTAGAGGCAAGTCCTAGAGGACCAGAAGGGACTAGAAGAAGCAGGAGCAAAGGTGTTCCGACATGAATGACCCCACGGGCACAGACACTGGAAGCAGAGTGAGGGGACACACTAGAAGAGACCCTGTTTCCTCTCAGGCTGCCGGTGCAGACATCAGACTGGGAACACCTCTTCTGGCCATTGGGCACTGGGGCTAGCCACACTATGACACACTACACAGCCTTGAACCATAAGGCAGATGAAGTAGTGGAAGAAAAAGAGTTTATAGTATCTCTTCTTTTGCTTAAAAAAAAAAAAAAATCTAGACTTTGGGCTAGAGGAATGGCACAGCGGTTAAAGCACTCGCCTTGCAAACACACAGCCTAAATCCAATTTCCCAGCACCACATAAAGCTGGGTGTGGTGGTTGGCCCATGCCTGTCATCCCAGCACTCTAGAGGCTGAGGCAGGGTGACTGTCCTGAGTTCAAGGCCAGCCTGGGCTCCATAGTGAGTCCAGGACCAGCCTGGACTACAGAGTGAGACCCTGTCTCAAAAAGGAAACGGAAACACGATCTCTAGACTTTGTACCAAGTCCTTGGCAAAAAGAATGGTAAAACAGACTAGCCGAACCTAAAATTCCTCACCCTGCCCAACCCTGGTGAGCGTCCATTTGTGCTGGCAGCCACTGCCACCATCAGCCCCACAACTTTTACATCTTGAAAACCTAAAAGTTCACCCATGGAGCACCGCCCCGCCCCCTCTCCCTTAGCTGATGGTAGCCGCCATCCTACGTCCTGTCTCTGTGAACCTGGCTTTGCTGAACAGCTCCTGTCAGTGGAATCATGCAGTGGGTATCCTGTGCCTGGCTCGTTTCACTCAGCATCGAGTCATTGATTCATCTGGTCTTAAATTTTTATTTATGTATTTATTTGCAAGGCTGAGGGTGGAACCCAGGGCCTCCACACTGAGTTACATCTACATCTGAAGCCATTTTATTGAATTTTTATTTTACTTTTTTTTTTTTTTTGGTCACACAAGGATCAAACCCAGGGTTTTCACAGAGTTACATCCCCAGCCTATTTTTATTTTTGATATTGAGACAGGGTCTCACTAAGTTACTAAGTTGCCTGCCCAGGCTGGACTCAAATTTGCGATCCTCCTGCCTCGGCCTTCCAGAGCGCTGGGATCACACACCTGTGCCGCGATGGCTGGCTGCTTACTACATTTTGTTTATCCGTTCACCTGCCGGAGGCTTAAGCAGCTTCCGTGTTTCCACTGTCGTGAACGACACAGATGTACAACTCCCCTTGCGACATCCTGCTTTTCGGCTCTTTTGGATCTGGTCCCAGAACCGGGCTTGCCTGGGTTCCATTCCTCATGCTAAAAAGGCTGTCACTGTGCTGAAGATGATTTAATGGTCACCTCAGGATGGTTGTGTTATGTGAAGTGAATTGTCTCGATAATAATTTTTAAGGGAACAGGGCGTGCTGCTCAGTAGTAAAGCGTTTGCCTAGCCCATGCAAGACCCCAGCACTGTAAAATAATACTAATTTTTAAAAGGCTAGTGACACCAAAACCCAACAAGCTGAATATGAAGAAACCCAGATGTGACAGCCGCCTGGGGTGGGACCCCAGCAGAGAGGAGAAGGGGCTTCCTGGAGGGGCGTCTTTGAGCAGCGTCCAGCAGGTCAAGGAGAAGGCCACAGGCAGAGAGGGCTCCCAGATGGGTGGCACCCCTGGCCCTGCCCACCCACCTGCCCATCCCTGTGCCTACAGGAGAGCCGCCTGGCCCAGCACACCATCCAGGCCCTGCAGGGCGAACTGGACAGCCTGCGTGCAGACAACATCAAACTGTTTGAGAAGATCAAGTTCCTGCAGAGCTACCCCAGCCGGGTGAGTCCCCCCTGGGCTCACCCCCCAGGGGTAGATGGGGCCGGAAGAATGGGGGAGTGACCTGGTGGACTGCGCTGGGCTTTGGAGACCCAGGCACCACCCCAGTCCCACCTCTGCTTGTCAGCTGAACTTCCCACACTTTGGGAAGGCACCAGAATGGAGCCCGGTAGAGGGAGCAAGGCCCGAGCAGCCCTTCTGGGAAGGGAGGGTGGCCCGTTAGCCTGATCCTTGGGAACTGGTATTTTTTTTAACATTTTTATTTAAATTCGGAACGTCTACTTGGGAGGCTGAGCCAGGAAGTTTGCAACTTCAAGCCCAGCCTGGGCAACTTAAATAACCGTCTCAAAATAAAGTAAAAAGGGCCAGAATGTAAATCCGTGATAGGATATTTGCCTCACGCGTACGAGTGAGGCCCAGGGTTCAATCCCCAGGCCTGCAAACACAATCAGCCAACACACCACAAGGTGGTCCAGTAACCTACAAGCCACCCTGGGCACGGACGGGAACGCCTCTGCGTCGTCCCCAGCCCCCCTCAGCCCCCAGGCTTCCCGGGGAGCACCACGTGCAAGGAGACCCTTTCTGCGCCGGGACCAAGACCCTCGCTGGCGCTGGAGCCGCTGGCTGCCACCAGAGGGCGCGCGCACCCCGCAAACTAGTGTCGCTCTGGGTGGCTCGGCGGCGTGGGCGGTTCCTCCTCTCCCCACGTGCCCGCTGCCCCCCCCCCACACACACACACACACACACACTCCCGGTGTTCCCCTCTCCGATCCCGCCAGCTGGACGCTGTGATGCGGAAAGCTGAGGCAGGAGGATCGTCTGAGTCCAGGAGTTCATGGCCAATCTGGGCACACTAGACCCCATCTGAAGGAGAACCCACCGTCCTGCTGTCTGGCGCCCTCGTGGGGCCTTCGTTCCCCGAAGGGGAGGTGGCCCTGACCCTAGGTGAAGAACTCCAAGCACGGGCCACACTTCTGTGACACGATCCACCAGCCCCATCCCCCCGCCCCGTCGTTCCCTCTTGGAAACTGAGTCCCCGCCGTGATGCGGTCGCCCATCTGAGCCCGGGGCACTGATTCTCCCCCCGGTCCCCTGCGCAGGGCGGTGGCAGCGACGACACGGAGCTGAGGTACTCGTCCCAGTACGAGGAGCGCCTGGATCCTTTCTCTTCTTTCAGCAAGCGGGTGAGTGGCCTCTGGGTAGGACGGGGCGCCCCAGGGAGGCCCTGCCCATCTGGGCTCAGACCTCCTCTCGCGCCTCCCTCGTCCCGTTCATCCCGGGGGCACGTGTCGGGGGACAGGCAGCCAGGCAGAGAGGTCACACTGCCCCGGGCTGGGTGGTCAGTAAAGGGAACACCCCTGGCCGAGTTCCCGCCCCTAGGGCTGCAAAGGCCCCGCCCATGGGCTGGACGGGGTCTCGGAGCCACGTGGGGGTGCAGATGCTGGGGAGCCCAGAATGTGACAATGCGTGGGACCAGCCACCAGGGGGAGCCCTGGGGTTCTGCAGGAACAGTAAAGAAGGCAGCAGGGGTGCAGGCAGGGCCCCCCTCTGCATAGCGCCCTGGGGGTCCTTCCTTCACGGTCTCTTCCCCTCCAGGAGCGGCAGAGGAAGTACCTGAGCCTGAGCCCCTGGGACAAGGCCACACTCAGCATGGTGAGCCCCTGCCTCTGTGCCCACCTGGGACAGGCTTGAGATGACAGGTCGCTTCCTCTCCTCTTCCCGCTCCCCTGGTTGTACCATTCGCGCAGGTTCCGGAGGGTGGGCTTCCCGTCGCAGCAGCGCCCGGCAGGCAGCCTGCTTCTGCCCCCTTACCACCTCAGAGACCCCAGCTCCTGCCCCAGCCCAGCTCAGCTCTCGTTTGCTCCAGGGGCGTCTAGTTCTCTCCAACAAGATGGGCCGCACCATCGGCTTCTTCTACACGCTGTTCCTGCACTGCCTGGTGTTCCTGGTGAGTGGCTTCCCGGGATGTCCCCACACTCCTGGACCTCTGCCCTCAGCCACACTTTCAGATCTGGGCCACAGCCCTCCCCGTACCAGGGCCGCAGCCCAATCTGGGCACCTGGAGTGGCCTCCATTGGGTCCTCGCTAGGGCACACTTAGCCTGGCATAGAGGGGCCCGAGGACACAGACACCTAGTGATGCCTTCATGTCCCCCATTCCGCGGGGACAGAGAGGGAGGCTGTGAGTGAGGAAGGTGGGGCGGGCAGTTCACAGTGTCCCCTTTACCAGGTGCTCTACAAGCTGGCTTGGAGCGAGAGCGTGGAGAGAGACTGCGCTGCCACCTGCGCCAAGAAGTGAGGACCCCCCCACCCCGAGTCCCCACAATCCTGACCACTTCCCAGAGTCCCCTGCAGCATCACCAAGCCCTCTCCGTGTGGTCGTGTGGTCCTGTTCCTCCAGCCTCGTACTGGTCCACGCCAGCCCCCCACTCCCCCACTCGCCCAGCCCCACCTGGTGCACCCCTCCTTCCTCACCCTGCACCCCTCTTTTCCATCCTTTCTTCTGTGGTACTACAGATTGAACTTAGCGTTTTCCTATTGAGCTGCAGCACCGGGCCATTTTTTAGTTTTGGTTTTTGAGGCAGGGTCTCACATTAGTCCCTAAGTTGCCCAGGCTGGGCTCGAACTCTCGGTCCTCCTGCCTCAGCCTCCCAGAGTGCTGGGATCACAGGCCTGTATTACCAGCCCGGTTACACTTCTATTTTCACTCAGCCTCAGCAATGGTTTCTATGCCCCCAGGTTCGCGGACCACCTGCACAAGTTCCACGAGAATGACAATGGGCTGGCAGCCGGTGACTTGTGGCAGTGACCCCAGGGCCTCCAAGAGCAATGGCTGCATTCCCCGTCCCTGTTCGATTAGCCGCTTCTAATGACGTAAACTTCCCCAGAGAAACCCCCTGGGAAACTGTTCCGTTCTCTGCCCTACAGCTACCTGAGGTCTGGAGTCCCCTGAGGGCCTCTTGGAAAGGTGTTGCTATCACATGAGGCCCTTCAGTCCCCGGTGCCCAGCCAGTCTGAGCAAAAGGGGCCCGGCCGGCCACCACCTCAGCCTGGTGACTTGGTTTGTGCTCCACGCACAGCTGGCCTCTAGCACTGGTGGCAGAGAACCCCAGCTGTGCCACTGACCAGTCACCATGGATCCTGGCTGTGGTTGACAGTTCTGGGTTCCCAGGGCCTTGGGATTCCCTTTGGGCTCCCCACACCCCAGAACAGCTAGAAGGTTTTTTCCTTCCAGGCCAGAGGGCTTCAAGTCCTGCCCCTCCGGCCCACTATTGTCACCATTCTCACTCCCAGAGGCCATAGGTCAGACAAGATCTAGTTTGCTCAATGCCTTCAGAGGGGGAGCTGCTGGAGGACAGGGCAGTTTCTAGTACCCGCTTCCTGCCCCAGTCACATGATTTCTGCTTTCTTCTTTAGCAAGGTGCGCTGGTTTCTAGTTGAGGAAGCATCTCCAACAAGCTCCCTGTTCCCAGGGTCCTTAGTCCCCAGGGTTATAGTCTGAGGGCCATCCTAGCATGGCCACCTCTCGGGGACACTGGCAGGTCTTCCCAAGTTGGGTTTTACACTTTCACGCTCAGCTTTGCTTATGTGGAATAAACCGCAGTTGCAGCCACACTGCTGCTCCATGTTCTGTGACTCCTGTGCTCTGGGACACTGGGGATCAGGACATCTCTCCCTGTCCTCCTGTCCCCAGCAGTCCTGTGGGGGGGCCCAGCGCTGGGCTGGAAACCAAGCTCACATTGCCTGAGCTCTCTCAAGCAGACGTGAAGCCCCATCAAAAAGAAATTTGTAGCTTTCCTCAAACCTCAGACTGGCTGTGGTTGGGAACATGGCATATTAGTAACCTGGCAGGTCCGCGCCAGTGCCTGGGACGTCCTTTCTTCCCTTTCGGTGTCTGGCACCACATCCGATCATGGCCCTTCCCCTGCACCCCGCTTGCCAGATGCACCCAAACGTGTGCCCACCAAGGCTTTGAGTGCCAGCCTTGGATAGGGGCTCTCCAGGGCCACAGGTTCTGAGTCACCTTCCCCCCGCAGCTCGGCCCCCTCCTTCTGGTCTGTGGGTGGTGTCACCTCCTGTCCAGGTGGCCAGATTCCCCGGCACCATTTTGTTTCTGCACACTAGAGCTTGAGACATCTCTGAAGTCCCCCTGCCAGTACCAGAACTTGCTCCTGCCCTCAGGAACCCAGGATGGACGTGTCCCCACCCCCTTCCAGCCTGATTCCTTTCCCCACGATAGCTGCTCTTGGCCAACCACGCTCCCCTCCCCACCCCCACATCTCCCATCAGTTCCTCCTTGTGGTCGGTCACTAGGTAGCCAGACTCACTTCCTCCTCTCTGGAAATCACAGCCATCATCCTGCCCGGGGCGTCCCATCTAGGACCCTCTGGCCACACAGGGCACACCCTGGGACCAGGTTAGTCCATTTTGGATCAGGGGGGTGGGGTCCATAACTAGCCTGCCCACCACAGGAGCCTCCTCTCCGCTGGCAGCCAGCCAGCACGCCACCCTTCTCCGCCCCATTCATAGGTGTGCTGGCTTCCAGCTACGCACAGCTCTCATCAATGAATGGCTGGACCGCCGCCTAAACTTTCATTAAGTGTTTGCTGGCCAGGTCGTGCCGAGGGGGCAGCTGCAGCGTGAGTGGCAGGGAAGCGGCCTGGGACCAGGATATGAGCCAAGCCTGGCTAGCTTCGCTGCCCCCTCAGCAGGCAGTGCCAGGGCTGGAGGTGGGCATAGCGGAGGCGTCTGCCTCCACCATCCCAGCTTTCAGCTTATATGGAGAGCATATTCCCTGCCTGCGCTGCTTCCCGGAAAGTCAGAGATGTGAAATGGCTTCGGGAGAGGTTAAAGGCCCTCTGAAAGGTTAAAGGTCACTGGGAGTCAAGGGAGGACACCAGATGGTCGGCCTCCTCGGCCAGCAGGGTGACAACAGCAGATCGCAGAGCTGCTGTCAGAGGGCCTGGAACAGCGGGAAAGGACCAGAGAAGGAGAATGTCCAGGGATGCCCAATCCCCGACGTACCCCATCTCCCACACCCCTGCCACGCTAATGCCCCCTTCTCCTCTGGACGCTTCCGGGCCCGCTGGGGGTCCCGCAACCCTCCTGGGCAGCCCAAGAAGGCCTGCGGGGCTTGCAGTTCTTAGCCGGCCCAAGCCAGATCGTGAGGAACCTAGGGTGTGGTTCCCCAGAAGCCCCCGTCACCTCATCGAGTGGCCCTAGTCACCCCCTCGCGAAGCAAAAACTGGGATGTGGAGGCCACTCTCCGATCCTTCCCACTCCCGGGTCCCGGGGCGGTTTCCGCACCCGCAGGGCTGGAGGAAGGGGGCGTGGCGCTCGCCTTCTGGACTTAGGAGACACACAGACTTCCTCCGTTGCGACATCTGGGCCTTCTCGCCGCTCCCATTGTCCCCGCGGCGGAGCGGGTCTGCCCCGCCTGCCTACTATCACGAGGGGCGCCCCGAGGGCGTCCGGGCCCGGTGCACCCCACCACGCAGAACACCCACTCGATCCCACCCACCATGCATCGCAGGCACAGGGCGACGCCTCCGCGGGGGAAGGACCGCGGCGCTTGGCCTGGGGCGGTTCTGGGCCAGATCGCACCTCCGCGGCCCCAGGGCCCGGCGACCCCCGGTCGCGCCGCCGCGGAGAGAAAGCGCTCCGGGGCCGCGGAGATCTCGGCTCGGCTGAGGTCCTGGGGGGCGGGGGAGGGCGGCGAGGGCGGGGCGGCGGCAGGCCGGCGGGGGCGGAGCCCGGAGGCGCGAGGCGGGCGGGGCGGGGCCGCGGCGGGGGCGGGGCCCGGAGCGCGCACCGCGCGGGCGGGGGGCGCGGGGACAGCGGGCGGGGCGCGCGCCGCGCGGGGCTGGGCTCGGAGCGCGCGGGGCTCAGCCGCCCGGAGAGCCGCGCGGGGGCCGCGCCGGGACCGCGAGGAGCGCGCGAGCCTCGGAGGCTGCGGACGCGGGAGGGAGCAGCCGCCGTCGCCAGCTCGCAGCCGGAGGGAGCCCAGCTTGCCGCGGGCCATGAGTCCCGGGGCCCCCGGAGCCCGGCCGCGGCCGGGGCAGCACGCCGCCGGCACCCCGGCCCGCGCGGCCGCAGCTACGCGCCTGTAGGTACGGCCTGCTGGTCCTCAGCTCCCCGTCCCCCGCGTCTCACCCCGGGATCCCCGCTGCTTCGCGGACGTGCGTTTGTGTGCGCACCGCTGCCCCGCGGAGCGCGGCCGCACGCGCCCCGGCCCGAGCGTGTCGTCTTTGTGTGCGCGGGTGGGAGGGAGGAGGACGCGGCGGGGAGGGGATGCGTCCCGCTGGGCCCGGCTGCCCGGCAGACCCCCTTCCCGGGCCGGCGGGGAGGGCCGGAGGGGCCGCGCCGCCTCCAGAACAGCTGTGCCCTCGCCCCCTCCTGGGACCCGGACCCGGCGGCGGGCCAGCACCGCTGGCCCCTGGGAGGCCCGGGGGGCTCTGCCGGGGGAAGGGGCCGCTCGAGTCCCTTCGCCAGGCTGGGAGGAGGGGACGGGTCGCCAGCCAGGGTCGCGAAGGGCCCCTTCCAGACCCCTGTCAAGCCGCCGGCACGCCCTCCTCTGGCCCAGGCCCCCTTTCCCACGGTCACCATTTCGGACCCGCCCACTCTGGAGCTCCCCGTGGCCCCCCTAGTGGGAGCAGCGCCTAGGGTGCCCGCGAGGCTGGCGCCTTTAAGAAGGGGCGGGTTCGTGCCCTCCATTCAGGCCCTTCGGCCTCAGCCATTGATGAACCTGTGGGCTGTGTGGACCGGGACCGAGCAGCCGAGACCGGCCGGAGGCGGGGACACAGCCTGGCCTCCAGCAGCCCCAGAAGTGAGGGCTCGGGAAAGAGAGGTCTGCAGTGACCCGGGCCGATCAGGGAGAGCTGGACAGCCCCGGGAGTGCCAGGAGTGGTGAAGGAGCCCGAATGTATGGCTAGCTCCCAGGTGGTGTAAAGGCGAGCCTGGGGTGGGCTGGCTGACCTCGGGTGAACCCTGCCACTGCTTCTTGAGCCAACATTAGCCACCTTGCAACATGGGGTGGGGGGGTAGTTCCTGCCTCCTACTGGGTGACCAGCCAGAGTTGCCTCCTCCCAGAGCAGCTCTGAGCAAGGGCGGGGCAGCACCTCTAGGAGCCCAGGCCAAGAGCGAGGGTAAGGTCCCCCGGGGGTGATCTGAAGCCTCCCCAACTCTCCCCACCTTGAGTAAGTCTTTCTCCTGGGGCCTCCAGGAAGCGGCTGGTTAAAGGACTAGAACTTTCCAGTTGCAGTAACTTTGGAAGAAGTCCTAGTCCCTCTTCCCTACTTAATGGTGGGTCTCTTGGGAGGACTGGGGAGCACCTAGGTAGGTGTCTGCTTCTCTTGGGAGTCTTGGAGGTGGGGTGTCGATCCAGTTGGAGCCTAGGCCTCCCAGAGCTGAACTTTTGGTTTTGAACTGACTTGTGCCAAGCTAAAGGTACCAGTGCTGTTCCTCATGTAATTATCACAACCATGCTGTGGGTTTGGCCCCTCTACGCCCCCACCCTACAGAGCAGGAAACATGTTTAGAAGGGAAATGACTTGCCCAAAGTCACCCCACCCACCAGCCAGGCCTGTTCTCTAACGAGAGCCAAGGTCCAGCCTGGCTGGATGGCCTAGGCCTGTAATTCCAGCATTCTGGGAAAGCAAGGCAGGAGAATCACAAGTTCAAGCCCAGCTTGGGCAACTTAGTAAGGTCTTATCTCAAAATAAAAATTAAAACTGAGCTGGGAATGTAAAGAGAGAGGAGGAGCCCAGCTCTGACCTCATGCCCAGCCTTCGTAGCCTGGGGTATCAGAATGAGGGAGGTTGAGGGGTTGTGGGCCTGCTGGCTGTGGTCCCCATGGAGCTCTGCCCCAGTCTTCAAGCCTGCCTCCCAGATGCGGGACAGTAAGAGCTTCTGGGCCTAGGGAGGTGCCTTCAGCCCCTTACCTGGTTGGGTTGTTTTTATGAACACACTCTGTCCCAGGGGATAGCAGGTGTGACCTCAACATGAGGTCACCGCCCACAGTGCTTGGGCAGAGCGCTGCAGGGCCTGGCTGTGTGCAGCCTAGCTTGCCTCTTGGGGGTGAAACAGAGTTTGGGTTCTGTCCTCTGGATATTTATGACCTGTTGAGGTGAGGACCCACCCTGGGGAGGAGGGCAGTCTGACAGCCATCTGGGGAGGAGACAGGCCGTGGGGGTTATGGAGGGGACAGGCTAGGGGGCGATCCCAAGGCCTTTGTAAGCTAGGGGACTTCCAAATGCTGGATGGTGGGGTGATGCTGAGCCAGATGCTCAGGAGCTCAGAGAACGAGAACCTTCATTGGTCGAGGCCCAATCAGTTGTGTGTTTTAGAAAGGTAACCTTTCTCACTGTGGAGCCTGGATTAAGGGCAGGAGGACATTGCAGAATTCTGGGATGATCAGAAATGAGGATTTCAGTTAGCACTCACTGGTATGTGTGTCATGAACAAGGCAGAGGGAGCTAGCCAGGTGGAGCAGGCTGGAAGTCCTAGCACTCTGGGAGACTGAGGCAGGAGGATTGCAAGTTCAAGCTAAGCCCAGGCAACTTAGTGACCTAGTGAGACCCTATCCCAAAATAATAAAAAAATGGGCTGGGGATTGAGCACAGTGCCAAAAAAGAAAAGAAAAAGCCATAAAGCAGACTGGTGGTCCGTGTGATAGGACTAAGAGGACCATCGTGCAGATTGAGGGGGCTGGGTCGGGGCCCCAGGGAGAGAGGAGGAGGCTGTGAGGCTCAAGCCAGAGCTGGAGAGGAGTCCCCTCTGTCACCCCAGGACGACAGGGGGGAGAGGAGAGAGGAGACAGGTGCATTTAGAGCCAGCCCAGCCTGCTCCCCACATTTAGGGCCTGTTGGGGAACTGTCCAGCACCGGGTGCTCCTGAAGGAACATGGAAGTGCCTCTTGAGACCCCAGGTCCCAGCTTGGCTTGGCCTGGCCCCCACTCCCACTCACCTGAGCTTTCTGTAGATCTCAACTGTGGGTTCCCCTGGCCCTCAGCTTATCAGAGTGTCCCTACCTTCCCCCATAGTGAGGACTGGGTCCTCCCGTTGCTGTGCCCCCAGAAGCAGGCTGTCCAGGAACGGGTGCCTGCTGGGAGTCGCGTGTGCTACAGGAAGGGATCCTGTGGAGCTTGGCTCCACTCCCCCTGGTACCCATGCTGTGACCCTGAACCTGCCTGCCCGCCTCCTGACATAGTAGGAACCCCACAGAATCCAGTGAGAGGGCCTGGTGGCCTTGCTCACCAGAATCCGACTTCTCCACCTGATCTGTACCGTGGGAAGATCCCTTCCTTCAGCGAAGATGCGAGGCAGAGAAGGGTGTTGAACAGGGTACAGTCTGCTCAGATATGGGACTGAAGCACTGGCCTTTTCTCCCTGTGAATCCTGGATGCATGGGGAGAGGACACAGGAAACAGGGCAGTCAGAGAAGAGGGGAGCCATCAGAGCAAGGGGGACAGATATTTGGGAAGTGGAAGCAGGAGAGATTTAATTGAATAGTTTGTGTTTGTTGTACCAGGGATTGAGCCCACGCCTTCACACTGAGCGACATCCCCAGGCCCTTTTTATTTTTTTGCATTGAGGGATACTCCTGCCTCAGCCTCGTGGAGTACTGGGGTTCCAGGCATGTGCCATCATGTCCGGCTTGAGCTTTGACTTCTAAACAAACTCCTAACTTAAACTCATGGAGAGCCCCGTGAGGCTGGTGCTGCTCTAGTGCGCCGAGTCGATAGGTGGTGAAACTGAGGCCCCAAGAGGCCAACAGATCCACAGCCTGGGATTCAGAGAGCCTGGCTGGCTCCAGACCTCAGACTTAGCCACTCTGCTGTCCCAGTGTGTCAAATGACCAGATTTTGACATAGGGAGATGCCCATGGGCTTAGCCGCTCTCCTGTCCCAGTGTGTCAAATGACCAGATGTTGACATAGGGCGATGCTCAGGCCACAGGGCCTCCTAGGATGGAGAACCACTGCCCAGTGCAGCCCTGAGGCCTCCTGGGACCTAAGGGCCACAGGCTTCAGAGCCATCGGGCTTGTCAAGGTTAGGGGTGTCACTAAAAGCCAGGAGGCTAGGCAGAAGAGCTCCCAGCCTCCTATGGGGCAGAGAAGTCTGAGGGTGTTCTGCACTTTATTTATTTAGAGACAGGGTCTCACTCTATGGCCCAGGCTGCTCCTGAACTCACTGTGGAGCCCAGGCTGGCCTTGGAGTCACGGCAATCCTCCTTCTTCAGCCTCCTGAGTGCTGGGATTATAGGCGTGCACCACACTCCCAGCTTTTATGTGGTTCTGGGGAATCGAACTCAGGGCCTTACAAGCGCTTTAACTGCTGTGCCGTTCCTCCAGCCTGAATTTTCTAATAGCTGCCTCTCAGCAACACTCCACTCAGTCTTTAGGCCAGGATGCAGTTTCCAGGGGACAGGAGGGAGCTGGCCTACACTTGACATCTATGGAAACGGGTACCCCGAAAGGCCAGCACCACCCAGTGCCCCGACCACTCACCCTTTCAGGGACGGCGTCCCAGGGACTTTGGCGGGGAAGGGTGCACTGGGAGTGAGCCCAGCACCTTCACACTGAGCCACATCCCCAGCCTATATATTGGCTTTTTTGTTTGGTTTTGTCTTTGAGACAGTATTGCCAAATTGCCCAGGCTGGGGACTAATTTGCACTCCTCCTGCCTCAGCCTCCAGATGCCCAAGAAGTCTTAATCCTCACCAGTCACCAGTCAGAGTGCCTCACAGCGAAGTCTCAGCGGGGTTAAGGCCAGAGAGGGTGCCCGTGTTGCCTTCTCCCAGGGGCACAGGCTCTGGGCTGGTACTCGAGGGGTTGAGGAATTTCATCCACTTCCTCACTGGCAGGAGACCTTGGTTCCGAGGATGCCAGCTGGGGGACAGGGGCTCTGGGAAAGTGAGGGGTGGGGTGGCTCGGAACCAAGGGCCTTGTGCGGACTGACGTCCCTCCAGACCTAGGGCTGGTAGTCCGTGGTGGGCATGGGGAATAGTGTACAGAGAGGGCCCTGGAGGGGAGAAGGGATGTCCGCAGAGGCCTGGGCAGCTAGAGAACCTGCAGAGTCTGGGAAGAATTCCAGTCTGGCCGGGTGGGCCCCGCAGGGCCTTAGTGGACACTGGGGGACCAGCTTCCCTAATGGTCCTGCCCTTCCCTACTTTCCTGGTGTTGGGCCTCCGTGGCCTGTGCGAAAGGATCAGCAGCAGGGAAACTGGGTGCGCTCGGGGATGGACAGGGCGAGGCACCGGGGTGAAGGGGTCCCTGGCGCGACGTCAGCCGCCTCACGCAGGGAGCCGAGGGGCCTTGTGCGCTGCAGGTTGTGGACGCGCTCACCCAAAGCTCGGTCGTCTCCTGCGGTGGGGAGGGTGCGGAGACTTGGGGAGGGGGACCGGGCGCCGGTGCGGGCAGAAGGGCGGGGCTGTGGGCGGGGCTCGGCCTCTCCCCGCCCCCTGGCCCCCGCCCACCGCGCCGCCGCGGATCGATGGGTCGCGGGCCCATTAGCTGGGGTGGCGAGGCCGCCTCATCAATATTTTAAGGAATGGCCCGGCCTTGGGGTCCGGAACTGCGCGCCGGCGGCGGGGGCTGAGGACTGGTTTTATTATTTTTTTTTTTCAATTGTCAGCGCTATTTTTACCGCCGGAAAGCCGCCGCCCCCTCCTCCCGCCCGCGGGCGTCTGGCCCGGCTGGGCCCGGGTATCTCCGCCTGGGTTCCGGGCGGCGGGCCGGGACTGAATCGGCTCCCCCGGCCCGCCCTTCGCAGGCCCCATCCCGGCCCACGAGGGAACCAAACAATTTCCAGGAGCAGCCAGGCGGCCCAGCTGTGCCAGTAAATACCCCGGGCTGATGGACCGGGGAGGGTGGCCGGCCCGGCCCCCTGCGGCGCCAGCACCTGAGCCCCGCTCCGGGAGTGGCCCTTTGTGTCCAGCTCCAGTCCTCAGAGGGGAAGGAAGGCGAGGGGCAGCCCTGCCTTGCCGCTGGGGACCACAGGGGTCACAGCTGGACCTGCTTGCTTGCTTTCTCTCTTTTTCTTTTTGTGAGACAGTTTCATTGTGTAGCCCAGGCTGACCTTGAACGTAAGGCAATTCTCCTGCCTCAGCTTCCCGAGTGCTGAGGTTACAGGTGTCTACCGGCACGCCTGTCCAATTTTCATGTGGTGCTGGAGAATCGAACTCAGGCCGGGGCCTGCTAAGCAAGTGTTCTGGTTCCTGAGCTATGCCTGTAGCCCTGAGATCCACTTTCAATGTTCAAGGACCATGACTTTTCAAAAATTTGTGTGTGAGTGTGTGTGTGTGTGTGTGTGTGTGTGTGTGTGTGTGTGTGTGTGTGTGTATTGAGACAGGGTCAAGTTGTTAAATTGCTCAAGCTGGGCTTGAACTTCAAATCTTCCCATCCCCGCCTCTCAGAATGCTAAGATTCCAGGCCTGTGACTTCATGCTCTGCTCAGAAGACCATAGCTTCTGTGTCAGAGTTGGAAGCACCTAGAGACCACTGCTGCAGCACCCCATTGCATTGTTGGGGAAACTGAGGACCCAGACCCTGGCCCCGGATAGAGCCCAGATCTCCCAGCTCTGACTCAGCCCTTTTGGTGTCCTCACATCCCTCCCACTGCACTTTATGCTGCGGGGGGAGGGGGTCATCATAGAAGGAGGGGTGGGACCTGACCCCAGATGGTTGGAGGGTGATGGGGAAGGTGGGAAGTCAAGGCAGTGAGAGGCAGGGCAGGCTTCCTGGAGGAGAGGGTTGGGGGCCCTGAAAGGAGGCACAAGGCAGAAGGCTGACCTGGGAGGGCCTAGATTTTATTCAAGACCCTTCCAGATCAGCCTCAATGAATGGGTTCAAGGAGGACATGGTCCACCCTGCTTCTGGTACCTCTGGATTCTAGCCCTGCCCTTCCCCCGCCAGGATCCATAGTTACCCTGGCAATGATCATCACTCTGGAAATGTGTCCTGTTGCCACCCTGAGATGGAGACAGCCAGGCCTTCTTGCCCAAGACTAGAGCGCAGCAGAGGCCACCTGGAAGGAGAGGTGGCTCACTTGCATTTCTGAGGAGAGGTGAAGGTGTGGCCAGCATTATTCACTCTAGGACCAGGAGGGTCCAGCCAGGACCCCAGGTCAGCCAGGCTCTGTACTGGGTCCCCTCCCCAGTTCTGGCCCCAGGGGCAGTTGGGAACTGTACACATGGCCTTCCCTGTGGCTTGTAGCCTCCCCTCTCCCGCATGCCTGGGCCTCAATCTCTCTGTCTATAACTCCCTGATGGCCCTGCCTCTTGGTAACTTTTTTTCCAGTGCTGGGAATGAAACCCAGGGCCTTTGCATTGAGTTTGTATCCCCAGATGTTTTTCTTTTTTCAAACAGGGACGCCCTCTGTAGGACCAGGCTGGTCCTGAACTCATGGCAACTTCCCTGCCTCAACCTCCTGAGTGCTGGGTTTGCAGGTGTGTACCACCACACCCATCTCCCAGCCCTTTTTAATTTAATTTTATTTATTTATTTTTTTGAGACAGGATCTAAGTTGCCCAGGGTAGTTCAAATTTGCAATCCTCCTGCCTCAGCCTCCCAGAGTGCTGGGATTATAAGCATGTGCTGGCGGACCAACTTGGCTTGGTGACTTTTACTTCTGGCCGCTGCTTCATGTCTCCCGGGTCTCCTGTGTCCACAGACTCCCGCCCAGCCAGGAGGGTTTGAGACAGAGGACAGTGCAGGCCCTCCCTCCTGGTGCCCAGGGCAGCCCCTGCCTGGGATGCCGCTGTAGCTGCGGGAGCCTTGGCAGGTTCCCCTCTGAGTTTCGCCCCATCTCCAGTGAGGACCCACGAGGCCCCCCCACCCCCCGGGAGCCTGCCCAGGGCCTCGTCCCTCGCTCCAGCCCTTCTCCCTGCCAAGCTCTCCCCGGTTGGCAGGAAGCAGAGAGGGGACAGGAATTGAAGCAGGTGACCAGGCCCTAGGACCAACTTCCTGCCAACCCCTGAGGGGCGTCATTATTTCACACCCAGCAGCCCCGCCCCTGTGGTCCACGGTGTGGCCAGAATAAATAATGAATGTCTAAACTTTAAGTAAAAGACACAGACATGGCCGTCCGACCCCTGCCCCCCTAAGTCCTCACTGTGAGCTCACGCCCCATTCTCCTGGCCACTTGCTGAAGCAGTTCTGGAAGTCCTCCTTCCTGAAGGTCTCTACAAGGTGTGATCAAAAACGCAGTGCACGCTGCTGCCGAGTGCTGGCCCGCAGAGAGGCGGGCTCGGAAAACGCAGTACTGCGTCCTCCACCTCGCTCAGGGGTCGGACGGTTGGGCCACTTCTGGCTGTTCCCCCAGATCTAAGTGACCATGAGAGGGAAGCATTTTGGACTGACTCGGGACATCCTGGCAACCACCACAGAGCGACTAAAGACACAGCAGAGGCTTCCCGACCTGCTTCAGAGGCGCAGGGAGGGGTGTGTGTGTGTGTGTGTGTGTGTGTGTGTGTGTGTGTGTGTGTGGAATCGGTGCTCAGTGGGGCGGTATTTGTGACAATGTGTCTCTTACTGTAATCATTTTTATTTTAAACATTCATCGTGATTCTCAGTCAGGTGTCACATGGGAGGAAGAAGTGGCCTCCTGCTGGGTCAGCGGACAGGTTGGGACGCTGGGACAGAGGCTCATGGGTGGAGCTGCAACCTGCCCCCACGCCAACCCATGCCCACACCTGGGCGCTCAGCCTTCCCTGGAGGCCGTGGGAGGCTGTGGCGTCGGTAGCAGGTGCGGTCCTGGGGAAAAGTAATTAGGACATGACTCCTTACCCGGAGGAGTGCCTGTGCCAGCTGGGGACACAGCCCTGGAAACAGACACTTGGGGCAACTGGCAGCTTGCTGGAGGATCACACGGGAGACTGTGGGAACTCAGAGGAGACACGGGTACCAGCCTGGGCAGGGGAGGGGAGGGGTCCTGGAAGTCTTTCTGGAGGAAGTGGCCTCGGGATAATTGTAGAAGGACGAGTAGGAGTCTGTCAGGGGAGGAAGGAAGACGCAGGAGTGCAGGAGAAAGGTGAGGCCTGAGCAAGGCCCCACACCCCTACCTTCACAGACTGTGGGCACCGCCCGCCACCTCCCAATCATGCTGGAGTAGGGGCCCATCTCCCAGAGGAGACTTCCAGCCCCCTCTACCTTTTCCCCAGTACTGGGAAGGGTTTTCCCAGGACCCTGCCAGCTGGGAACCATGTCCAGGGCACTTGCTCCTCTGGTGGCCCAGTTTCCTCCTCAGGCTGCCCTGTGGCTATGGACTGTCCGAAGAGAGGGAATTCCCACGGAGCCTGCTGGCCCCAGGCTGCGCTGATGATCTCACAGAAGTGGGCCAGCTATTTTTACCTGGCGTTTAATTACAGGGCTGGGATCCCAGAGGGGCTATGAGCCCGTGTTCTCGGGAGATTCTAGGAGGAGCTTCTGGGACCTTGGGGATCCTAACAGGGGAGGTCAAGGTGTGATCCATGCCAGTCCCCTGCCCCTGCCCCTGGCTGCCCTCCTACGTGAGTCCCCAAAACAAGACCATGTGTCCCTACTCACCTGTTTCTACTGTTTCTCCTCTGGTGGTTTCACCCTGGTGTGGAGACAGGTAAGGGGGAGGGTACACGCATCTGGCTGCGTCTGTGTCCCCAAGGGTGATGGCACTTTGAGAGGTGAGGGGGAGAGTCCCCCAAGTGACTGGACATATATCACGTAGCTTAGCCATCTAGTGTGGTGAAGGAAGGAGTTGCCTTTCTTCCTATAAGAAGGAAGGGGAGGCATATAATCCTTTAATCTCGGCACTCTGGGAGGCTGAGGCAGGAGGATTATCCAGCCCAGCCTGAGCAATTTAGTGGAAAACAAAAGTGGGTGGCTGGGGATGTAATTCAATGCAAAGGCCCTGTGTTCATTTCCTAGTCCTGCGATAAATAAATAGCCTTAACTGATCCATAGGACATCTAAGTCCCAGAGTTATGACAACCAGGATGAGAATCCTAGGTCTGTCTTATCCCTAAGAAGCTGTGTGCCCTCAGGCCCCATATGAGGGCTTAGGCAGTGACAGCTGTGACATGCTTGGTGTGCTAAACACATTGACTTGCTCATTCAGCCTGTCAGTGTGTGCTGCGCACCTGCCTTATGCCCAGCACTGGGGACACAGCTACACTTAACACAGGACAGTCACAATCCCTGCTGGCATTCCTAGGGGGAAGGGGGCCAGAGGAGGACACTCACCAACCAAGTAGCGCTGACAGGGAGAAGTGGTTGGCAGAGGGGCAGAGTGCCAACCCGTGGGGAGTGGGGGAGTTAGCTACTTTCAACAGGGTGGTCAGGGAAAGCTGCGGGACAGAATGACAAGCAAAAACCATCCCAAGCATGTGCAAAGGCCCCAAGGTCAGAATGTGGCTGGCATGCCTCCAGAATAGCAAGGAGGCAGATGTGGCCGGGGCAGAATGACAGGAAGTGATCCCAGACAGTTAAGTAGATGCGATGGTGCCAGGTGCTGGGGACCACAGGGTAGGACTTTGGCTTCTTTTTATTTTTTCTGGGTATAATGGGAGCTATCGTGAGATGGAATTTTGTTTTGTTTTCGGTTCTGGGGATTGAACCCAAAGACACCACGCTGAGCCACAATCCCATTTTTTTTTTTTTTTTAATTTTGAGACAGGGTCTCGCTATGGTTTTAAATTGTTCAGGCTGGACTTGAACTCGCGATCCTCCTGCCTTCACCTCCTAGCAGGCTGGGATTATAGTAGTACATCCCCAAAGGCGGCTTCGATCGGGCTTTGAGGGCCTGGGAAAGAGGTGAGGGGAGGCAGCAAGGCCCCCGGTGACCCCCCAGGGACCTCGCTTGGCGACCTCGGTGGCCCTGACCCCCTCAGCCAGCCGTAGGCCTGACCCCGGGGATCCCTGAGATGGCTCTTTGGGGGAGACAAGGGACGGAGGAGGGCGGCTTCCTCCTGTGGATGCCACCTCCTGCCTGTCCGTCCATGTGTCACCTTCGCACATCCAGGCTCAGCCCACAGCGGCTGCAGGCCACGCCCCCCAGGCGCACAGCTCAGGCGCACACCCGTCCAGGTGTGGCGCGGTCGGGGGTGGGGGGGTGGGGGAGGGTGTTGGGGACGACGACGCGGGGCGTGCGAGGCCCACAGCCGCTGTCGCCCACAGCCGCCAGGAGCTGCGATGGGACGGGAGCCATGAGCGGCGCCGCCCCGGTCCCCGACTGGCGGCAGTTCTGCGAGCTGCACGCGCAGGTGGCCGCCGCTGACTTCGCGCACAAGTTCTGCCGCTTCCTGCGCGACAACCCGGCCTACGACACACCCGACGCCGGCGCCTCGTTCTCCCGCCACTTCGCCGCCAACTTCCTGGACGTGTTCGGCGAGGAGGTGCGCCGCGTGCTGGTGGCCGGGCCGATGGCGGGCACGTCGCCGGACGCGGCCGAGCGCGCTGACGCCACGGACCCCGAGCCCGCGGGGACCCCAGCGCTCAAGGCAGTCGCCTGCGGCCACTCGCGGAGCTCCGAGGACGTGGCGGCGCACAAGGCCCGCGTCCGCAAGGGCTTCTCGCTGCGCAACATGAGCCTGTGCGTGGTGGACGGCGTGCGTGACATGTGGCACAGGCGCGCCTCGCCCGAGCCGGACGCCGCCCCGCGGGCCACCGAGCCGCCCTGCGAGCCGCGCGACAGGTGGACGCGGCGCCTGCGGCTGTCGCGCACGCTGGCGGCCAAGGTGGAGCTGCTGGACATCCAGCGCGAGGGCGCGCTGCGCTTCATGGTGGCTGATGACGCGGCCACCGGGCCTGGGGGCGCCGCGCAGTGGCAGAAGTGTCGCCTGCTCCTGCGGAGGGCTGTGGCCGGAGAGCGTTTCCGCCTGGAGTTCTTCGTGCCGCCCAAGGTGAGTCCCCGCGGGCGGACAGGGTGTGGGGCGCAGCTCGGGGTGCCCGGGACGGGCCTTGGGGATCCAGTTGACCAATATCATGCGTTCGGGGTGGGAAACCTTTCTGCCAAGGGCCATTTGGGTCTTTATGGCCACTGTGTTGGGCCACACACCATTATCAGCTTGAAAATGAGCCTGCTGTGTTTTCATGGAAAAGCTGCTAGATGTATTAAGTCTTAAATTCTGCCTGCGTTTGCGTGGGCTGAGCAGCACCAAGTGACGTTCTGAGCTGGATACTCCTCCCCCGGAGCAGGACGGTGTCGGGAACCCAGAGGCTGCTGCACCTGTCACCTGGTCAAGCCCAGTTCTTCCCATGTGAAATGGGGGAGAGTATGTTCCTAGAATCTGGCACTCTGGGAGGCTGAAGCAGGAGGATCTCAAGTTGGAGCCAGCCTGGGCAACTTAGCAACACTGTCTCGATAAAAGAAAACCAGGGCTGGGGACACCGCTCAGTATGAAGGTCCCGGGTTCAATTCCCTGTACCGGAAAAAAAGGAAAAGTGAGAGAGAGAGGCGCCGTGTCCTCACAGAGAGGGCCTGGGCGCTTGATCCTTGATGGTGACCCTTGTTGTCATGCCCCTTTCCCTCTCGACTGGGTAGGCACCAGACAGGACAGGCACCTCCCAGAGCTGGGGTTCACAGGGGAGTGGGCAGGGAGGGACAGAGTACACTCAAAGACTGGTCCTTTGGAGGCCTGTGTCTGGCCCACTGGAATTCTGCCCAGCCCCGGCCTGGCCCAGGTGACCCTCTTCCTGGCAGGAGAAAGTGAGACTTCTTCCTGGCTGTCTCTGTATCCCTGCTCACCCTCTTGGGGTGGGTCATTTCCACAGAGACAAACCTGCCGTGTTTGACAGGTGGGAATAAGTGTCCCGGTAGTGGCCACTTTTCAGGAGTCCACCGGTATGTCCAGCATGGTGACCTAACTCTACAGGCTGTCCTCCCAGGACGCAGGCAAGGTGGGCACAGGGTCCCCAGACCACAGAAGAGAACACTGGAGAGTCAGCAGGAGTGTGGCCGGCCCAGCACACACCCCCTCTGCCCATGTGTCAGAGCTGGGCTAGTTATACCTCCTACCACCCTGGTGGTCCTGAGAATGAAAGGAACACCCTGAGCACCCTGAGCACCCTGGCTATTGCCTGCCCGTCCTGGAGGTGTAGGGGCATGGGTGTCTGTTGTCCACATAGGTCCCGCAGCAGTGACTTCTCAGGTCCCTAGGAGGAATCATAGATTAGGAAGCCCAAGCCCATTCCGTAATAGACAGAAGCCAAGGCCCGGGAGGGGGTGGGGCTTACCCTGGGTCACCCAGAGGGCAGGGGCAGATGCCCAAGCCTCACACCCCCAGCTCTGAGTGGCAGGCACAGCTGCCAGTCTGTAAATAGCCACATTTGCTGTGCTGGGGGCAGGACGTAGCAGTTGGTGCCCTCTCCATCAGCCCCCACGGAGCCCGCCACCTTCACTGCTGGCAGGTGTGCTTCTGCCTCCCTCCAGGCTTTGGACCCTCATTTTCATAGTACTGGAGCAGATTCTGGTACCCAGAAGTGATCAGAGGGGAGTGGACAGGGGGACCCTACCATGGTGCCTCAGCCTGTTTTCTGTTGCTTGAAAAAAAGTCCCATCAGAGATGACACGGTATTGTAGTTGTTTTATTTGTTTGTAGACAGGGTTTTGTTCTGTAGTCCCAGCTGGTCTTGAATTCACTATATAGCCCAGGCTGGCCTCAAATCATAGCTACCTCAGCCTCCCAAGTGCTGGGTTTACAGAGAGGGCACCAGTAGGCCCAGCTAATTTTTATGTGATGCTGGGGGATCAAACCCAGGGCCTTGCATATGCTAGGCAAGTCCTTAACCACTGAGCTATGCCCCTGACAAGGATCTTATTTTAAGACAAAGGTCTCTCTCTATAGCCCAGGCAGGTCCTGAACTCACTATGTAGTCCAGGCTAGCCTGGGACTTGGCAGTCCTCCTGCCTCAGCCTCCCATTGCTGGGATTACAGATGTGTAACATTATGCCCAGCTTTATGTAGTGCTGGGGAATTGAACCCAGGGCCTTGTGCTTGCAAGGCAAGTATTTTAAGTGCTGTGACATTCCTCTTGCCCCCCCCCCCCCCCCCGACAATGATTTTAAAACAAGGTTTACTTAGTTCCTAGTTTTAGATGCTGAAAGTCCAAGGCCAGAAAGCCCCCCCTGTTCAGTCTCCAGTGAGGGTCTTCTTGGCTTGACCAAGAGGGCAGAAGGGAAACAGCTACATGCGGAAGAGGGACCTTACTTTGTAAAAGCCACTCTCGAGACAAGTGGGTTCCCCTCAAACTGCCTGAACCTCCACCCAGGGCAGCACCTCCAGTGAACAACCATGTTACACAAGGCCTCTCTTAACACTGCCACACTGGGGACCAAGCCTCCAACCCGGGGTGACCCTTGGGGGAAACCACACTCAATCAGTCACACACGGAAGGGCTCAGGTGAAGGCTGGGGGTGTCACTCAGGGATTAAAGCACTAGCCTAGCAAGTGCAGGGCCCTGCAGTCGATTCCCCAGCACCATATACAAATCAGCTGGCAATGGTGGTGCACACCTGTAATGCCAGTACGTGACAGGCTGAGGCAGGGGGATTTCCCTGTGTTCAGGTTTAGCTTGGACTACATAGTGAGTTCAGCACTAGCCTGGACTACAGAATGAGACCAACTGGGCATGGTGGTGCATTTCTGTAATCCCAGCACTCAGGAGGCTGAGGCAGGAAGACCACCATGTGTTCTAGGACAGCCTGGGCTACACAGTGAGTTCAGGACGACTCTGGATTATCGAGCAAGACCTTGAATCAAAAAAAAGAAGAAAAAGAAAAAAGCTTCCTAAATGTGTCTGGAGACCAACCTCTATGGTGAAGGAGCCCCCAGACCCTGCTGATACCCCTACATTGCCTGCTTCTCCCCCACCACTGCACACACACAGTCCCGATCTCTCCAGGGCCCTTGGAGCAGTCAGGATCTTGGAGACACAGGTCCAGGGCCATTTACTGGGATCTTTATACTTTCTCTCCACAGTCCTTCCTGTCCCAGCTCCAGTGGTATCTATCCTCAGCCCTGCAGAGTCTCCTGAACCCCAGGTCCCCTCATAACCCTGTGTCAGGCCAGCCTTAGGAACCCAAGGAGGAGGCAGGCTGGCCGCTGTCCTTGGGAGCCGCCAGGAAACTCAGATCTGTAGGGTGGTTTGCAAACCTTAATGGGGTGAGATCCCCTGATCCACAGGAGGTGACGGGTGATTCTCCATTGGCACGGATGTGTAGGAGGTGCCAGGGACAAAGCTGAGGCCTACAGCTGGGAAGTAGGTACCGTACAGGAGTTGTGGCAGGGTCAACTGAGAAGCAGCTACCCCAGGACACATAGCTAAAGATGCCGAGAAGGGACCACAGGCCAATCCAGCCAAAGGCCCCAGGTCCCTGTCTATTCTACCCGTTCCATGACGACTAGCCCCACTGGCTGCTGTGGGGGCCTCCCTCCTGGTCAGCCTCACTCCCCAGTCACTGCTCTAAGGCCAGATCTGTGCCTGCTGGACGGTGGCCAGGGCTGGCAGGAATTCCCGTCTGCCTGCCCACCAAATGTGTGGCTCTTCCCTTTCCTCCTAAGAAAGTCCCTGTCCCAGAGCCCAAGCCCTGCCGGGAATCCCTGTCCCAACCCCACCCCACAGGACCTCGGGGCCTTGGCCAAGAGCTTTGGGGCAGAACACAGGCCTGGTACAAAGCGGGGCTCTGGGGGTGCCCCCAGCCCACCTTGGCTCAGCTCTGCAGCACCGCTGGTGACACTGGTTCCTTTTACTCACACCTGCAGCCAAGGCCCGGCTCAGCTTGAGTCCCGTTCTGAGTCAGGGGCCTGTTCTGTAAATAGCTGAAAGCAGCAAAAATATCACAGTCTAGCCAGGCCTGGTGGTACACACCTGTCATCCCAGCAGTCTGGAAGGCTGAGGCAGGAGGATCATAACTTTGAGTCGAGCCTGGGCAACTTAGTGACTTAGAGAAATACTGACTCAAAATAAAAAAATAAAATAAAAATGGGCTGGGGACATGACTTAGTGCAAAGGCCCTGGGCTCAATCCCTAGTGCTAGAGAGAGAGGAGAGGGAGAGAAGGAACCATTACATACAGTCAGGAAAAATACTGCCCAGTGGAAAGTTTGTTTCAGGTATCTTTGCCTAGGTAGGTGCACAATGTCACATGTATCTCAGTTACTATGAGTCAAGGTCAAAAATGGTAAAACTGAGGCTGAAGAAGTAGCTCAGTGGTCAAAGCGCTTCCTAGGTTCAATTCCCCAGCACCACATAAGCCAGGTGTGGCAACACAAGCCTATAATCCCAGGACTTGGGAGGCTGAGGCAGGAGGTCAACCTGGGCTATATAGTAACTTCAGGACCAGCCTGTACTACAGAGCAAGACCCTACCTCAAAAAAAAAAAAAGAATCAAGAAAAATAGGAAAACCGTAGATTTACTAAGTGGCTTGGTCAGAAGACAGCCCAGACGGAGTCACCTCTCGGGGCTCAGAGGTTGGAGACTCAGATGTCAATGGCAGATGGGTCTCTGATGCTGAGTGGCCAGTGGAGGAGGGGTCTCGTTGCTCCTGTCAACTTCCCTACCTGTAAAATAGAGATCGGAGCCCCTCTGTGCCAGGAAGATCCTAGCAGCCCACCCTGGAGGCTGATGGGTCCTCCCAGAGGTGGGAAGGTGGGAAGGAAGGGGAGGGTGTCACGAGGCCCTGGGTGAACTCTCGCTGTTCCCCGCCCTCCCCCCAGGCCTCCCGGCCCAAGGTGAGCATCCCTCTGTCGGCCATCATCGAGGTCCGCACCACCATGCCCCTGGAGATGCCGGAAAAGGACAACACGTTTGTGCTCAAGGTGAGGCCCCGGCTCTGGCCCTGAAGATCTTCGGGCTGTCCAAGGCCACCTCCTTGTAGGTGATGTGGCTTGATATCAGCCTAGGGGGAGCTCCTGGGCCAGATTGGCAGGGGTATCCCAAGACCCCCACCGTAGATGTCTAGCACTCGGCGAGAACCTCAGTCTGGTTCTAGGTTCTGGAACCATGTGCTCCGAGCATCACGGCCACCTGAGTCCCATGTCCCCATTCACTCTGGGGCCTGCGTGAGGCACATTAGAGTTTCACTTCCTCCTCGGCCCTCCCTCCAGAGCCAAGAACTGGTGGCCAGCTTGTAGCACTTATGCAAATAACTCCAGTGTGGGGCACTAGAGTGTGGGAACCTGCCAGGTTCCACAGAGAGCACAAAGGCTCTGAGGGTGGGCGGGGTGGGTGGATGGTACCCCTGTGGGGCCCGGGGCAGCCCATTCTTTTCCCAGGTCTCACATCACTGGGGTGGTCTGCTGGGGTGACCAAGGACTTGGCCAAGGATATGGCTCCCATCTGCCAGGCCCTGGTCCCTCTGCCTCCTTGAAAGATCAGAGGGTGTTTGCAAGCAGGGTCCCTAGGGAGCCACTTCTGCCCCAACCCTGGGCTCCAGGCACTGCCTGGGTTTATGTTTATACCCACCTCACTTGTTTTGTCATGAACTTACTTATTGAGTAAACATTTGCCACCCTTGTACGCTGAGTCACCCCACCCTGGGGGCTAAGGACACAGCCCCTGACCACCGGGCATTCCCATCTGCTAGTGGTGCAGGGCCTTGCCTACCAGTCCCACTGTGAGCCTGTTTCCCCATCTATTCAGAGAAGAGTTAAAGGGGGGCCCTGAGGACCCTCCAAGCCCAACACTGAATTTTGATGAAGACACGGGACAGGAAGCCAATAGCATGAGGCCTGGGAACCCCGAAGATTTGGGTTCAGGTCCCAGCAGTGATACCAGATGCTTACTGGTGACCCCAAGCAAGTTTCTTGGCCTATCTGAACCTCAGTCATCTCATCCATAAAATAGGAAGGAGCTTGTCAGATTTGCCAGACAGGACAGTACTTGAGCTGGTCCCAGCAGGGTCTTTTGAAGGTGCTTATCCTGAGGCTTAGGCACAGAGGTAGAACTCCAGGCATGAGGTATGGGGCCCTCACCTTTGTGGGCTGGGCCCACAGGATCTCCTGTTTGACTTGAACCCCCATCTCTGGGGGGCCAGGGCATGGGCTGGGCACCTTTTCTTCCCGCAGCTCCTGGGCCTAAGGCCAGTCGGGCTGGACTGTGTTCCCCAGAGGGGGCTGCAGACTGCACCCTGGGACTCTGGCTTGGGTGGCTGCAGTCTTCCTGCTGCTCACACCCATGAGCCCTGGGCGGGGGGCAGGAGAGATGAGTATGGGCCTTCACCCTGGGTCGGGAGCCCCCTGCTAAGGGCAGAGGAGGCTGAGCACTGATGGCAGCTTGGTCATTCCCCTCCTTCCTCCTCCCCCTGCTCCGTCCTCCATCCTCTGTCCAGGTAGAGAATGGAGCCGAGTACATCCTGGAGACCATCGACTCGCTGCAGAAGCACTCCTGGGTGGCCGACATCCAGGGCTGCGTGGACCCTGGGTGAGTGCCAGAGTGGACCAGGCCGGAGCACCCACTAGGATGTGCCCTTGGTCCTACCTTCCCTGGCGGGGCAGGAGCTGAGCTCAGCAAGAGGCTTTGTTCCTTGTGGTCCTATCCAGGCTGATACCAGCCAGAATTGCCCATTCCCCCACCCCACTCCCACACCAGGTGGGCACCCCGAGACGTGCTCTGCATGTCAGGGCCTGGGAACCTGGGAAGAAATTGAGCCATTCCTTGTCCTTACTCAGAGAGCTGGGAGGTGGTCTTTGATGGAGTGAGGACCCAACTCAGCCTCCCACTCGGGGAACTTATTATAAACATGCTCACCTAACCTAAGGCATAAATAACAAGTGGATCTTCGCCACCTGTAATCCCAGCACTCTGAGAGACTGAGATAAGAGGATCCCAAGCTTGAGCCAGGCCTGGCCAATATAAAGAAAGGTCTCAGGATGTAACTTAGTGCAGAGACCCTCAGTTCAATCCCCAGTACCACCACCAAGAAAAAAAAAAGACTGGGCCGGGCGGAGGGCACAGAGGGCAGGGAAAGAGAAGGCCGAAATGGCCAGCCCCTCAGATGATGTGGATGTATGCAAGAGCCTGAGACAGGAGGGGGCATCAAGGCTTTGGGGACAGCTGGTAAGGAGGGGGTTTCACCAAGAGCCTAGGAAGCCCGTATTCTGAGCAGTGGAAGCCATGACTGGTAATAAGCAGCAGGCAGTTCCGGTCAGCAGTGTACAGGAAGAACAGCGGGGAGGCTGGGCCCACCGGCCAGGAGCCATCCCAAGGCCAGAGGAGGGCAGGCCGGCCATAACCCAGCGCTTGGCAACAGCTCTTGGCTAATGGTGTGAACTGGCTCTGGGGGAGGGGTACTGCTTTCTAATTAACAGCTTCATTGAAGGAAGCACAATTAAGGTCCCCGGCACCTCCCAGGCCCCGATCCCCCAAGTGACTGTGATCTGTCCCTGCCACCCAACCCACCATCTGCACTGCTTACTCATTAAGGCCCTGTGAGGGTGAACCTCGGTTTGCAGAATGTTAGAGCTGGGACTTCGCATCACAGATGGGAGACAAAGGCCCTGCCTGGGTGGGAAAGGGAACTGCCCAGGCCCCACCCCTCATTTGAGAGTCTCCGTGGGAGCATGGGAGGGGGCTGATCCCTCAGGGTTGGTTCACAGACACTGTGCAGCTGGGGGTGGGGGTGGCTGGTGAGATCAGGACATTGTACCCACATGGTAGCCCCTCTGGTCACTTAAATGGTAACAGAGCCAGCTGAGAGTGAGGCAGAGGGCGGGACTTGGTACTACTCATGGGACACTTAGACGCTGCCTGGCTCCGGAAGCTGCCCAGGTCCAGTGGCACTACAAAGTTGTCCTTTCTCCATCCCACAGTGACAGTGAGGAAGACACGGAGCTGTCCTGTACCCGGGGAGGCTGCCTGGCCAGCCACGTGGCCTCCTGCAGCTGTGAGCTCCTGCCAGATGGTAGGTGGGAGCCGAGCTGGCCAGAGTAGGGGGGATAGGATTGCAGAAGGTGTGCTGTGCAGGCCTGTAATCCCAGCACTCCGAGGGGCTGAGCCAGGAGGATCACAAGTTCCAGCCCAGCCTGGACAACTTAGTGACTTAGGGAGACCTTGAAATCAAATCTAAGGGCCGGGGGCATACATAGTTCAGCAGTTAAGAGTGTTTGCCTAGCAAGCACAAGGCCGTCAGTTCGATTCCCCAGCACCAGATCACCCGGGCATGGTGGTGTACGTCTGTAATCCCAGAACTCAAGGGGCTGAAGCAGGAAGATTACCTGAGTTCGAGGCCAGCCTGGGCCACAGAGTGAGACCCTCCCTGCCTAAAAATAATAATAATAATAAAAAACTTATCTAAAAATGGGCTGGAGACCTAGCCCTGTGTGAAAGCCCTGGACTCAGTCCCCAGCAATAAAAAAATAAAAAGGACTGGAGGAAGTGGGCACTTGGTGGAGACGGAAGTGGGCACTTGGTGGAGACAGATACAGGGCAGGCTTTTCTCTTGCCACTTCCTTGGCAGCAGACCTCCCCCGGCCCCCAGAGACGACGGCAGCCACGGGCGCCGTGGTGACAGCACCACACGGCCGAACACGGGACGCCACTGGAGAATCCCCACTGCATGTCCCATTAGAGACTTTCCTACAGACCCTGGAGTCCTCCGGCAGCGCAAGTGACAGCAACAACGCAGGTACCAATGGGCACCGGCTCTCCCTGCCCTTCCTCTCACGTGTCCCTCCCCCTCGGCCACAGAGCTGAGTGCCCTCCAGAGCCCGTGCTGAGCCCTGGGAGTGGTGACCTTTCAGGCAAGGTTTGCCATGGGTCAGGCTTGTGTTGGCCAGCCAGGAACCCTGTCACTGGCTGTTTTCATGGAGAATGCCCTTGTAAATGTTCCTGGAGGGGAAGCACAGCTGTAATCCCAGCACTCTAGGAGGCTGAGGCAGGAGAATCATAAGTTTAAGACCAACTGGGCAAACTAATGGCATATAGAGACTTTGTCTCAAAAGAGAGAGAGAGAGAGAGAGAGAGAGAGAGAGAGAGAGAGAGAGAGAGAGAGAGAGACTGTCTCAAAATAAAAATTTTAAAGTGTTGGGGTATATTTCAGTGTGATGGCACTAAATTTAATTCCCAGTATTATGTATCACAAGAGAAAAGGAAGTGAGGGAGGAGGGAAGGGGGAGAGAGAGAGAGAGAGAGAGAGAGAGAGAAGAAAGAAGAGGGGAAAAAAGGAGTGCAGAGGGTGGGAACCAGGGATAAAATCAGGAGACTTGGTACCAGGTTTGTGGCTAACTTTCAGGGTGATCCCAATATCACTGTTCCTACTCTGTGCCTCAGTTTCCTCATACAGATAACAAGGGAGTCCGCTGGCTGTCTAGTTCTAAAATTAGTCAAATAGTATTTTACCCACCCACCCCCTTCAAAAAAAAAAACCCAGACATACACTGTCACTCCCACCCCAGGGGAGGAGGGAGCCGAGCTGGATCCTGAGGCTGAGCCTGAGCTCTCTGACTACCCCTGGTTCCATGGGACGCTGTCACGGGTCAAGGCTGCACAGCTGGTGCTGGCTGGTGGGCCCCGGAGCCACGGCCTCTTTGTGATCCGCCAGAGTGAGACTCGGCCTGGCGAGTACGTGCTAACCTTCAACTTCCAGGGCAAGGCCAAGGTAAGTAGGTATGGGGGTGCGGCCACAGGGTGCATTGGGCAGCTCTAGGGAGAGGGCTGAGATGGCTCTGTTCCTGAGGCTTAGGCATGACATGACTTCCCATATGCCAGGCCTATCCTACTATGGCTGAGACCACTGAAGGTCAGATTCTTTTGAGACCTGAACTTGGCAAGTCCTCTTGACTCCTATGTATTGGGGATCATGTAATACTGGGCTTCTGAGGGTACCCACCAGAGCTACCTGTATGTAGGGCTGGGTCAGCTGAGACCATCCCCCACCAGGGTTCTACCACCAGAAAGTCCCTTGGCTACTTCACCAACCACTCCCAGCCCTAGCTTCCAGTGTGGCCTTTGCTCAGACAAGGGAAAGCAGGCAGGAGGGGAGGTGCCAGGCTGGGCAGGAGGGCTGGGCAGGGTCTTAGGGACAGAACCAGAGGGGCCTGATCTGTGACAGGCAGGTGAAGACTTGCCGAGGCAGAGACAAGTGGAAAGGGTGACCCAGCCAGGGCCTGGCATGAGCACAGGTGAGCTGTGAGGGAAAGCAATCATGGGCTATGGTGACTTATGGGGCAAAGGAACAGATTACAGAAGTCTATTGTGGTCCTGACAGTGGCTGGAGAACCTCAGTGCACCTCCCCATAGATACCAGGTTTCCTATAAGGAAACAGCCTGGATCCTTCCAGGATACAATTTCCCAGCAGGCCCTGCTGCAGGAGGGGGCACCCCAGGACTCCTGCTCCGGCTCAGCTCAGGGTCAGTGTCTGTCTGCAAGCGCCCAGGCCTCTTCCGTTAGCACTGTTGGCCCCGCAGTCGGGGGGCCGCACCTCTCCAGGGACACCTCCTTGGACGGCAGCCGTCCTTGGCCGTTCCTCCGACAACCAGGCACTTAACGCTGTCCCTGGTGGCTCGCGGTTTACTTCTTGGCCAGCGCTGCCTCTCTGGAGGGCCTGGATCTGAGTCACGCCCAAGCCTGGAGCTAGGATGGTGCCCGGCTCACCAGTGGGTGTGCGGGGTGAAGTAGGGCCGGCAGGAGACAACCTTGAACCTGCCCTTTCCCTCTCAGCGGTTCTGAGAGTGGAGCTGAATGCCCCTAGGTCCCGCAGGTTGTACAGCAGGGACCCCAGCCATCTACTGCCACCCCCTCCTGGGAAGGCAGCTCCCTCCACCTTGAGCTAACAAAGATCTGGAAGACCACAGTGCACTGGCAAGGCAAGTCAGTGCCTGTGCTGCACCGGTCCAGCCTCTTCCCCCAAAGGTCCTGCCCAGCCTGGAAGCCATGGTGGGAGCTCAGTGTGCTGTTCTTTTTGGGATGAGTCCCAGCCCCAGGCTGCCCGGGCTGCTCCCAAGGCTTGCTCACACTGCTGCTGCTGGCCCTGCCCCACCCTGGAGACTTCTCTGTCCCTTGTCAGTAGGTTACGAGGTCAGCTCCCTGCCCCCAAGGCTTCAGGCCATGTGCAGGTCCTCACCTGTACTTCCTCCCGCCATGCGCTCCACAGAGGCAGCCATGTTTTCTCCTGTGGCGCATGTTGGACAACACAGGGCAGAAGCCAGTGACCTACGGCCCACCCTAGACACAGGCCTATGGCTTTGCTCACCTTGACTCTCCCGCCTCCCGCGGGCACTGGGGCCCCAGAGAGGAAGCGGCCCTGTTCCACACACGATGGCACACCTAAGGAGCACACGCAGTCAGTGCAGCCATCAGCCCTTGGCTCTGCAGGGACTGTGGCAGCCCCAGGCCTCCTGGGCCGGTGGGGTCACCCAAACATGAGTTCTTTCCCCAACACTGCTCTGTGACTATGGACGAGTCCCTCTCCCTCCCTGGGCCTCAGTTTCCTCATTTCCAACACAAGGGCAGTAATCCCCCCTTTCTGGGGCCTTGTGAGGGCACGAGAGATGGCGAATGTGAAGGACAGAGGCCCAGGCATGGGTGGGTCGTCCCAGTGTGGGGGAAAATGCCTGTGCCCAGCTGTCCTAGCTCGGCTCTGTTGCCCATATGCTCCACCGGGGTAACTACCCCAACGATCTGACACAGCCCCCACCCCCCACACGGCCTCATTGAGACTTAGTCCTCCTGCAGACCCCAAGGGCACCGGACCCCACCACTGACCAGCCTGCCTGTGCCCGCAGCACCTGCGCCTGTCTCTGAATGGCCACGGCCAGTGCCACGTGCAGCACCTGTGGTTCCAGTCTGTGCTCGACATGCTCCGCCATTTCCACACCCACCCCATCCCCCTAGAGTCAGGGGGCTCGGCTGACATCACCCTACGCAGTTATGTGCGGGCACAGGGCCCTCTGCCTGGTAAGATGCCCCCACCTGGTGCCCATGGTAGTTCAAGAAAACAGACAAGTGCCAACCAGCATAGCTAACGGTGGGCTGGGGTCGGGGAGGGGGTCAGGAATGGAGACGGTGCCGTCCCGCGCACAGAGGCTTGTCCCCTAAAACCTTGCGTAGCTGGAGCTCAGCCTACAGCTGGTGGGAGAAGGAAGCACCCGCGGGGTGCATGAGGGAGTCCAGCCTAGACGGTGGGGCGCTGCCAGCTGATCATTCAGGTTTCCAAGGAGGTGGGCTGGAACCTGGACGCCTAAACTTACTGCGGCCTCCCGGCACAATCGCCCGCCGCGCTGGCCCTCCTGGGGCTCTGCCCGCGTCTCCTGACGCCAGGGAGGGTCGGGAGCCGGACAGGACTCGGCGATGACGCAGCCTGGCCCCCTCTTGCAGACCCGGGGCCGTCGCCCAGCGCCGCGCCCGCGCCCCCCGCCTGCTGGGCCGAGACGGCCGGACAGCACTACTTCTCCAGCCTGGCGGCGGCGGCCTGCCCTCCCGCCTCGCCCTCGGACGCCGCGGGCGCCCCGTCCTCGTCGGCCTCGTCTTCCTCGGCCGCGTCGGGGCCTGCGCCCCCGCGCACCACCGAGGGCCCGCTCAGCGCGCGCAGCCGCAGCAACAGCGCCGAGCGCCTACTGGAAGCCTCGGCCGGCGTCACCGACGAGCCTGGGGAGGCCGCGCCGGGCCGCGCGCGCGCCGTCGAGAACCAATATTCGTTCTACTAGCGCGCGCGGAGCCAGGCCCGGGACGCCGAGGCCAGGCCCCGCCCACCGACGGCATGAACCCGCCCCTCTGAGGCACGGATCCGCCCACCCGCGGCTCGGACACGCCCGCCACCGGCATGCCCCGCCCCGCCCATCGCCCCGGCCCCGCTGGGGGAATAGCGAAGCTCTTCAGTGAAGACAGATGTTATTAAAGAGCCTGTTTTAGGGACTGCATCCGGATTTCCTGTCCTCCTTTCTGCGCGGAGCCACACGCGGGCTCCAGTAGTCAAGCCCACCCTGGCGAGGCACCTGCTGGACGCCCCCACCCCCCGCAGCTGTCATTCGTGAGGCAGATGAGGTGGACAGCAGGACTCAGGGAGTCTGTGTGCCCAGGGAACTGGCATTGGAGAAACCGTAAGAGCGAGGCAGGGACAGAGGGTGGGGTGGGAAGGGAATGGGGCTAAAGGGGACATCAGGGACGTGGGGACGCCAAGTCCGCGGCCTTGTTTGCCAGGGGAGACCTTGTGTAGGTCAGTGAAGGCCTGGCCCTGTGGTCAGGGCGGCGGGGCAGGATTTTTCTACCTTCGTCCTTGGGGGATTGTGCAATAGAAGGACTGTATTTCCCAGCTGGGAAGAAGACTCCAACGTAAGAAGCCGCCCGGGGGTTTGAGAGCCTCCCACTCCTATCCGGTGCCGCTGACGCCTGCCATAGCCTGAGCCCCAGCTGAAGCTTGCCCCTGGTGGCTCCCAGGCTCAGCACTCTCCTGACGTTCCCTAGCGTTCCTCCCAGAAAGAGCTTGTGCCTGCAGGGGCAGAGCCCACAGCCCCTCCCCCTGATCCAGACTGTCCCACAGTCCCTCTGCACGGGGGTGCCCCTACAGGGCCTGGGCCTGTGACATATACCACTGACCCCCAACACAGCTAAACTTCCAAGCCTGCAGCCGAGACACCCACAACTCCTTTCCCATAGGGGCACGAGCACCCTTGGGTGACCCTCAGGAACTGAAGTCCCCCCTCCCACTGCCCTAAGCCATTGTGGTTTGGAGTCTGTGCCAGGCCAAGCACAAGGCCTCATCCCACCTGGACAGGAGCAGAGGGGACACGTAGGAGAAGACTGGGTACATGTGGCCCGGGCTACTAAAGGATCTGTCACTTTCTGCCTCCCAGGCAACTGAGACTTCTGTGCAGATCCCTCCCCTCTGCGAGAAAGCTGGCTTCTTCCTAGTTCCCTTAGAGGATGTGACCCTTGGAAGGTTCCAGAATGGCATCAGGGGTGACATGAAGAACACAGGGTATGCCAACCTGCAGGCCGCCTGCCCGTCCCTCCTGCCACAGTCAGCCACAGCAGAGGCCACCTTAAATGCTTAGTGCTCAGAATGGAATCTGGGCAGAAGCAGGTGAAAAGTATTGTCACCTTTCCAGAATTGGGGGTCCTGGAGAGGGGGCTGTGCACCAGGGGGCAACTGAGAAAGAGCAAGGTGACCTGCAGGTTGTTCGGAGGGAGGGAGCAGAAAGGGCAAGAAGCAGGAGATCAAATGCAAAGGGGTCTGTCCACCCTGTGGCCACCAGGGCGAGACTTTGGGGCCATCACCCCCAGTGATGCTTCCAGAAAGCTCTGAGGAAATCACAGCATTTGTACTATGGCAACAGCATCCCCAGGGTGGCTTCATTTGCTCCCCAACAAGCTCTTCAGATGCTGCTCTGTGCCAGACCTGGCCCATGAGCTAGCTGGGCAGACAGCCAGGAGGCCCATCTCAGAGTGACGGGCAGTGACAGAGGGCTGGGCGGAGTCCAGGACCACGTGTGCCCTGGCTGTGACAATGCTGGGGGCAGGGAGGTAGAGAGAGCCTTGAAAACCAAGGCAAGGAGTTTCCTCAGGAAGCCAGTCAGAAAGTGGAGCCGAGCACACCGAGGGGCACAGGCCTGTAATCCCAGCACGCTGGGGGAAAGAGGCAGGAAGATCACAGGTTTGAGCCCAACCAGTACGATTTAGCAACTTCATGAGACCCTTAAAAAAAAAAAGTCAAAGATTTAAAAAGGGCGGGCTTGGGAATGTAGTTCAATGTGCTCAGTCCCCAGTACCACAAAAAAAAAAAAAAAAAAAGCTGAGAATTGACATCACCCTCAAGTCCTGGAGGGCAGGGAGAATGCATGAGGTCAGGGGCCAGTATGACTCTGGGGGAGGGCGAGGCCGTGGTCCAGGGCAGGAGAGGGGGAGGAGGAACCAGCAGGGGAGAAAAGCTAGCTGGCTGGAGCAGGGAATCTGGCTTGGTGGGGGGGCGGGGCCTGCGGGACTCATTTCTGAGAGCAGCACGGTGACAGGTGCAGCGAATACAGACGTGGTTGTCTCCTGGTTGAACATAACGTGATCTTCAGTTAGAGGTTAATTGAAATAGAGGCGAAGGAGTGGAGGCGTGGCCCCGTGGTTACAGCACTTGCCCGAATCGCCCGAGGCCTCGGGCTGACTTCTTGCCACATCAGCTCACCTCCCACTTCTACGTTAACGTGATGGCCCAGGCGGGGCTGCAGAGAGGTGACCCAGTGGATCGCTGCACCTAGGGGAGGGGAAGAGGTACGTTGCTCCCTCCCGCAGGGGCTCCGAGGTCCTCATGCTAGCCCAGGGTCACGCCCACTTGTCCCTCAGGTAAGAGACTGGGCTGGGGTCCCCCTAGGGAGCTCCCAAGGCCAGGAGCCCTGACACCTGTGTTGACCAGCTCTGGGAGGAGGCCCGGCTCCAGAAGCAGGCCCGGCGACGCTGTGCTGAATTCACGGAGCTTGCCCCAGGGTGGTCTGGTCCCCGAGGAGTCTGTGGTGCCGCAGTGCAAGGTCTCCCTTGGCTGGGGGGCTCCCAGGCTGAACATGGGGTAGATTTTCCTTCACTGGCCACCACCAGCTATACTGCGAAGTGGGAAAATGCTCTACTGAGAAGCTCAGCTCGCCCCAGGCATGTGGGTCCCGTGGGAGCTGGGGGAGAGGAAGGGGTCCACACTGTGCCTGCCCCTCAGTGGCTAAAACTTACTTTGATGACCCAGAGGGCGGGACGTTCTTACAGGAATGACGCAAATAAACAGTTCCCCAGGGCACTGATGTCTAACCTAGATATACCGGAGTCCTGCTGGGGTAGAGGTAGACTACGGCTAGGATGGGCAGCAAAGCGATGCTTGGTGTAAATCTTGAGTAAAGAATCTCCGCCATTCTCCCGACGTCTCCTTTAAAGGGCATCCGGCCAAACATGCCATCCTGTGGTAGGGAAGTTTCCCTTTCTGCCGGCCTGCGTCTCTCCCAGGAGGCTCTAACCAAGAGTTTCTTAGGGATGGATTGCAAGACTTTCGAAATGAGCTACAGCCAAGACCTTTTTGTTTATTGTAGTGAGATAAGTTCTTGCCAAGCTGCTGAATTGCCCAGGCTTGCTTCCAATTTTCCATCCTCCTGCCTCAGCCTCGTAGAGTACTGAGATTACAAGCCTGGGCCTAGCATCTATGCCAGGCACTAAGTCTTCTGGCCTCAGACCTCTTAGCAAGATGGTGAAGCCCTCTCAAAGTCATGTTTAAAATACATGAAGTAAGATATGTAACCATGCAGGGGGTGTGGGGAGGTCTCAGTACTTAGATCACGTTCCTGGCATGCACAAAGTCATGTTTAAAATACATGAAGTAAGATATGTAACCATGCAGGGGGTGTGGGGAGGTCTCAGTACTTAGATCACGTTCCTGGCATGCACAAGGCCCTGAGTTCAATCCCCCAGTACCATATGAAAATGAGCTGGCCGTGGTGTGGCACGCCTGTAATCCCAGCCTTCAGGAGGCTGAGACATGAGGGTTGCCTTGAGTTTGAGACCAGCTTGAGCTACATGTGAGTTCAGTACCAGCCTGGACTACAGAGTCTCAAAAAAATTATATATATATAGTCTGGCAAAGGAAACATTATGAAATTAATCAAAATATTAAATATCAAAAAGTAACTAAAATAACCTCAAACTCTGTTACATGGCAATACACGTTTCCTTCTTCAACACCTTACAAAGCAATACCACTATCCTCATCAGGATCGCAATTTCCAAGTGCAGTGAGTGTCACTGGTGCCTCAGGGTTCCTCCAGCACCCACAGGCACCCTGGCAACAGCCTCATTTCTGAGAGCAGCACAGTGACGGGTGCAGCGAATACAGACGTGGTTGTCTCCTGGTTGAACATAACGTGATCTTCAGTTAGAGGTTAATTGAAATCAAGAGGTGGAGGGCTGGCAGCGTGGCCCCGTGGTTACAGCACTTGCCCGAATCGCCCGAGGCCTCGGGCTGACTTCTTGCCACATCAGCTCACCTCCCACTTCTACTTTCACATGATCAAGAATCTTAACATTGGCAAAACAAATTGAGAGGAGATTGGTGTGGTTCTGGAAAAGTCTCTCCCTGACCCATGTGCTTTGGTGAAAGGTGGGTGGAAAGAGTTAATTAAAAAGGAAGAAAGTTAACGAGGCCCAGTAGTGTAGGCTTGTAATCCCAGTACTGAGAGGCTGAGGCAGGAGGATCGCATGTTCGAGCCCAACCTGGACAACTTAGTGAGCTCTTGTCTCAAAATCAAGACTGAAAATAGGCTGGAGATGTAGCTTGGTGTAAAGGCCCTGGGGTCAATCCCCTGTATTGCTGTGAAGACCCTGGGGTCAATTCCTTGTACCATCAAAAAAAAAAGTTAAAGTTTTCATGCCCAAATAGATGTATGTGAAGCTTTTTTCCTCCACCATTTTATTAATATATATGCAATACATAATGTTTACAGTGAACTTGAATATTTTGTGCACATGCATATCACATCAATATTACAATCCCTTTCCCTCCCCATTCTTGGCCCTCCCACACCCTCCTCACCCCCACCCCCGGAACTCCCACTATCACACTCATTTGGTTCTATAGTATGCCTGTGATCTGGGTTTCCCAAATCAGAGAAACCATGTGATATTTAACATATTTAAACTTGTGCATCTGACTCATTTTACCACTCATATCACCACTTATTAGTTCAGTTTCCCACCCTTAGCGTGGGCTGCAGTGGCCAGATCTTGATGCCTCTTCTTTGGGGTCAGCAGAGCCCTTTATTGGGGTGATTAGCCAAAAGTTCTTTTTTTCTGTATCTTACTGTATCTTTGTTGAGATTCCTTACCCACCAATCTATACAAGAAGAGAACTATAACAATGAAATTCATAAAGCTAGGAAACGTGAGAAAGAGGGAATTCAAATTCCTTAGCTGAGAACTGAAAGGTCAATGTTTGTACATTCAGAAGACATTCAGGTTGTCATGACAACAATCAGTTTTCTTAGGATTAACTTACATCCAAGATCAAATGAGTGAATTGGTGCATTAAACAAGCTTAAGTCTATATTGAATTGCTACATTAAATGAACTAAAATCTGTATCACATAAATATACTACACTTAAAGCAATAGAGTGGCGTGCTTAGGTATTTCAGAATTTTTTTTAGCTTTCATAAATTATTTATTCACATTTCACTAATTACTAACATTTTGCCAGATTTGGTTTATCATTTTACCTGCCTATCCATCGCTAACTTCATGCACACACATTTTTAAAGACTTTATACCAATTACCTATGTTAAATGTAATTATTATGTGTTGCAAAGTTATATACTATTAAAAACAATAATTATGGCAGAAGATTCCCAGATTTTATGAGACAGTTGGTACTTTTTTTTAGAAAGATACCAATCAAATGATTCAAATACCAGTCTATTTTTTTTGTTATACTTTCTCTTTAGGTGCTTCCTTTCCCCCATGATTTTTGGTGCTGCTTGTCTCTCTGTCTCAAAGATTCCTTCAAGTATTTTCTGCAGTGCTGGGCTAGTAGTCACAAATTTCTTTAGGGATTCTTGGTCATGAAAAATTTTTTACTTTTTCAATTTTCAAGGATAATTTTGCTGGATATAACAACCTGGGTTGACACTTGCTGTCTTTTAAAGCTCTGAAGATCTTGCCCCAGACTCTCCTAACCATTAAAGAAGTTTGCATTGAGAAATCTGCAGTAATTCAAATGGGTTTTCCTTGGTAGAATAATGCCTGTTTTTCTCTTGCTGCTTTAATATTCTCTCTTTATGTTTTATTTCTGAGGTTTAGATTATGATGTGTTGTGACATTTCATTGCTGGTTGAGGTTATTTGGTGTTCTATAAGCTTCTTGTACTTGAAATTTTATTCCTTATTCTAGGTTAGGGAAATTTTCTTGCACTATTTCAGTGAATAAATTCTTTACACCTTTGATGCTACCTTCTGTCCTTTCTCTTACACCCATAATTCTGAGATTGGTTCTCTTTGAATCATCCATCAGCTGTTGTATCCAGCTACTTTGCTCATTTCTAATTTTGGAGTCAAGCCTAATTATAGCATTTGTTTCCTCAGCCTTGTCTACAAGGTCTGAAATTCTGTCCTCACAGTATTCAAGTCGTCTTCCCCTGCTTTGACATATTTTTTTATCCTGAATTTCATCTAGATTTCTCTGCATATTTCCACTTCTCTATCACAGCGTTCCTTTATATCTTGCATTTTCTTATTTACCTCAGCCAACTTTTTATTTGTGGCTTCAGTAAGCTCAGTGAGCTTTGTCTCCACTAGGACTACTATTTGATTAGTAAGTTCCTCTTTAAGCCCTCTGATCAAGCTTGTGTTTCTTTGAGAAGATCTTGGTTGAACTGGTTGATTGACTCCTTTATTTGCTTTTTGACTTCCTTCCCTGTGAGTTCCACTATTTCAGGGCCCATGACGTCAGTTTCTGGGGTCTCAGGCATCTCTGTGGGTGTCCTGTTGCCCTGTCTTCTTCCCATGTTTCTGTTGTTGAGGGACTTCACTTTCGAGTCCTAGCTGCGAGGTTTCTTTGAACGGCTGTGACGGTATGTGTGGGGAGCTGTACTTCCTCTGAGTTCTGTGCTGGGAGTAGGCAGTGAGGGGAACCTAACAGTCTAACGGCCTCTGAAGTGTCTTGTTCACCCCCAGCCACCTCAGCAAAGCTCTCCCGCCTGTCCTGGCTTCCCTCTCGTGACAGTGGGGCTCTCCACCCTCAGAGGTGTACCCTCTACACTGAGCCATTCTGGAGGTTGGCGGCCTCTCTCTCCTCTCTGCAACTGCCTCTCATGCCAGTTTCTTCCTAGGCACTGCTTAAGGGTGACTCCAAATGTCCTGTTGTGCTCTTCTGAGGTGTCTTTAAAGGGTTCAGTCTTGAGCTTTTTTTTTTTTTTTTTTTTTTGTGGCTCCTGCTTATGTCATTGCCTGTTATGGCTGCGGTGTGCTGCTTCTGATCTAGGCTCCTGGGGGAGCTTGCATTGCATTTTTAGTATGCACTACCTGCAGGTTCATTTTCCGGAGGCTGGGGCTGCCAGCTGCTGACAGTTCCCACTTCTCCCAGATCAGCACTTACCTCAATCTGAGGTTCTGGCCTCCGGGCTTTCCTTGTTTGTGGTCTGCGGGTGCCGGCAGCTCAGGGCCTACTGTCAGTCGTTGGGGCACTCCTTCCTCTCCTAGCTCCGTGGGATGTTCTGGGCTCCACGTGGGCTTTCCTCTCTCTGAAGATGCCTGCAGCTCCTAGTTGCTTGCGGAGGGCCTGGGGTGGCTTCCTAGGCTGTTGTTGTTGTTTTTTTTTTTTCTCAGCTTCCGATGTTCCTTTGGATTTTCTGACCTTCTTTTGGCCTCCATTCAATTGTTGGGGTGCTCCTACTTGTCCTAGCTACACTGAACAGGTGTTTTCTGACTAAATTCTCACCTTTTTAAGTGGGTCCATGAGGAGACATTGTGCAGCTCTGCTACTCAGCCTCCATCTTGACCAAAAGTCTATGTGAAGCTTTTTAAGTTGGACAAATGTATTGTCAACTAATTGAGGTTAACGTGGTGCTAGGAGAGGTAGAGGTGTAGCCCAGTGATGGAGTGTCTGCCTAGCTGCAGGAGCCCTGGATTCACTCCCCAGCACCACATAATAAGTATTTTACCAGGCAAGATGTTTATGGTTGTAACCCCAGCACACTGGGAGGCTGAAGCAGGAGGATCACAAGTTTAAGCCCAGCCTGAACAACAGTGATTTAGGGAGACCCTGTCTCAACACTGAAAAAATTTAAAAGGCCTAAGAATGTAGCTCAGTGCAAAGGCCTTTGGGTTAATCCCAGGACCACAGAAAAAAATTGGTGCTGAGAGCTTTAGAGAACATCATCAAATTCCCAGAGACAGAAAATAGGTTAGAACTGATCAGGGACTAGAGGGAAGAGGAGTGAGCAGCTATTGATTAAGGAACACAGAGTTCCCACTCGGGGTGATGAAAAAATTGATGGTTATGTAATGTGGTGAATGTAGCTAGTATCCTTTAATGACCACGTTTCCAAAGCTCCTGGTCTCCACTACTCAGACAGGACAGAAGGAGGTGGCAGTGTGAAGCATCCAGAGGGGGAAGGAGACGCAACAGAGGCAGCCTAACCCTCTGGTGGCCTCTTTCCCTGTGGCATGGGTGGGAGGGACCAGCACAGGCCCTGCTGTGGTCACGGGGGCTGCTGGGGATGGACGCACCATCAGTCACATGCTTCGCTCCAGGTGACCTGGGCCAGCCAGCCAGGGAGATGGAGGTGTCCCCCCAGACGGAAATTCAGAGGGGCAATTGTCAGCTCTCTTACATCACGAGCCCCCACCCCCCAGGGCCAGAGATGGGCACCAGCTGGTGGCCTCGGAAGGAAGAGGCTGTGGAGACAGATGAGTAGTGACCAGGAGACGAGGTGGGCTGCCTCACACAAAGCCCCCAGCTCCTGTCAGTGCCCTCCTAGTAAGTTTTAATGCCACTGTCGATTGAGAGGAGGCGGAGCCTTGCTCAGTATCTCACTCTGCAGCCCAGGTAGGTACTGAATTTGCCATGTAGCCCAGGCTGGCCTCAAACTCACAGCAATCTTCCTGCCTCAGCCTCCCTAGCGCTGGTATTACAGGCTGGCACCACCACCACTCCTGGCTTATGTGGTGCTGGAGAATCAACCCCAGGGCCTTGTGCTTGCTAGGCAAGAGCTCTAACTGCTGTGCCATTCCTCTGGTCTCACCGTTTGTCATGTCAAAGCTCTCCTCTGACAATCTACTACATAGCAAGTACCCCACCCCCTTCCCCGGGAGAATGGTCTTTAACTAAAGCAGTCTCTGGTGTCCCAAGGTGGGGGACGCTGTCTTACATGGCTCCCTCCCTCTCGTCCCAGCTTCCAGAGACAAAGTTGCAAAGCCAGAGACAGTGGAGAGTGTGGAGTCAGGTGATCATCAGGAAGGGGCAGAGGGCTTCCAAATGAAGAACATGCAGACTCCCTGCCCACCCCAGGGCCCAGCGAGGGCCGCGACGTCCTGCCGCACCTCCCTGTGCCCTGGCTGCACCTGGGTTTCAGGTTTCTGCAGTTCTGCCCCGTTCCTGTGGAAGGATCTGTGTGAAGTTGAATGAGGCGAAAGAAGGGACCAGAGATGATGTAAGTGGGTCCATGGGGGCCCCTGAGCAACAGAGGAGGGACAGGTGAGGCCAGCTGCAGGGAGGAAGGAGGGCCCAGGCTGGCCGTGAACTTAGGGCAATCTTCCTGTCTCAGTCTCCTGAGTGCTGAATTATAGGTATGATGAGAAATCGAACCCGGGGCCTTGTGTTTGCCAGCAAGTGCTTTTAACCATCAAGCCATGCTCCCAGCCCCATAACAAACTTTGACGCATGTTGGTCATCTAAGCATTCTGGGGGGCAGGAGGCTCAAAAGTTTAGGCCCAACCTTTGGCAGCTTAGTTACTTACTGAGACCCTGTCTCGTGATTAAAAAGAAGGAAATTAGCAAGGGCTTAGGGTGTAGCATGTAGCTCAGTTTTGTTTTGTTTTTGTTTTGGTGTGGTTTTGGTTTTGGTTTTTGGTTGGGGGGGGTTATATTTTGGTTTTTTGAGACAAGATCTTGCTTTGCAGTTCAGGCTGGTCTACTAACTGTGTAATCCAAGATGACCTCGTGCTCACAGCAATCCTCCTGCCGCAGCCTCCTGAGTGCTGGGATTAAAGGTATGTACTACCATGACTAGTTTAATGTAGCTGAGTGCCTCCAGGAAAAGAAACACACAGTTTAAGCTAATGAGTTGGGTTCCCTAGTAAGCTTATAGCACAGCAATTAAGAGCGTAGGCTTTAGGGTCAGGCACTGTTAGGATCCTCATCCTGGGCTAGGGATGTAGCTTAGTGGCAGAGTGCTTGCCAAGCATGTGAAGGCCCAGGATTTGATCTTCAGCCCTGGAAAAATATCTTGGCCCATTACTTCCTGCTGTTGACCTTGGGCAGATACTTTACCTCTTTGAGCTCAGTTTCCTTATCTGTAAAATGGAGGTCACAGATAATGTCTACTAAGACTTTCATTCCTAAAGATGACACCTTAAGTAACTCTAAGGAGCCCACTTCTTGATTCAGTTAGAAAAGTTGGTCAAATATTTAAAAAAATCTGTTTGAAGGCTATGGGGTATTAAGGAGGTAGTGAAGACTTATGAGGCTAAGTTCTGAAAAAAGACAGAAATCCAGAGAAGTGACCCCAGCATTTCAGACCATTTTTTTTCCTGGAGTTGTCTGCCAATTTGTAGAGGTGACAGAATGGCTAAAAGGCTGAGAAGACTTTTGACAGGCGGGTTGGGCTACGGAATGAAGGACCCGCCTAAACTGGGAATGTTATCGAGTTTCTGTGGTTTGAAATGAAAGCAGCCACTGGAGACTACATTCTAGGATTCGAAATGACACAGGGCTGGGGGTGTAGCTCCATGGTTAAAGGGCTGCCTAGAAAGAGGGATACCCTGGATTTGAGCTCCCAGCACCACAGAATAGTCGGGCATGGTGGCACACACCAATAGTCCCAGCACTAGGGACGCTAAGACAGAAGGATTGCCATGAGTTGTAGGCCAGTCTGGGCTATGTCGCAAATTCCAGACCAGCCTGGACTACAGAGTGAGACATTGTCTCAAAAAAAAAAAAATAAGTAAAGACTTCTGTGCAAGATGGCAACTGACGAGGAGGATGGCTCAATGTCTCCTCACAGACTCATTCAATAATCAAGACATAGTTTAAAACTATCTGCTCAACTGAGCTAGGAGAGGGAGGAGAGCGCCAGGAACTGAAAGGAGGCCACAGCAAGGTTGGAAACCCTATAGACACCTCAGAGGTTGAAGAACACATCAGCCTGAGAAGACACCCAGGCTGCCTGGGAAGGGCCATGAGCCACTGGCAGCTGCAGACTGAGGTAAACCCACAGCCAAGAGCCACAGGAATTGAGAGCAGCTGGAAGCCCGGGCTTCCAGAAATGAGCCTGCAGCTAGTGCGAATTGAAACACACTGCCAGCTTCACCCTGAAAAGGTCTCCCGGAGCTTAGTGGGCCAGCTCAGGAGAAGCAGCACTTGGCATCTACACCAGGAACTGACGTAGGCAGGAAACATACGGAAAAGAACCCAAGTCCAAACTCTGCCACACACAGGCCACACACCAGGGGCTTGGGAACACTAGAAAGACACTGGAACAAGAGATGGTTGCCAGAGAGATAGGGAGAAAGGCTGCTGACCTCCTGAACAGCTGGGTGGTTGTAAGAGCACCTCAGAGAGCCCTGCCCTGGGGAAGGAAGCCAGGAGAGGCAGGGGAGCGTTGCTGAGGGGGCTGGGTGTGAACAAGACACCTTCAAGGCCAACAGACAGGACCCCCTCATCTCCTACTTCCAGCACAGAGCTCATATCAGCTTCCCCCACACCCCCTCATACATGTTCAAAGGAACCTTTTGACTAGGCTATTAAAGTGAAATCCCTCAGCAATAGGATCATGGGAAGACAAGGCCCCAGGACATAGACAGAAACACTTCAGTCCCCAGAAGCTAAGGTCATGGGCTCCAGCATGGTGAAACCATAAGGAAGGAAGTCAAAAACCAAATAGAGCAGTTCATTTATGCCAACAGTCAGTCCAAGCAAGACATTTTTATAGAAATGCAAGTACCGATCACTGAGCTTAAAGAGGAATTTACTAAACAAATTATGGTCCTAATGAATGCAAAGTCAACTGGGTATATGGAAGACACAAATAAAAAAGCTGGCTGAGGTAAATAAGACCATGCAAGATACAAAGGGACATTTTGGTAGAGAAGTGGAAAATCTGTATGTAAATCTAGCTGAAGTTCAGGATATGAAAAATGCATTTCAAAGCAGGGGAAGTTGACTCAAATATGGTGAGGACAGAATGGCAGAACTTGAAAACAGAGTTGAGGAAATGAACGGCATAATCAGGCATGGCACCAAAATGAGAAGTGAACAAAGTTGCTGGATACAATAACTGATGGATGACTCAAAGGGAACCAACCTCAGGATAAGAGGTGCCGGAGAAAGAGCCAACAGATATAAAGAATTTATTCACTGGAATCATGGCAGAAATTTCCCCAATTCTAGGAAAGTCTGGTAGAAGAAGCTGATAGAACACCAAATAACCTTGACCAGAAAAGAGCCTCATCAGAACACATCATAAACAAAACCTCAGAAATTCAACACAAAGAGAGAATATTTTTTAAAAAAGAGAAAACCAGGCATTATTCTACCCAGGCAAGCCCATCTAAATTACTGCAAATTTCTCAGACCGAGCCCACTCAGTCAGTCAACGAGAACACAAGAGGGGGAGTGTGGATTGAAGAAAACTGGACTCTTGCAAGGGACGCTGCAAAAGATGCTTTATTGTTTACATCTTCCTTTTTATACCCTCCTGAGCCTTCCCACTTGTTAACAGAACAGTCCCGTGGTTCAACACCTGATCCAAATTTCAAGTAGAACAACACCTGACTTAAATTCCAGACAATAAATGCTTCTTCGTGGAAAGGAACTTGGTCATGGTCAGCAATGCTGAGGCTCTCGGGCCCTGAGGGTCCCAACATTTCTCTATGCAAATCTGAAAGGCCAGGAGAGTCTGAAACAAAATCTTTCAAGCTTTGAAAGAAAACAAGTGTGAACCCAAGTTGTATTCAGCAAAACTATCCCTGAAAATTGAAGAAGTAAAACTTTTTATGACCAAGAAGTCTTAGAGAAAGTTGTGACCACTACCCCAGATTTGCAGAAAATACGTGAAGGAATCTTAGAGACAGAGAGAAGTGCAGCACCAAAGAACACAGAAGAAAGGAAACATCTAAAGGAAAAGTGTAACAAAAAGAAAAAACAAAAAACCAACAATAGAAAAGAAGACAATGACAGGATTCAATAAAATGTCCTACAATAATTACTCTTGATGCTAATATTCTGTGGTGGTTTGGATCTGGAGTGTCCCCTGAAAGCCTATGAATACTGTGTAGGGTTGGGAGGTGGGGCCTGGCTGGAAGGAACAGAGGTGTGGCTTGACCTGGAAGGGCATGTGCTGGTTCTGCCCTTCCTCCCAGACTCTCTCTGCTCCGCCATGCTCTAAGGATCTCTGCCCCAGTAACTCCAGTTCTAGTTGCATCCCCACCATGTGACTCCACCATTTTCCTGCCACCCACCCATGAATGGACTGTGACCTTCTGAAACTGTGAGCTACAATAAATCTTTCCTCCCTAGTTTGCGGATGTCAGGTATTGAGTCCCAGCAATGAGAAAGTAACTGAGACATGGTCTTAACTTGCCAATCAAAAGACAACCATTTCAAGGTCCAAAATTCTGTCCCCACAGTGTTTGAGTTGACTTCCACAGCTTTGAAATGAACTTTTCATATCCTGAACTTCAATTAGATTTCCTCACAGATTTTTCCCTTCCCTACCAAAATGTTCCTTTGTATTTTGCACTGTCATGTTTACCTCAGCCAGCTTTTTATTTCTGTCTTCGTTGTACCCAGTTAACTGCAAGAGACACACCTCACCCACAAAAAACCACTCAGATTGAAAGTGAAAGGATGGAAACTAACACTGCATGCTACTGGAGCCAGGAAAACAAGCAGGGGTAGCTGTACTGTTCTCAGACACTGCAGACCTCAAAACAGATTAGAAGAGCCAAAGATAGACACAATACCGGTAAAAGGAGCAATCCAACAGGAAGAGCTCACAATTATAAGCATACAATGCACCCAGTGTAGGTGCACTCAGTTACAGAAAGCATGAACTACTGGACACGAAAGTTCAAATGACCCCAGTACAATCATAGTGGTAGACTTTAGTAGCCAGTGCTCACAAGAGTTGGGTACTAAACAAAAGATCAGCCAGACAAAAAATTTTTCAGCTAGACAAAAAATCAACAAAGAACATCAGAGCTATATCACACCATGGAACAAGTGAACTTAACAGCTGTCTATACAGTGTTCTATCCAATGTTAACATAATACACCTTTTTTCTCAGGAGCCCATGACACTTTCTTCAAAGTAGACCATATTCTTGAACATAAGATGTGCTTAAATAAATACTAAAGAATTGAAAAATTGCCTGCATGCTTTCAGATCACAGTAGGATGAAACTAGAAATCAACAGAAAAAAAGCTACAGAAACTATGCAAATACATGGAGATTAAATAATACATTATTAACAAGCGATGGATCACATAAGAAAGCAGGAGGGTCTGGAGGAACGGCACAGCAGCTAAAATGCTTGCCTTGCAAGTGCAAAGCCCTGAGTTCAATTCCCCAGCACCACATAAAGCCAGATGTGGTGATGCATGCCTGTAATCCCAGCATTCAGGAGGCTGAGACAGGAGGGTTGCCATGAGTCCAAAGCCAGCCTGGGCTACATAGTGAGACCCTGTCTCAAAAAGAAAAAAATGAAACCAGGAAAGAAATCAAAAAATTCCTGAAGTCAAAGGACAATGGAAGCACATCATACCAGAATCTACAAGACACAATGAAAACCATAATAAGAGAGAAAATTGTAGCTATGAATGTATTCATGAAAAGAACAGTCACAAATAATATGATGAGGTAGCTCAAAGTCCTTGGAAAAAAACAAGCCAAATGCAAAATCAGTAGAAGGAAGGAAATTATAAAAATCAGAGCAGAGATCAGTGAAACTGGATCAAAAGTACAGTGCAACACAAAAGATCAATGAGTCGAAGACTTGGCTCTTACAAGATCAGTGAACCTCTAGCTGAACTCACCAAAGGCAGGAAAGAAAAATGCACATCAATGCAGCTAGAAATGAGAAAAGTAAAATCACAACAGACACTGGTGAAATCCAGATAATTATAAGAAATTATTTTAAAAACCTATATCCCGATCAATTTAAGAATCAGGCAAAATGGATACACTCCTAGACATCTATAATATACCAAAATTGAAACAAAAAGATATAAAAATCCTGAGTAGAACAAACAGAGTGACAAACGGGGATGAAATGTTAGAGTAATAAAAGGTCTACGAACAACAAAAGCCCGGGACCTGAGCGGTTCACTGCACAATATCATCAAAACTTCAAGGAAAGGGTTAGTGCCAACTCTTCTCAGACTCTTCCATGAGATTCAAAGAGAAGGCACACTGCAAACTCCTTCCTGGAAGCAAGTATCACCTTGATTCCCAAACCAGATAAAGACCAAAGAGAGAAAACCATGGGCGAATTTCCTTAATGAATATAGATACAAAAATCCTTAATAAGATACTTGCAAACAGAACATAACAGATTATCAAAAAAATCATACATCATGACCAAGTTGGCTTCAACCCAGGGCTGCAAGCCTGGTTCAACATATGCAAATCATTTAATGCAATATACCATATTAACAAAAGCCAGGACAAAAAATCACATGATCATCTCAATAAATGCAGAAAAAGCTTTTGACAAAATACATCATCCCGTCTTGTTCAAAACTCTGATGAAAATAGGTATAGATGAATTTTACCGCAAGCTGATGAAAGCAGTTTATGAAAGTCCTACTTCCAAATCATCCTAAAAGGGGAAAAACTGAAAGTGTTTCCCCTTAAATCAGAAATAAGACAGGAGTATCTACTCTCACCACTTCTTTTAACATAGTGTTCAAAATCTTAGAACAATCAGGCAAGAGAAAGGAATAAAAGGGAATATACATAGGAAAGGAAGAAGTCAAACTATTCTTATTTGTGGGTGACAGGATCCTTTAAATAGAGAACCCCCAAAACTACTAGAAGGCTCTTAGAACAAATTCTTAAATTCAGCCAAGTTGCAGGACATAAAACCAATGCACAAAAAATCAATAGTATTCCTTTACAGCAACAAGGAAAACAGAGTGAAAGAGATCAGAAAAAGTCCTATTCACAGTAGCCTCAAAGAAAATTAAATACCTAAAAATCAACCTAACTAACTGCTATGGTTTGGATCTGGAATGTTCCCCAAAGCCTCATGTACTTGAATGTAGTGGGATAACTGTGGAACCGTGTGTTACTGCGAGGTACTGCCTGGCTGGGAAGGGGCAGATACTTGGGGTCTGACGAGATTTGTGTCAACTTGTTGAGACTTAGTCAGGGGGGTGTCCTGGGCAGAGCTTTCAGGTGTGTGTTATTGACTTGTGTGCCAGGAAGCAAGGGAGGGGCATCCACCCTGGGCGTGGGGGGTCCAACTGGCACCTTGAACTAAAGAAAGGAAGAGGCAAGATTGTTATAGCTTCTTCCTGGGAAAGTTCTGGCCTTTGCTTGAGTCTCCAGACATAGTACTTCACTTGACTTTCCGTCTGCAATGCTGTAAGCAGCTCTCCAGCCTCTGCCATGTACTTCCGCTGGTGCTGTCTGCCCCTGGGTGACTGCAATACCTTCCGAAACTTTGAGCTAAAATAAATCTTTTCTCCCTTAAGTTGTGGATGTTGGGTATTGTGTCACAGCAGTGAGTGAGTAAGCCACAAAGCCAGTGAAGGGTCTCTATAATGAAAACTGTGGTATTCTGAAAAAGGAATCAAAGACAGTATTCGAAAATGGAAAGACATCCTCTGTTCCTGGATAGACAGAACCAACATTGTCAAAATGGCCTTACTGCCTAAACTGATACGTAGACCCAGCGCAATCCCAATCAAGATACCAACAACATTCTTCACAGAACTAGACAAAATTATCTAAAACTTCCTGTGGAACCAGAAGAGACTCAGAATAGCCCAAACAATCCCAAGCAACAAAACAAAAGCAGAGGGCATCACAATTCCAGATATCAAGTTATATTACAAAGGCAACAGTGATTTAAAAAAAAACTTATCATATTGGCACAAAAACAGGTGGATCGAGGCAACAGAGTTGACGATGGAGAGACATCCCCACATGCCTTCAGCCATTTAATCTTCAACAAAGAGGCCAAAAACATACTCTGGTGTAAAGACAGCCTCTTTAACAAATGGTGCAGGAAATGCTGGCTAGCCACATGCAGAAGTCTGAAACTAGACCCACATCTTTCACTATGCATCAAAATCAAATCAAAATGGACCAAAGACCTAGACATTAAAATAGAAACGCTGAACTTGTTGAAAGAAAAAAAAATAGCAAAACCCTTAAAGACATGGGCATAGGCAAGGTAACGCCTAAAACACATGAGATACCACCAAGAATCAACAAATGGGATTTTATCAAATTAAAAAGCTTCTGCACAGCAAAGGAACAATCAACAGAGTGAAAAAGGAATCAACAGAATGGAAAAAATTTTTCCAGCTACTCCTCAGACAGAAGACTATTCTCAGACAGAGGACTATAATCAAGAATATATAAAGAACTGAAAAAAATTAGACCCCCTCCAAAAATAAAAGACCCAATCAAAAATGGGCAACTGAAATGAATAGACAGTTCTCAGAGGAAGTCTCAGTGGCCAGTAAATACATGAAAAAATATTCAGCAGCGTTAGCCATCAGAGAAATGCAAACCAAAGCAACATTGAGGTTCCCTCTAACTCCAGTAAGAATGGCTCAAAAATTAAAAAAAAAAAAATGCTGGTGAGGTTGTAGGGGAAAGGAACTCTCCTACATTGCTGGTGGAACTGTAAACCATTATGGAAAATGGGTATCCCATTGACTCAGCTATACTTCTGGATATCTTCCCTAAAGAGTTAAAGTCATTAAACAGGAGTGATACATCCATACCCATGTTGATAACTGCACAATTTTCAATAGTCAAATCTTAGAAGCAGCCAATATGCCCGACAACAGATGACTGGATAAATAAGAGGTGGTGTAGTTACACAACTGGGTACTACTGTGCGATAAAGATAAAGTCAAGTCACTTGTGGGAAAATGGGCACATCTTGAGACCATCATGCTTGGCAGAATGAATCAGACACAGAGAGGTTAAATATCGTATAGTTTCTCTAATATGAGAAAACCAAACTGTAAGTAGAAGAGAGATGGAAGAAAGAAGACAGACTTTGCGGACAGGAAAAAGGATATGGGGGTGGGATTTGGGGTAGGGAGGGGCTGGAAAGGGGAAAGAGATGCAATCTGTAAGTAAAAAAAAAAAATGAAGAAAAAGAAAAATAAATGAACTGGAGGAATAGCACAGAGGCTAAAGTGCTTGCCTACCAAGCACAAGGCCCTGGGTTCTGTTTGGATTTGAAACGTCCCCCAAAGCCTCATGCATTTGGATGTTATGGATTACCTGTGGAACTATGTGCTGTTGGGAGATTGGGGTCTGGAGGGGAAGGATTAGGGGTGTTTGGTGGATTATAGATGTGTGGTGGAAGACAGGCCTGTGGCAGATTATAGATTATAGTTGTGTGGCCCAGATTACAGGTGTGTAGACTGGATTACAGGCGTGTGGGGGGGATTAACCTGGGAGGAGTAGAACACTGAGGCTGGTCTCAGAAGGGGAAGATCGCTGGGACAGGACCTGGAAGGATACATGCTGCTTTCCTCCTTCCTTTGGGGACTTGACTTTGCTTCCTGTTTGCAATGCTGTGAGGAACAGCCTCCACCTCAGCCTCTACCTCTGCCATGTGTTTCTGACTGCCCGTGAATGGACTGTGGCCTTCTGAAACCATCAGCTAAAATAAATCTTTCCTCCTCACGTTGTGGATGTCAGGTATACTGTCATGGCAACAAAAATATAACTAAGAAATATGGTCTCTCTAGTAGGAGAAAACCTAACTATGAAGAAATAAAACAGAGATGGAAAAAAGAAGATAGATTGAAAAAGGAGATGGAGTTAGTGAGGCAGTGGACAGGGAAAAGAGATGCAATGTGTAAATTTTAAAAATAGAAACAAAGAAAAATAATATAAATGGGCTGGAGGAACAGCACAGCAGTTAGACTGCTTGCCTCCAAGGACAAGGTCCTGGTTCTGTTCCCCAGCACCATATACAATGGGTGTGGTGGCCCACGCCTCTAATCCCAGCACTCAGGAGGCTGAGGTAGAAGGTTTGTCGTGAGTTTGAGGCCAGCCTGAGTTACATAGTGAGTTCAGGACGAGCCTGGGCTATAAAATAAGATCCTGTCTCAAAAATTAAAAATAGGTAAATATATATAGGAAGCTGGGCATGGTCACACCTGCAAATCCCAGTGCTCTGGGATTAGAGGTATGTGTCACTACACCTGGCTTATGTGGCTGGGGAATCAAACTCGGGCACTTAGCACTTAACTTAGTGCTTAGTAGGCAAGCATCTTAACTGCTGAGACATTCCTCCAGCCCAAATAAATATTTTTAAAAAGAGAAGAAAATGTCTTTTCATTTTTTTTTTTTTGGGACAGGGTCTTTGTAGCCCAGGCTGGTACTGAACTCACTATGTAGCCCAGTTAGCCTTGAACTCATGGGCAATCCTCCTGTCTTAGCCTCCCAAGTGCTGGGATTATAGGTGTGCACCACCCCTCCCAGCTTTTGTGGAGCGCTGAGGAATCAAACTCAGGGCCTTGCACTTGTTAGGCAAGCACTTCAACCGCTGTGCCATTCTTCCAGCCTAAGAAAGTATCTTTAAAAAAAGAAATGAGGGTCTGGAGGAATGGTACAGCAGCTAAAGCACTTGCTTTGCAAGCACAAGGCCCTGAGTTTGATTCCCCAGCACCACATAAAGCTGGGCATGATGGCACATGCCTGTAATCCCAGCACTGGGGAGGCTGAGCCAGGCAGATTGTCCTGAGTCCAAGGCCTACCTGGGCTACTGGTGAGTTCAGGATCAGCCTGGGCTACAGAATGAGACCTTGTCTGAAAAAAAGAAAACTAGCCATCATATAGACTGAAACCTAGCTTCTACACAAAGAAAGAAAGAAAAAAAAAGAAAAGAAAGAAAAACAGGCATACTAGGAGACAAGATATTATGGAAGAAACCTGGCAAAAACAACAGACTTCACATTTGTATGCACCTAATCATATCAACTTCAGTAAAGCAAAAACTGACAACCTGTGAGGAAAAAACATCCATGTCCAAAAATAGGGGGAGAGCTCCACACGCTTTTCAATAGCAACAGAGTAGTTTGGCAAATATTTAAATTTGGAAGATTTAACAACTTAAACTTATGTCTATAAATACAGCGATACGCTATCCCTGGCCTGTATCCTGCTATGAGGACCACTTTTTTTTTTAATTTTCAAGATCTTTATGAGCCCATGGGCGTTGCCTTGGTAGGTTGGAACTGACCGGGATGGGAGTACACATAGCACGAGATGCAATGCCGCAGACCCAGGCTGTGCTCTCCTCCCCAGGAAGACAGTCACTGAACGTGGATGATACCGTTGCCCGTGGAAAACCATGTCTCATTGCCGATTGCGAGTCCTTTTCAGCTGTACTTGAAACATTTATGGAAATTATATACTGGGCTCTACAGTAGTCTTACGGATTGAAATTATCAGATCGTATTCTCTGCCCACAATTTAAGTTACCTAGAAATCAAAAACATAAAATAATAACTAGAACATCCAAAATATTTCTCTCAAATTTTTGACTAGGACACCAGGGTTCCACAGGAGAGAAGAGCTTGTAAGTCGGTGTTTTATACTGAGGTTGTCCCAGGATACGAGCACGCACTTGGGAAGACCAAGCCAGGAAGTAGGAAAAGCTAAAATACAATACGTGGTCCTTATATTTGGGTTTGACCCCAGGGAGACTTAGCTCTGAGAAACTGTGTAGAAAGGGCCGCAGAACTGTCTGCCCTGAAAAAGAAAAAGGAAGCTGGGCATGGTCACATACATCTGCAATCCCGGTGCTCTGGGAGGCCAAAGCAGGAGAATCACAACTGGCCAAGGCCCTGGGTGCCATCCCTAACCACACGCACAGAGGGCCTCAATAAATCCCTCCCATGCTAGATGTACTCATCCACAACCTCTCAAGTAGTCTCATTCCTTTGTTTCACCTCCATTTTCCTGGAGTGAAGACCCCTGATACGGTTTGGATATGGAATGTCCCTCAAGAGCCACATGTCTGGAAGGCGGCTCAATTCTGGGGTTAATTCGTTGATTTTCTATGCTGTCAAGAGGTGGGGCCTGGCATGAAGGGGAGGATCACTGGGACATGACCTGGCAGAGAGTGTGCTAGCCCCTTCCCGCCTCTGTCTCCAATTCCTGTCTTGCCACACCACCAACGGCCTTTCTCCAGCCAGACCTCCACCGTGCCCTTCTACCGGGGCCAGCTGCCGATGAAGGGACCCAGGTTTCCCGAAACTGTGAGCTGAAATGAACTTCTCCTCCCTGGAGTTGTGAGTGTCGTGTATTGTGCCTCAGAGACTAGAAAATAACAGACCCCCAAAAGAGCAGGCTCACTCTGAACTTCATAACCTCTGGACCCTCCCTCTGGTCTATTTCCCCACACCCATGAATCCAATTCCTCACCCAGCTGAGGCTACACTTCCAGTAAGGAGAAGTATAGGCTTTCACGGGGATGACCGGAGTGCCCCAGAGCAGGTCACCCCACCTTCACCCTTTGTTTCCCTAATACACGAATTCTAGCACCATCCAGCATCTGTAGGCTCCACACTTCACATCCATGCCCCGGGACATGCCTCTCAGGAGCTGTCTTCCCTAGGACACCTCAGCTAAGAAGCCGTTGGTCCAGTCCAGACCATGTAGTCGGCTGAGTTCGGGGATGGGGTACCTATGCCTCTCATCATGGAACCTCTGCTTTGCCATACAGTGATTCCTGGGTCTGAAGTGTTGATGTGCAGGTCCCAGGTTAGCAAAGCAGATGTGATCTAACCGCCCGGGAGGGCTGGTGCTGGCAGGGGCGAGGGAGGAAATGCAACCTCGTATCTGGTGACATTTCACTTCTGGTGAGACAATCAACACAGCCTCCAGGAGGAAAGACGACCACTGGACTCACCTTGTCCCCAACAGAACCACGGGCTTCTTACAGGGTGATACTCCGCTAAGGATCAGTGTGTGTGGGCATCCAACGGTTGCAGTAAGACAGCCTTGGAGGGGGGCAGCCCAGGATATGCACTCTGTCCCAGCACCAACTGCACATCACTGGATGGGCACACGTCACTACACAAGGACCACGGCTCTATGATCATAGACCGCCATCTTGTCTCCCCAGTGTGAATTATCCCATCGCAGTGACGGCCAGCTTGGAGACCTCCCAGCTCTCATGCCCTGCCCTGATTGATGGCTAGTTCTCCTGGCCTTGCCGGTTCTCCTCCAGTGTGTCCCAAGCAGCTACCAAGAAGTGGCCAAGAGCACAGTCCTTCCGCTCCCATCCCTCCTGGGTCTTTCCAGCATCACTGGTGGGCACAGAAATCATTTCTTCAACTTCGACCTTTGTCTTAACTCATCTTGTTACAGGACAGAGAACCGGGATCCTGTCACTGCCTGGGCCAGGTTATCCACACGCCACTCACCCCCGCACGAGGTCCTTTGTTGGGGCTTCATTAGTGCGTGAGTAATCCTGTCCTATTTTGAGACAGAGTCATACTAAATTGCAGAGTTGCCCAGGCTGGCCTGGACCTTGCCACCCTCCTTCCTGGGTTTCCCAGAATGCTGGGATTACAAGTTATGTGCCACCACGTTCAGCTGGGGCTGCTTTTGTGAACTACTTCTAGCATGAGGGGCCCATACCTGGGCTCCTTCCTGAAATGGGAGCATTTATTTGGGGCAATGACCCCCCAAAGAGATGAGAAATAGGAAACAAGAAAGACTGCGACAGAGAAGAAGGGAGAGAGAGGCCATTAGCTTCCAAAAGCTGTCCCCACTGGTTAGGCGTTGCCCCTGGTGACAGGAGCTCTTCTGCAATTCCAGATCTGCCCATGTGTGAATACCAAGGGCCCCAGGGTACCAAGCAAGATTTGTGCGGAGCACCTGGGAATTAGCGCACGCCTGGGCTAAGCTGGTTGCCAATGGCAACAGCCGGAAGAGCTTTGCCGCCAGAAGAGAAGCGAAGCACCAGCTCAACAAAGAAAGACAAGTTGTTCAATGCATGGTTCGTGAAATATTATGTCACTGATGTGGAAAAAAAGGAAATTAGGCTCCTACACCAAATCCAAAAGACAGTAAGTTAAGTGAGTTACAGATTTAAATGTGAAAGAGATGATAAAGCATCCACAAATAGTATACAAGCGTTTCTCACTGGGCCTAACGGCACATGCCTGTAATTCCAGCACTCGGGAGGCTGAGACAGGAAGATCTCAAGTTCAAAGTTAATCTGGGTGCCTAGTGACTTTCAAGGCCAACCTGAGCTACCTAATGAGACCCTGTCTCTGGAAACCAAAACGAAGTTTGTTTACAACCTTGGGGTGAGAATTCTTGTTTAAAAATAGAGCACAAAAATCCCTTCACAAAGGAAATAGAGATGTTTGCCTATATTTAAATGAGGAACTTCTTTTCGAGAAAAATTATCAGCAAGAGAGTCAACAGAAAGCTACAGAATAGATGATACGTTCTGATAGAGTCTAAATATGTAGAGTTCCAAAAACCAGAAAAATCTAAACTGGAGTCTTAGAGATGGTGCGTAGGTAAAGATATTAAAATAGGAGGAAACACAAGAAACCAATTATTCAGAAGTCAGGAGAGTAGGGGCAGGGGGGCGTGGCTCAGTCCCCGAATGTGTGTTTTGCACATGTGAGGTCCTGGTTAGATCCTCTGTGTGTGTGTGTCCACAGGCACAAACAGGATTGGTAGGAGGAGTGATCCTTGGGGAGGAGTGGTCATGGAGCCGTGATTTAGAGGGTTAGAAGTTAGCTCTGGCAATAAATGTACTTATTCTTGGTATTATATAGGTATTTGTTTTCTGATTATGCATTCAACTCTACGCTTTTTGATTGTTTTATAGTAATGGAGATCGAGCCCCGGACCTTTGCACAGAATTACGTCCTTTGCTCATTTTTAAGTTTTGATATTGAGGCAGGTTCCCGCTAAGTTTCTAAATTGCCCAGGAAGGGCTTGAACTTGTGATCCTCCTGCTTCAGCCTCCCAGAGCACTGGGATCACAGACAGGTATCACTGCATCCAGCTAAATCCTCGTGGCTTTGTCAGAAGAAGTACTGAGACCAGAGGATGCACATGTGTGTGCAAACTCCCCATCTGTCACCAAGGGATGCCCTGGTACCACTTCAGGTCTCTGGCAGCCAAAAGTCACCCCAGATGTGGTCCTTTGACCTTGAGCCTCTAGAATCATTAGCTAAAATAAATATCTTTTCTTTAAAAGTTACCAAATCTGTGGCATTCAGTTCTTAACAACATAAAACTGATGAGCACAGTACCTCTCCTGCTGGGCCCGTCAGCCCACAGACCACGAGGTCCTCCTACCTGGGGGTCCAAGATCAGGGACAGGAAAGTGTTCAGTGCCTGACTACAGGCTCTGGAGGGTGACAGTCATTCCACCTATAAATCTCTGCTCCCTTTACTCAGTGTAGCCCAACAACACAAGTGTGGGCTCCATCCACGTTGGCTCTGGGCTTTGGAAAGCCTGTCACTCCCACTCCTGGTCACATGCCCTGCAGAGCAGACTCATAAGCCCTAAGGTGCTGGGGGTGCTAATGGCTGCCACTGCTTCCCCAAAACACCCAAACGGGGACTTGAAAGCTGGCCCCTGCCGTCTTCCAAGCTGACTCTTGTGATGTCAGGTTCACTGGACCACGACTTTCATTTCACCTTTTCTAAGTATAAAGTTGGATGAGTCTGACAGATGCACATGGTCACACCACCACCACTCCCATCCAGAGATAAACGATTTCCACCTCCTGGAGCCTGTTGCCATGATCCCGCCTTCTATGTGTGGCCCCTGGCAATTTTTGATCCGTGTTCTGTCCTTGTTGATTTCGCATCTCTAGGGTGTCACATAACGCTGTCATTCACAGTGCAGGCCTTTGGGTTTGGCTTTGCTCTCTAAAGGTGATGCTTTTGAAATGCATCCAGGCTGCTGCAAGTATGAGCACTTTCTCCTTTTTAGTGATGAGTAGTACTTCACCGTGTGGATAAATCACAGTTTGAAGGACACATGGGTTCCTTCCAGTTGGGAACAATGAGAAATCGAGCAGCTATACAGATCGCCCCCATACAGTGTATCTAGTGGACGTAGGCTTTTGCCCTCTGGAGCGGATATCTAGGAGTAAGTTTGCTTTGTTGCCAAGGGTGGAAAAAAAGGACAAGACAGCTGGGTGAGGTTACACAGGCCTGTGGTCTCAGGCCTGAGGAAGGCTGAGGCAAGAGATTGCAAACTGGAGTCTGCCTGAGCAACTTAGCAGAGTTAGTTATTAAAGGGCCAGAAGTCTGGGATGTAGGTCCCCACCCACAAAGTCACAAACTCAGGTCTGAAGTGTTCTGTCTTTACTTAAATAAGTTCTTTTTTCTGGTTTCTCTTTTGGTGCTGAGGATTGAATGCAGGGCCTGTGCTGGCTAGGTAAGCCACACTGTCCCATGTTTGGTTTACTCTGTGTGTGTGTGTGTCTGTCTGAGTGTGCACGCACGTTATACTGCCCAGGCTGGCCTTGTATTTACAATCCTCATGCTCTGGCCTCCCAGGGCTGGGGCTATGGGCTTGTGCCACCAGGCCCAACTGTTTTTATGTCTGTTGGTGTCTCTGGGCTCTCGTCATTGATCACGTGGAAAGATCCCTTGTGCACAAACTCAATGCAATCTCAAATTTCGGAATATTTGTGCCAAGCTTTGTTGCCTCAGCGCTGTTAGTATCAGCCAGTGCTCAAAGGATTAAGGCAGGAGCGCCCATCCCTGTGAGATGACCGTTGCCCTGGCTTGCCTGAGACTCTCTTGGTGTTAGCACTGAAAATTCACATCCTGGGCAATCTCTCAGTCCCTCCTGGGACCAAACTGGGACTGGGTAGTCACCTTGCTGTGGTTAGGCTCTGTGGTAGGCACCATAGCTTAACACTGCCCCTCATTCATGGGCCAATGTCAGGAGTATGTCTGCTGGGACCCACCTTGTGTACACAGAAACATCCTTAAGTGAAGCCCCTCCCCAGGCCAAGGGGAGACCAAACGAGGCCACCGCGTTTCCCAGGCCCCAAACACTGGTGTCTTCTGGGGGTGGGTAGGCTGTGCTCCCTAAGTGCCCAGTTCTTGGTCCTGAACCAGCTGGCATAGGGCTCCCAGTGGTTGGACTTGAGGTCCAGTGGACCTCGGTGGGGGTTTGTGGTCCTTTGCTGGCAGGTAGGACAGCACTTGTGCTGAGTCCTCCTGTGGGGCCTGCCACCACAAGAGACAGGTGTCCTTCATCCTAAGGAACAGAACTTCAAATCTAGCCTCAGTCTGAGGAGGTCACCAGGTGAGCAGCCCTGCTAGGGTCTTGTCCCACCCACCCGTGACTCACGTGGTCACTTAGGCCCTCAGAGATCAGAGCTAACCAGTGGACTTGAGCCTGTGTGTGACCTTGAGCCATCCTGAAATGAGAAAAACCCAGCCTAGATAAAGTTGGAAGCTGGTTGGCCTGGGCACCACCGCCTTAAGCCTTTCTCTAGTCCTTCTTATTGTGTTTCTCCAAAAAGTTCCAGGTCATTAACTGTCAGCTCCCAGTGTCCTATTTGATAAAAAGTTCTGCTAAACAGGCCACCCTGACCCCTTCCCAACTCAAAAATGTTCACCAGGAGTGTTGTTTTAACATGTTCCAGGAACTATGAAACTCCTCAAAAAACAATGACCAAAGTTGATGGCATTGCTCCCCCCTTAGCGGTTTTTGCCCTTATAAGCTGGCCTCTCACCTGGTAGGGGCCAGAGGTGCTGCTGGGCAGGAGCCCACCCTCACCGGAGGCTGAGAAGGGACTGGCGATCTCTCCTCAGTGAGGGGCGCTTGTCCTGTGTGCTGTTGTCTGGTTTGGGCCCGCCTCCCACCACTACTGCAGTTATATCTCACTATACTCAGGGTAATGAAGCTGCCTGCCAGACCGAGTGAGGCAGGCCAGTCATCCTGGGACTCTGGAAGGCTAAGGCAGGAGTGTCACAAGTTCAAGCCTAGCCTGGGCAACTTAGTGACTCAGAGAACCTGTCTTAAAAAAAAAAAAACTACAACAAAAAATGGATTGGGGGATGTAGTTGGTGTGAAGACCCTGAGCTCAATCTGCAGTACCACACACAAAGAAAGGAAAAAAGAAAAGAAAAGTAGGCTGGGTGTAGCTCAGCGGTTAAAACACTTGCCTAGCAATTATTGCAAGGCCCTGGTTGATTCCCCAGCAGCACATAAGCCAGGCGTGGTGGCGCTCGCCTTGAATCCCAGCACTCAGGAGACTGAGGCAGGAGGCTTGCTGTGTGTTTGAGGCCCACCTGGGCCACGTAGTAAGTTGAGGACCAGCCTGGACTACAAAGTGAGATCCTATCTCAAAAGAAGAAGAAAGTAGGAAGGAAGGAAGGAAGGAAGGAAGGAAGGAAGGAAGGAAGGAAGGAAAAGCCAGTAACTCAGACCAGATAGCGCCCGGCCCTCACGTGCCTTAGCTCTCTCCTGCTTTTGAGTTTTCGTTCAGCCCCTGTCTGCCCATTAGCATCTCCGCACAGGGCCCTGAGTGCGGTTGCCAGGGTCACCGCTGCCAACCACGCAGACACTCCCCTTCCCTCCTGGCCCTGCCCCTTCTCCTCCAAGCATTCTGGAAGCATCCACTGCATGCCAGGCCAGGGTTGGATGCTGGGATTCTGGGCCCAGCCCTCTGCTCTGGTCTGTGGAGTAGATGGTGAGGGTGCTGCGGTAGTCACAGCCAGGGCCCCCAGGGGAGATGGAGCACAGGAGGGGAGCATCTTACTGCCCGAAGGTGGGGGTGGTGGGCATTCAGAGAAGCTTTCGTGAAGGAAGTAGCTCTGTGTATGTGTGCTACTGGGGATTGAACACCGGACATTTGCACTGAGCCACATCCCCAACTTTCTCTCTCTCTTTTTAAAAAATAATTTGAAGAAGGGTCTTACTAAAATTGCCTATGTTGCAAACTTGTGTTTCTTTTGCCTCTGTCTTCGAGAGTGCCGGCTAGCATTACAGGCATGTATCACCATACCCAATGAGAAGGTAGTATTTAAACCAAGTTAAGAAGGCTATGTGGGCCAGGTACAGTGGCATACACCTATAATCTCAGCTATTCCAGAGGCTGAGGCAGGAGGACCACAAGTTCAAGCCCAGGCAGTACAAGTTTGTCATATAGTGAGACTCTGTCTCAAAATTAAAAAAAAAAAGACTAGGGGTGTAGTTTAGTGCACAGGTTCTGGGGTCAATTCCCAGTATAGGAAGAAAGAAAGACAGAAAGAAAAGAAAGAGAAAAAAGAAGAAAGGAAGGCCAACAGTTCTGAAGACCACCCAGGCTACACATTTTTCTAGAGTTCAGGTTATAGTTTTGCATGAAGGAAGACTGCCCTTCATCTGAGTCAGAGGATATTGAAAAAGGTTTACTACAGGATCTGGGCTTGCGTAAGGTGATTTGGAAAGGATTCAAGTAAGTATGTTTTTATTCTGGATTAGATGTTGTCAGGAAATAAAGACAATTCTCTGACTAGGTAGCTTAATAAATATTTGTATTAGAGTTCTCCAGAGAAACAATGGATGTATTTCATTATAAGGAACCCAGTTTGGACTGGAAGTACTCATTGGCTCTGGTGGCTCTCCAGCTTTCTGGCTCACCCTGCAGATTTCAGGACTTGTCAGTCTCCACAATCACATGAGCTAGTTCCTTATCATGAAGCAAGGCTGGCTTTGGTTCTAGTTAGGTCTTAAACTAATTAGACAAGGTCCACCACCTTAGAGAAAAAAGTCTACTCTGTCTGCCAATTTAAATGGAAATCTGAGCTAGCTGTGGTACTGCATGCCTGTAACCTCAGAACTCTGGGAGGCTGAAACAGGGGGATCACAAGTTCAAGCCCAGCCTAGGCAACTTAACAACTTAGTGAGACCCTGTCCCCCAAAAAATAAAAACAGGACTAGGAAAGTAGCTCAGTGTAAAAGCCCTGGGTTACATCCCCAATACTGGGGGGGAAAAGTTAATCTCACCCAGAAACACCTCCAGAATCATGTTTGGCCAAATGTTCGAGTACTCCTTTGCTCTGTCAGGCGGACACATAAAATTAATCGCCGCAACATTTTTTAACTTTTTTTTTAAATTTACATACTGCATTCCTTTCCCCTTCTCACCCTCTCACCCCCTGCTTTCTAGTGCCCTCTCCACTAACTCCATCTTACTTTCTTTCGTATCTCTTACTTTTTTACGGTTTCTTTTTCTCATATTACAGAAATCACGATATCTAATTTTCTCGATCTGATTCATTGTCCCGAATGTCATGGTCTCAAGGTGCATTCATTTTCCTATAAATGACTCAAAATTGTCATTCTTCATGGCAGAGTAGTATTCCATGTGTATATATACCAAATCTTCTTTATTCAGTCATCTGTACTCAGGCATATTGACTTCTTCCCAGATTTGCCTATTGTAAATTGAACCACCACAATATTTTAAATGAAAGGAGAAGCTAGGCCAGTGGTGCAGGCCTGTAATCCCTTCACTTTGTGAGGCTGAGGCAGAAGTTTGAGCCCAGCCTGGGTAACTTAGCAACTAAGTGAGACCCTATTTCTAGATCATAAGTGAAAAAAAAAAAAAAGATCTGGGTGGCTGGAGGAATAGCACAGAGATTAGAGTGCTAGTCTGGCAAGCACAAAGCCCTGGGTTCAATTCCTAGTACCACATAAACTGGGCAAGGTGGGGCACACCCGTAGTCCCAGCACTTAGGAGGCTGGGGCAGGGGAATTGCTGTGAGTTTGAGGCCAACCTGGGCTACATAGTGAGCTCAGAACCAGCCTGGGCTTCAGAGTGAGACCCTGTCTCAAAAAAAAAAAAAAAAAAAGGCCTGGGAATATAGTTCAGTGTAAGGCCCTGGACTCCACCTTTAGTACAAAAGTTAGTAAAACAAAATAAGGTAAGAAAGAAATCAAGTCTAGCACTGTAATGAAGTAGTCATTACTCCTATTAGCCAGATGGGGAGATGTGTGGTCTTTTCCTAGTTGGAGAAATACTCTTGTGCCCCTAAGAGTTTAAACATGATTCATCTTGAGCTGGGTAGGTGGGGGCGTCACCCAGTGGTCAGAGTGTTTGCCTAGCCTGCCTAATGCCCCGGGTTCCATTTCTAGCACCATACTAGCCTCCTAGCGGCTAATTTTTATGTAATCCCAGCAATCAGGAGGCTGAGGCAGGAGGAATGCCACTAGCTGGCCAGCCTGGGCTCCGTATGAGTTCAGGACCAGCCTGGACTACAGAGCAGACTCTATCTCAACATAACAAAACAATACAAAAAAATTGTAAACAGCAACAAACTCATGGTTCGTTTTGTTCCATCACAGCAACAGAACAGCCTTGTGCCATGTGAATGTTGTGTGAAATTACAGTTCAACAGCACCACAAGACTAGCTGTGAACGCGTGGCCAACTCCCAGAGTGCAAGAGCAGTTTTCTCTTCCTCCTCTTTAAAAAGGCTTATCCAATCGCCGGGGATATATCTGCTGGAGGCCAGGAACAGAATAATTCCAAAGTGACAAAGGAGATGTTCAGGAGGCTCGGTGACACGTTTGCACTGTCATATATAAATAGGAGACTGTCAGAAATGGGGGGAACTAGGGGGTGGCCAGAACCCAGAACTGGCTAGGACAAAGCCCACAGGCTAGGGGAGCAGGGGGGCAAGAAGTGGAGAGAGACATCAGCAGAGCTGCGCGATCTTGACCACGACAACACCCACAGGGACCAGAGAGGTCAGCTGGGGCCAGGCCACTCAGGCACCCCCACCCCCACCCTTAGGGAAGCCAGAGAAGGCTGCGCTGATTTGTTCCGAAACAGGAAATGAAATCTAACAGCTTCGATCAAAATAAACCAGGCCGACCTTGGGCTCATGAATATTCAGTAAGCTCCTTCCGGCTCGCGACTCCGCCCCAGTTTCTCAGAGCTCGGAGAGTGCGCATGCGTTGCTGGCGCGCCGTTCTGACGTCATACGCAAGCGCCACCATTACGGTGGGAGCAGGAAGGCTGTCATGGCCGGTTTGCCTGCTTCTGCTGTGCGACCGCCAAGGCCGAAGAAAGAGCCGCAGACTCTCGTCATCCCTAAAAATGCAGCGGAGGAGCAGAAACTGAAGCTGGAGCGGCTCATGAAGAACCCGGTGAGATGAAGCAGGGGCTGCCCTGCCTGTCCAAGGCCTCTGTCCTTCCGCTCCCTCCTCTGGGGGTCCGCGGGCCGCCATCTGCGCTCTCTGACTCGAGAGCTCACGAGTAGGGCGCCTCGGATCATCGTGAGCCTCCCGTCCCGCCGTATGTTAGAGCCCAGCGTGCGTGGAGGCACCGTGGAGCGCTCTGACGCCTCTTCTAATGTAGCTTTCTATAAACAAAAGCCTTAGGCTGGAAGACGTAGTCAGTGCGTCAGCGAAAGAACGTATTTCTTCTAAGCAGCAGCTGTTCTTAGCCATTGGCTAGGTCACTTGGAGCAGGTCATTTCTCGCCTGTTCCTCATCTCGTCAGGGTCTCGATTAGCAACTTTTTTGGCGCCCGGGACCGGTTTCGTGGAAGACATTTATTCCACCGACGGATTACTGGCGCAGGCATCACCGCCTGGTCTTCAGGCACGAGATTCTCATAAGAGGACCTGCCTAGATCCCTAGCTTGCACAATTCACAGTAGGAGTCGTGCTCCAGTGAGAATGGTGCTGATCTGACAGGAGGTGGAGTGCAGGCGGCAGTGCCAGCGATAAGGAATGGCTGTAACCATGGTTGAAGTTTCGTTAGCTGGACCACAGCCTCTCTCACCTTTTGCTGGCCGGAGAGGTTGATTCCAACCTGTGGTCTGGGGATGGGGGACCCCTGTCGAAGATCATAAAAACTATTGGATGAGAAGGCCTCATATACCTTCGAATAAAACAGCTCTCCTCTTGTAGTGTTAAAGTTAGAGGCTTCTGGTCATAAACGATGGCTGAGATTACAGAGCCCTGTTCTGGATGGTCCATCCCTGGGAAGCCAGGGGACTGGTTTATACCGTAGAGTGAGATGCAGTACAGCCAAGACAGAGCAGATGGGAACATCAGCCCTGGGTTTCAGAAGCAAGGAACCGTCTTCTCTAGTCTGTGGTTTAAGAGCTAAAACAACTCTGTTGGCAGATTTGTACTTACAAATTCATTTCTGTTTAAATGTTGCAGGATAAAGCTGTTCCAATCCCAGAAAAAATGAGCGAATGGGCACCTCGTCCTCCCCCAGAATTTGTCCGAGATGTAATGGGTAATTTATTTTGTCTATTTTGCATAAGTGTCAATACAGTTTTTTAATAGCATACAGAAAAATCATGTGATTGGTATTTGTTAATTTGGTAGGGAAAAATTCACTATTCCAGTATTTTATTCACACAATGAAGGGATATGGTTATTTATGTTTTAGCACTAGAAAAAACTTTTTTTTGGGGGGTGGGAGGGCACAGGGTCTCTCTCTGTAGCCCAGGCTGGTCCTGAACTCACTATAGAGCCTTGGCTGGCCTTGGACTCATGGCAATCCCCAGATTATGCCTGGCTTATGTGGTGCTGGGGAATCCAACTCGGGCATTTAGTGCTTGACATAGCTCTTGCTAGACAAGGGCTTTAACCACTGAGCCATTCTTTTGCCCCTCCCCAACCCTTCCCCCCACCTTTTTGAGACAGTATCTCACTCTGGACTCCAGGCTGGTACTGAACTCACCATGTAGCCCTGGCTTCCCTCAGACTCTCAGCACTCAGAGCCTCCTGCTTCAGCCCCCTAGATGCTGGGATTACAGGAGTAAGCGGCCAGGCCTGGCTCATTTTTATGTAGTGCTGGGGGATCAAACCCAGAGCCTTTGTATGCTACCCGTGTGCTCCAACCACTGGGATATGCCCTTAGCGCCCTTCCTCTTTTTTTTGAAATAGGTTTTTGCTCTCATCTGTGTTGGCCTCTGCCTTGGACTTGCTGTATTGCCCAGCTGGTCTCAAACTGTCACTCTGCCACAGCCTCCAGAGTGCTGGAATTAAATACATTGTTTCATTTTTGGTTCTGAGGGTATAACCCAGGGCTTTACCCACCAGGCTCTATCTCCAGCCCATTTTTTAAATTTTTGATTTTGAGGCAGGGTCTCGCTAAGTCACTAAGTGTTCCGGGATAAACTTGAACTTGTGGTCTTCTTGCCTCTGCCTCCCAGGGTGCCAGGATTATAGGTCTGTACCACCAGGCCCAACTTATTCTTCCTATAATAGTGTGTAAAATAGAATTTTTAGTGGCTTCACAGTCAACATGAATGCAACAAGTGATTTACAACATGCCAGGCACTGTGCTTTCTCTGGGGTACAGCTGGGGAAAAAGGTCAGCACAATCCTTGGCATGACTTGCAGTTCCTTTAGTCCTTCTTGGTTAGAGCGCACCTGTATTGGAAATAAGATTTTATCTAGAACTCTGGGTTGTTCTGGCTGCAGGTTCAAGTGCTGGGGCTGGCAGTGGTGAGTTCCACGTGTACAGACACCTGCGCCGGAGGGAGTACCAGCGGCAGGACTACATGGACGCCATGGCTGAGAAGGTCAGGACTGAGGAGAGTGGAGAGCTGTACATTTGGGCAGTGTGCATTTGTAACTTTAGAAGATTTTGAGAGTAGAGGAGATAGAGTTGGGCTTGCGTGAGCTCCGCCTCCCACAGTCGCCATGGAAAGCAGAGTCGGGTAACACTGAGGTCACACTTCGTGCAGTGTGATACAGGAGTCTTCCGTGTGTATTGAAGGCACCCCCTCTAGACAGTTTAGCTTGTAATAGAGCCGCAAGCAGGATCTCCACCCCTTCGGTGACTGGCCCCATTCTTTCTCTCTTGGGCTGAATGCTTAAATCCAGTCAGGTATGCAGCTGGTGTGAATAGTGGTGTGCTTTCAGGATGTCTGCTTTGAGGGTGTGGGTTTCCTAGCTTTGATGTTGGCATTTATTTCATGACAAGTGTCAAATAATGGATTAAAAAAAAAAACCTAGAGAATTGTGTAAGAAATCATACTTTCAGAACTGAGAAGGCTGGTCACAGTGGTAGACACCTGTAGTCTCATCTGCTTGCGTGGCTAATGCAGGAGGATTGCTTGAGCTCTGGAGTTTGAGGCCAGTTTGGGCAGTATAGCAAGTCCTTATCTCAAAGGGAGGAAAAGAAGAAAGATTAAGATTTCTGGCACCTTTTGTTTTATATTTTAGTTTTAGGGGGTTGAACCTTAGCTGTCATGCAGGTAAGCAAGTGCTGTACCTTTAAACTACATCCTTACCTCTCACTTCTTTGTTTTTTTTTTTTTTTTTTTTTGACAGACTCTCTCTCTCTAATTCAGGCTGGTCCTGAACTCATTGTGTAGCCCAAGTTGCCTCAAACATACGGTGTTCCTCCTGCCTCAGCCTCCCAAGTGCTGAGATTACAGGCGTGTACCACCATGCTCAGTTTATGTGGTGCAGGAAAACTGAACACAGGGCCTCAAGCTTGCTTCCCCCATCCTCTTACCACCCTTTTTTTTTTTTTTAAAGATTTTGTTTTACCTGGACTTGGTAGCAGTACTATAGTAACAGAGCTCTGGGAGGCTGAAGCAGGAGGATTGTGAGTTTTAGTTCCACCCAATAGCTTAGTGACTTAGTAAGACCCCGTCTCAAAATCATAAATGCAAGATGGACTGAGGATGTAGCTCAGTGTGCAGGCCCTGGGCACCATCCTCAGTGCAGCCCAAAAAATTAATTAAATTTAAATAAAATTTTATTTTGAGACATGTTCTTGCTCAGCTGCCCAGGCTGACCTCAAACTTGCAATCTTCCTGCCTCAGTGTCTTCAGTACCAGGGATTGGTAGGCCGCTTCTCCTTCACAGACTGTTATTTGGCTGGAATAACTTGACACATTTTTCACCTGATGCTCCTTAAAAAATACTTCTGGGAGGTAGAAGGGAGGAATGGGAAGAAGTTGGTCAGTTCAGTGAGCACTAAGCTACAGAAGTCCTGGGGTGCTGTAGTACAGCACGGTGATCATAGGTCAAGATATGTACTATGTATTTCAGGAAGGTAGAACAATGGATTTTAGAATCTTTTTAACATAAATACATGAAAATACATTTGAGGAAACATATATCTGACCTGATTTAAATGTTATGTAATATATACATGTATCAAACCATCACATGATACCCCATAAATAACATATACATACACATACACCCACATATATGTATATAGGTTTTGGTTGTTTACAGTGTAAGGAATCAAACCCAGGGCTTTTGCATGCTAGGCAAATATTGTACCACTGACCTGTATCCCCAACCCCTAGTTTTTATGTTTTTATGTATAATTTAAAACAAATTGAAAACAAAATTTAAATTTTAAAGAGTTAACAGATTTTTTTTAAAAAATAAACTGAGCCTTTGATAACTGATGTGCATGAAAAACTAGGATTATGCTAGGCGTGGTAGCGCAGGCCTATAACCTCCACACTGTAGGAGGCTGAGGCAGGAGGATTACAGGTTGGAGCCCAGTCTAGGCAACTGAGGAAGATACTGTTTCAAAATAAAAAATGAGAAAAGGCCTAGAGATGTAGTTTAGTGCTAAGGCCCTGAATTCAATCCCTACTACCACAAAAAACAAAGACCTAAGCCATGGGCCTGGGGACATAGTTCAACAATCAGAGCACTTGCCTACCAAGTATAAGGCTTTGGGTTTGGTTCCCTAGCACCACATGAGCTGGCTATAGTGGCACATGCCTGTAATCCCAGTACTCAGGAGGTGGATACAGGAGGATTGCCATGAGTTCAAGGGCAGTCTGGGCTACACAGTGAGTTCAGGCCCAGCTTGGACTGCAGAGCCAGACCCTGTGTCAAAAAAAAAAAAAAAAAAAAAAAAAAAAAAAAAAAAAAAAAAGCCCTATGTCATGGTAGCACAGTGGAGTTACTGGGCAACAGGTCTTTGTATAACCATTGCCAGCAAGTGCCACCTGGGGAAGAAAGTGATGATCTCCCTTTAAGAAGCTATTCCAATAGTAATTTGATGCAAATGTACTTGCAAATATATCACCAGAGAACAAGTTTTCTAAGGTAGTGGGCTTTGCTCAGCAATGGGGCTGTCTTTTGAGGTCATGAAGATCAGTAAACAAAAATTAAACTTTCTTCTTTGAAATAATCAAAAACTAGGTGGCCATATGATCCAAGAGGAAAGTATGGCAGAATGTCTGCTGTTAATATGACCCCTGTATTAGTTACTTTGTTGTTGCTGGACACAGTACCCAAAATCCATGATTTAAGGGAGGAAAGATTTATTTTAGCTCACAGTTTCAGAAGGTCTCAGTCTGTTCATGGGCGGCTAGCACTGGTGGAAGCACATGGTTGAGGCTCAGCAGGAAGAAAGCTGTTCATGGCTTGGCAGACGGGAAGCCAACTGAGGGAGGAAGGGATGGGCTAGCGTACATCCTCCCAGGTCTTGTCCCAGTGATCTGCCCCTTCCTGGGCAAGCCCCAGCATTCCGTCCCTTCCAGCCAGGCTCCAGCTCCGGATGGCACACAGTTCCATAGGTATCTACCACTTCCAAATACATGAGGCTTTTGGGAGATATTCCAGGGCCAAACTGTAACAACGCCCGAGTGCTTTGAGAGCTCAGGAGTATCTGGAGTTTGCTGTCCAGCAGCATTCAGAATGGAAGTGTTGTGAGGCATAAGTTTCTAAAGCCTTTTTTTTTTTTTTTTTTTTGAGATAGGGTCTCACTCTGTAGCCAAGGCTGGTCCTGAACTCACTGTGGAGTCCAGGCTAGCCTTGGATTTGTGGCAGTCCTCCTACCTCAGTGCTGGGATTACAGGTGTGTACCACCACGCCCTGTTTATGTGGTACTAGGGAATCGAACTTAGGGCCTTGAACTTGCTAGGCAGGCGCTTTAATCGCTGTGCCATTCTTCCAGCCCCTAAAGCCTAAACTTGTTTAGAATGAAAATACGCTAACCTCTGTTTGATTCAGAATTACTGACATTTGAATAAAGCACCTAGACAGTGCCTTAAAAGTTAGGTGTGGCGCTCTGAAACGAGCCAGGGACAAAAGCACCTGCACTCTGCCTGTGACAGAATCCCCTAGGCAAAGGAAGCCCAGTGCATTTCATTCTGACACTGTGATGTCTTGGTAAAATGTTTTTGAGAGGCATTAAAATACTGTGTAGGCCTGAGAACATGAGATCTCCTACTCACATCTGTAATGTCTCCAAATTGCAGAAGCCACTCCACATCAAAACAGGGCAGCACATTCTATTACAGCAGCTGGTGAGAACAGAGAAGAGGCACCTCTAAAGAGGAACTCCTTGGGGCAAGTCACTTGTTTACTGTTCTACAGGAATTCTCAGTTATTTAGATGCCTCCAACAATTTTGTTCAGTCTTAGACTAGAATTGTGTTGGATCCTTAACTTGAATGAGAATGGATGTTACAGTATTCAGCTATCACATTAAAAATTTTGTCCCATGTATACACCCATAATCCCAGCACTCTGAAGCAGGAGAATTGCAAGGTAGAGCCCAACGGGCATCTCAGCAAGACTCTGTCTCAAAAATATAAAAAGAGCTGGTATGTAGCTCAGTATGAGGACCCTGAGTTCAGCCTCCACTTTTACACATACAAAAAATGTACACTCATAATCCAAGCTTTTGGTTTTATATAGGTGTTACCTTAAAGGGGGAGAAAGAAGCGGAAACATCTATTAAACCATTTAATGGTATGCATGCTTAATATTTAGAAGAGAAATATCCTGATATCTGTAACTTACTTTGTAGTACACCCAAAAAATAAGTATGATGGATTGGTAAGTTAATGGAGAGAGACAGAGGGAAGGAGAGAGAAGAAATAGTATAGCAGAATGGTTAGTGTGTATATTCACTGACTTTACTAAGTTTGAAAATTTCAAAATGAAACATTAGAGAAAGTAAAAATACAACCAGGATATACAAGAAAATGCATTAAGAATCTGAGAATGATGAGAATTAAGTTCCAGAATTTTTTCTACTTGAGTAGAGCGGAGTCACTGCCGTGGTGCTTTTCACTCTCTTGGTCCCGACGCTGCTGCTGCTGCCATCTTCTGGCGATGGCGCCCTCAGTCCCAGTGGAGAGTTTCCCATGGCTTGTCACACAGCTATACCAGCTCACTGGACGGGGTTGCCCTTTCAGAAATAATGCTGTCTGTGTGGAAATCATCTGAGACACTTTGGTTTTTAAACTACTTTAGAGGGGATAGAGCAGGTGGTTGTCTCAAGTAGGATTAAATTAGTGTGAAGTTTTTGTGTGTTAAAGAGGCAGGGGAAATACCAGAACTTTTTTTTTTACAGATCTTGATGTCTGTATAAATGCAGACTCCTGTTTCAGATGACTAAAGACAGGCTCTGAAGCAACTTTTATCCTTTGTTGTTTGTGTTGTTTGGGTGAGCTTGGCCAGGAGCCAGGAGCCAGGAGCCAAGCCAAGCCAAGCCCTTGCTCTCGCGTCCGCCCCATCTGCAGCCCTTTGCGTCTGTCTCTTAGGCAGGATCTCACTGAGTTCCCCAGGTTGCCTCGACTTGGTATCTTCTCTCAGCCCTGAGGTTTTTTAAAAATAAAAAGACAAAAGAATCTCTCCTTGCGCAGTGGGGTCTGTGAATGCCTTGAGAGCAGCCTCAGCCAGGTGCGCGGCTGTCTGGGCTCTGTTCACTTGTTGTTTCAGCAGCACAGAGTAAAACGTGTAGTTTTTTTCAGATCTCTTGCTTCTTTTTGTAATATTGGAGATTGAACCCAGGTCCTTCACATTGGCTATATCCACAGACCAATTTTAATTTTTTGTTTTTGAGATAAGGCCTCACTAAGTCACTTAAGTTGCCTAGGCTAGACTCAAACTTGAAATCCTCCTGCCTCAGCCTTGCTGAAAATACAGATCTGCACCACCGTTCCTGGCACAGACCAGCTTCTAAATATCCAGGTACTGGAGACGCAGTCATTCACTCATTCACTTTCTGATTGTCCTCTGCTTTTTTTTCTTTTTTTCTTCTTTTTTGAGACTGGGTCTTGCTTTGTAGTCTATGCTGGTCTTGAACTCACTGTGTAACTTAGGTTGGCCTTGAACTCTTGGCAGTTCTTCCGTCTCAGCTTCCCAAGTGCTGGGATTACAAGTGTGTACCACCATGCCTGGCTTTTGTGGCACTGGAAGGAATTGAACTCAGGGCCTTGTGATGGTTAGGCAAGTACTCTAGCCTCTTAGCTGTGCCCTCAGCTCCAGTTGACCTCTGCTTAAAGCAGGTTTCCTCGTAGGAGGATCTCCTGCTCTCAGGGACTTGGGTTGCTTAGTTTCTGTGTCACCAAGCAGACCCCTGAAGCCCTGGCTGTGCAGACTGCAGCGCCACGGAAGGCACCTCTTCCTCCTCGGCTGGCTCCTTTGGCCTCCTTGACTTCTAGGCCTTTAAAAGGGCTGGAAGAAGTGAGATGTTCTTTCTGTCAGTAGATATCTTTGTAGTTTACCAGTGTTTTCTTGTGGCCCATCCTGTCGTTCTTCCTGACAGCTCTAGGAAAGAGGAATTATAATTTCTCCCCTTTTATAGATGAGCACACTGAGGCTTGAAAACAGAACTGCTTAGAAAAAATAATACCGTACCCACCTACATGCAGGGAGTCTGTCTGCATGTTTAGTAGCAGGTGATGGCGGCTGATGGCACATATTAGGCAGTTTTAGAGCGGATCACTTGGGAACTGTAGCTAAGTTAGGACCTGGAAATTCTACAGTTCTGACCGTCTGGCCCTTCTGTCTGACGTGCCCTGGTCAGTGGCTATCTTAGTTACTTTTTTGTTGTTGTGACTCAATACCCGACACCCACAAACTTACGAAAGGAAAGGTTTATTTTAGTTCACAGTCTCGAAGGTCACAGTCCATTCAGGGGTGACCGGCAACAATCAAAGCACATGGCAGAGAGAGAGGTGGAGGCAGCTTCCCGGACAAACAGGAAGACAAGTTGAGGCTAGTTGAGGCTAGTCTCCGTCCTCCAGGAAGGCAGGTGCAGATTATGTATCCTTCCAGGTCTCCGCCCAGTAATTAGTCCCTGCTCCATCCAGGTGTGGCCACAACACACCGTTAATCCTAACTCAGGCCTTTAGTCTTAACTGCAATCCACCCCTCTGGACTAGACCCCAGTCCACCAACATCACATGGTTCCATAGACAATCCATAACATCAAAATGCATGAGACTTTTGGGGGACACTCCAGATCCTAACCACAATAGTGGCGGAGGGTCTGTTGGCAGCGTAGCTCCTACCTCTGCCCCCTGGGAGTCCTTGGGGGCTTCTGCTCGTATTTGCCCTTTGTGTTTTGTGGTTCACAAGTGGTATCTCAGTGATCTCAGATACTTCGCTATCAGAGAGCCATGTATTGATTACCTGCTTTGCCCAGGGACACCTTTGAAAGTTAAAGCAGGGACTGTAGTAGGAATACCTCAGTGGAGAAGGAAAGAAAGAAAAAGAAAGATGGATAGATGGATGGATGGATGGATGGATGGGAGGGAGGAAAGAAAAAGCAAAAAAAGAAAGAAAGCTCGCTCTAACTAAAGTGGCCCTGGGGACCCAGTAGTGCCTTAGGTAGCCCAGTGTCATGGCCTCCAAACTCTCGAGCCCCACCCTATTGAAACCTCCTACAACTTCCAAGTTCTCAGAGTATGTCTCTTAAGTTCTGAGTTCTTTTTTCCAGCAAAAATTGGATGCAGAGTTTCAGAAGAGACTGGAAGAGAATAAGATTGCTGCCGAGGAGCAGACCGCAAAGCGCAGGAAGAAGCGGTAAGCCACCAAGCGCCACCGTGGCATTCCGGGTGGGAGCATGCAGAACGGGTGTGTGTCCCGACGAGTCCCTGCAGGCTGGCTGCTACGGCGTGACCTGCAGAGCGCGTGGATGGGGATGCCGCAGGTAGAGCAGCCGGTAGAGAAGTAGTTCTCCTTCCTGTGCCGGCTGACTGCTGACTTCCCTAAGCAGCTGTAAAGACTTCGGTGACCACGTGGGTTTGTGTGTCTCTTTCACAGCTGCATTTTAACTTTATTTTTGAGACAAGAGTCTTGCTCTGTAGTCCAGGCTAATCCTAAGCTCCAGGCTGGCTTTGAATTCCCAGCAGTCTTCCTGCCTCAGTGTCCCAAGTGCTGGATTACAAGTAGGAACCACCATACTCAGCTAAGTTTTTTATATGTGGTGCTGGGGAATTGAACCTAGGGCCTTGTGCATGCTAAGCAAGCACTTTAACCATTGAATTTAAGAAACTACTATATCCATACTTCCCTTTTAGTTTGTCCCTTAAATGACTCTGTGACCTCTGCAGGTGATTACATGGTCATATGGTGCAGGCTTGGGGGGAGGCAGTACACACATTTGCATGTGTATGTTTTAAATAAATGTCCCTCAACCATTTAGAGGTGAGCAAGATTTGAAAAGCACTTCTTATGTATCTTGGGATGAAAATGCACCTCAGGGGCTGGAGGAATAGCACAGTGGTTAGAGCACTTGCCTAGCAAGCACAGGGCCCTGGGTTCAATTCCCCAGAACCACATAAGCTGAGCATGGTGATACACACTTGTAATCTCAGAACTCAGGAGGCTGAGGTAGGATTGCCATGAGTTTGAGGCCAACCTCAGCTACATAATGAGTTCATGACCAGCCTGAACTGCCAGAATGAAATCTTGCCTCAAAAAAGAAGGACAGTGCATCTCTACAGCACTCTGGGAAATTGAAGCAGGAGGGTTACAAATTTGAGTCCAGCCTGGGCAACTTAGTGATTTAGCAAGACTCTTTCTCAAAATAAAAAAGGAGGGATGTGGTGAGAATGTAGATCAGTATCTTAGTTACATTTCTGTTGCTGAGACATAATAACCTGACATCCATAATTAAGGTAGGAAAGACCTGGTTCAGTTCACAGCTTCAGAAGGTCTCAGTGTGCGTTCATGGGCAGCCGGCAGTGATGGGCAAACATGGGGGAGGCCCAACTGGAGGAAAGTTCTACGTAGCATGACAGACAGGAAGCCAAATGAGTGAGGAAGGGCAGAACTACCCTCCAGGTCCTGTCCCAGTAATCTCCCTCTTCTGGGTCAAGCCCAGTGCCCCGCCCCTTCTAACCAGCCCCACCTCTTAACAGTAAGTGGATCTGTAGGTGGTATCGCACTGCATCCAAATGCATGAGGCTTTGGGGGGACATTCCAGATCCAAACCACAATATTCTGTCCCTGGCCCCCATAAGACTCATGTCCACCTCTTTATGCAAAATGCATTTGGTCTTTCTCTAAGTTGCCAAAGTCTTAGCAGTTCCAGCACTGCTAAAAAGTGCAAGTCCAGAGCCTCCTCTGAGACTCAAGGCCAACTCTTAGCTGTGAGCCCCTATAAAAATCAAAGAAGGGCTGGAGGAATGGCTCAGCAGTTAAAGTGCCTGCCTGGCAAGTGCTACGTCAAGTGCTAAGTACCCGAGTCCGATTCCCTAGTACCACATAAGCTTGGCAAACACCTGTAATCCCAGCACTCAGGAAGATGAGAAAGACAGATTATCCTGGATCCAAGGCCAGCCTGGGCTCCAGAGTGAGTTCAGGACCAGCCTGGGCTACAGAGTGAGACCCTGTCTCAAAAACAAAGAAAAGTTACACACTTGAAACACAGTGGAATAGGATAAATATTCCCATTCCAAAAGGGAGGAGGATAGAAAGCATTTGGACCAAAACAAGTCCTAAACCCAACGAGGCAAGAGTTAAAGTATAGTTTTGTGTTCAGTGCCCAAGATAAACTGTGGCATGATGTGAGCTCCAAAGGATTTGGGAATTGTTGCTACGGCATTGCCTCTGGCTGTAACCTCACAGCTGCTCCTTTGGGCTGGCTCCGCTTGTAGCCTGCAGCCTTCCTCAGTAGATGATCCACGTTCTTGGCTTCTCCAGATTTCCAAGGTCTTCGCTGTTCTTTTGGTTTCAATTTCCCGACTTCACGTACTCTGGTGGAAGCCTCCATAAACCCACAACTCAGGCGTTCTGCATGTCTGTGAGGCCAGCAGCGTGCAGATGATGCCAAGGTCTGCCGCTGCTTGAGCAGGAGTCTAGCACCCCCACCCCCACCCCGCTGCCCCTGGACAGTCGCTGCTGAGGCCTTTGAGTTCCTTGATGGGTGAACTCCAGCAAACTCTGTCCTCTTTGGCCTTTCTGGATGCCTTGGGGTTCTCTTCCACAGAGCAAGGTCTTTTGCTTTTCCTCCTTTAATTGGTAAAAGGTGAGGTCTTGTTGATTGTTAGATGCCCTCAAGGCGTCTTTTTTGTAGACCTGATTTCATGTACTTGGCTTCTTTTTGATGCTAACAACATGCTGTTCTGTCCCTACCCTGGGGTCACAGTATTTCTGTCAAAACTGCAAGCTTTTTACATCTTTTTTTTCCTCCTTTTTCCCCATGCATTTCGCTGTAAAACTGGCTCAAAGCTACAAATGGTACCCTTGTGACAGCCTGAACCTTGGGTGGCCTTGGAATTTTCTCCATCAGGTTTTTTTTCCTTTTTTTAGACAGGGTCTTGCTCTGTAGCCCAGGCTGGTCCTGAACTCGCTCTGTAGCCCAGGCAGGCCTTGGACTCAGGGCAATCCTCTTGCCTAAGCCTCTCAAGTGCTGGGATTACAGGTGTACACCACCATAATCAATTTATGTGGTGCTGGGGAATCCAACTCAGGTACTTAGCACTTGCTGGCAAGCACTTTAACTGCTGAGCTATTCCTCCAGCCCCTCCACAGATTAAGTAGTCCACCACTCCTAACCTCAGTTTTAGCAAAGTCTTAGGAAAGAGCCAGAATGCTGGCACACATTTTGCCAAAGTGTAGCATATAGGGTTTCTAGACCAATTGCCAATGAAGTCGTATTTCCCATCTGAAATCTCTTGAGCCCAGCCTTTACAATCCACACTTCTACCAGCATTCTGGTCTTCTGAGCTCAGACTAGAATTGCCCATGAAGCCAGGCTCTAGCTGTTTATTTATTTAGAGACATGGCCTTGCTTTGCAGTCCATACTGCTCCTAAACTCACTATGTAGTCCAGGCTGGCCTTGAATTCACCATAGTCCTACTGCCTCAGCCTCCACAGTGCTGAGATTAGAGGTGTGTACCACATGCCCAGCTTGTGTGGTACTGGGGAATCAAACTCAGAGCCTTGCACTTGCTCCAGCCACTGTACTATTCCTTCAAGCCTTCCAAAAGCTTCCAGACCACATTGTCAGGTAAAGTCACAGCAGTGACACCACTTTGCTGGTACCAGTTTCTATCTTAGTTACTTTTTCAGTGCTGGAACAGAATACCCTGTATCCACAATTAAGAGGAAAGACTTTTTTTACCTCACAGTTTCAGAAGGCCCGGGTCCGTTTGTGGGTGGCTTGTAGTAGTGGAAACACACAGTAGAGATGTGGTTGGAGGAAGGTTCTTCATAGCATGGCAGACAGGACATCAGCAGATAAGGAAAAGCAGCTACCCTTCCAGGTCCTGTCTCAGAAATCAACCCCTTTTGGGTCAAGCCCAGTGTTCCTCCCCTTCCATCCAGGCCCCACCTCCTGACAGCACATGGTTCCTTAGGTGTCCCACTGCATCCATGTGCATGAGGCTTTTGGGAGGCATTTCAGATCCAAACCATAATACTCAGTGTAAAGAACCTGAATTCTCCCCAGTACTGCCACAAAGAAAAGGAAGGAAGGAAGGAAGGGCATTTCTGATTGTTTTAGATTGATTGCTTTAATTCAGGACTTGTCATGACTCGATCTTGAAATAAAAACCTTGATGATTTAAAACGGAAGAGTTATGACAAAGTCTTTCTCTTTTTTTTAGGGTGTAGAATAACAGATCTTTATTTAGGAACAAAGAATAGGGGTAAAAGCTCCCAGTATCTGGGAGGGGTCCCCAGTGGGTTGCCCCTCTTTTATTATTTTAATCTGAAACAAGTTCTCACTAAATTGCCCAAGCTGGTCTTTAAGTTACAGTACTTCTGCCTCAGCGTCTTAAGTGGCTGGGTTTACAGGTATATACCATCATACCCTGCTTTAGTATAAAAGATTTTTTAGGGGCTGGAAAAATTGCTCAACAGTTCAAGCACTTGCCTAGCAAGCGCTAAGTCAAGCTCTAAGTACTCAAGTTCAATTCCCCAGCACCACATAAGCTGGGCGTGGTGGCACACACCTGTAATTTTTCACTTGTGAGGCTGAGACAGGATTGCCATGAGTCTAAGGCCAGCCTGGGCTACAGAGTGAGACCCTGTCTCCAAAAAAAAAAAAAAGTTTTAAAAATTTTGTTTGTTTATTTTCTGTATGTATGTGTGTGTAAAATTTTTAAGGATTCCATAATGAAGGTGTTTATTTTCTAAAACATGCAACAAGGTGAAGAACCAATGATGTATGTGTTTTATGTTTATAGCCAGAAGTTAAAAGAGAAGAAGTTACTGGTAAAGAAGATGAAAGTTGAACAGAAGAAACAAAAAGAAGGTGAGTGGCGGCCACTCTCTCTGCTGCGTCTGTTCTCTGGGGGCCGATCCCGGTGGCTAAGCTGTCTGCAAGTACTGCGGTGTAGCATGTGGGCCGGCTGGCTGGCGCTGAGGAAATGACGCCATGTTTGTGTTAGGCTTATTGAATTGCAGAGGCCAGAAAGACAAATGGCTGAAGCAGAAAAGAAGGGTCCTGGTCCGTGTTGGGACCCATCAGCCCTCCCTCCCACAGGGCTGCTGAGGGAGTCAGCGGCGGGGCTGGCAGTAGGGTCGTCTCCTGCTTCTCCTTGGCCTCCTGCTCTCACTCAGGCCTGTGTTCGTGAGACGCCTGCAGCTGCTCTCCAGGGTGCAGCCTCCCTGGTTCTTAGCCAGAAGAAAAGAAGGAGACACTGTCCCAGCATTCCTAGCAGAAGTCCTGTTTCTCCTTGCCTCTCATTGAGTCATTTGCCTAGTCACTGAAGCAGGTTTTTATCTATAAGAAAAGGAAAACTCAGCTAACAGTGCTTAAACACACAGGAGTTTGGTATTTTAATGTGATAAGAGATCTCAGCATTGCCAAGCCAGTGTTCCTGTGGTTTTCTTAGCTGTATGTTCAAGTGTACAGTGGCTCCCATAGCTCCTGTCGTCATAGGCTGGCCTCTTTTTTTAATTTTAATTTTTTTTGGGGACAGGGTCTAACTTTGTAGCCCTGGGTATTCCTGAACTCACTATGTAGTGCAGGCTGGCCTTGGACTCGTGGCAATCATCCTGCCTCAGCCTCCCAAGTGTTGGGATAACAGGCATGTGCCACATGCCCAGCTTTAGGTGGTGCTAGGGAATTGAACTCACGGCTCTGTGCTTGCCAGGCAAGAACTTTAACCACTGTGCCATTCCTCCAGCTCTGGGCTCAAATTTTTAATCCTCCTACCTCAGCCTTCCAAAGTGCTGGGATTACAGGTCTATACCACTAGGCCTGGCTTTTTTGAGGGGTGGGTGAGGTGAACAGAGTCTCTCTCTAGTCCAGGCTGGTTCTGAGCTCCCTGTGTAGCCCAGGCTAGCCTTGAACATACAGCAGTTTTTCAGTTTCAGCCATCTAGGGCTAGGATTGTGGCATACGCCACCACACCCAGCTAATCTTTTATGTGGTATTAAGGAATTGAACCCAGAACCTTACGTATGGTAGTTAAGTGCTTTAACCACTGAGCTGTGCCCCTACACCTAGCTTTTAATTTTTGTTTTGAGACATGGTCTTGCTAACTTGGTAAAACTGGGCTCGAACTTGGAATCCTCCTGCCTCAGCCTTTTGGAGTGGCAGAGTTACAGGCATCACCACTATGCCCAGCTCCTGTCTCTCTCTTTTTTTTTTTTAACTGGAAAGCAGAAAGTTCCCCATAAACACCCAGCAGAGGTAACTTTATGTGCTAGGTCACGCTGCCATTCCCAGCTGCCATCAGGTGGAAGAATAGAAAATAGAACTGGCATAACTAACCCAAACCTATCTGATCCCGCCCTGCTGGCTGAGCACATTGCTTCCTTATACCAGATGGAGGAATGAGGAAGTGGAGATGGGGTCAGCGTCTCATGGTGCTGCCAGTCCTGCTGCCTCCAAACTCATCACGAGGTTGGGGACACTGTCCAGGGAGAATAAGGAAGGGAGCCCCCACCTAGAGAGGGCAGAGGACACCAAGGGTCCATAATTACTAATGGCTATTCTACTTGGCTGGTTTTAGTTCCCAGGTGTTCAGTTGCAGCTTTTAGCATAAGATTAGGCCCAAGACAGACGTCCCTCCAGGCAGGGAAAGTTGGGCTTTCATTCATTGAGATATGGTTGGCCCCTTCCCAGAACCAGCTCCCTCCTGAGTTGTGGTACACTGTGGCACAGTGTAGGTGGTTTCAGGATGTGCCTCACCCTGTTCTAGAATAAACTACTTGAAATGGCGAAGTTTCATTGTCAGGACCTCATCCTTCTAGTAAACCACTTGATCCTTTCCTCTGCCCCCCAGGTGGACTGGGCATAAAAGCTAGGATGCCATCCTGTTGGGACATTATAGCGTGGACCCAGGCATTAGGAAACAGCAAGGTCTCCATGGCTCCTCGGGATTTGCTGTTTTGCGCTGTGCACTGTCGTTGCTGGCTTATATGTTTAGTGCCATTCCTGAGCCTGTTCTGTGAAGCCTGTGTTCCATGTTTGGCCACTGACGTCTCTGCTTGATGAGCTCAGTCAGTGGTCAGTTGAAGAGTGGAGATTGCCTTAAATTTTAGTCTTGGGTCAGTGAGTGTCCTAGGTGTCATCTAGGGATCCTGAGCAAGTGTTGGGGCGCGCGCTATCCACCCCTGCCTTGGCCTTCACTTCCTGCTTGCGCTGAGTCTTGAGCGGCAGAGGTGATGAGAACTGAGGGCCTGTCTGGGTTTGCATCAGGCAGGTGGCCACTGGAGTCTCTCCTGTTCCTCCTAAGCATTTTTGGTCAGTTCCTTTTTGCGTCAGCCATGATTGCTGCCTCTGGCGGCTGCCATGGTAAACTGTCACAAGTGATAGTTTTTGACAAATACCCTGAGGGAAAATGCTGGTCACACTGAGCGGTCACGCCATCTCAAGGCAAGCCTTGCAGGACGTTTGCAGGGAGCCACACAGGTCAAATGGGGACACTGGGCAGGGGTGGAACTTTTGACAAGCTCCCAGCCTGGTGTGCCTCCTCCAGGGGCTGTTGGTTTTCGCCATGGCTGTGGGGGGTGAGCTTCCTGGAGTCAGGAGCTGCGTCAGAGAGGGGACAGGGATAGAAAAATCGGGCAAGTTAAAAAGACCTCAGGGCTTATTTCTTGCTGAGATTCAGGTGGTTTTCCTAAACGGTCCAAGCTTTCTGTAGCTCCTGAAAAGTTTTTTTTTCTTTTAATCTTTTTGGAATTCTTGTTAATTTTTTGGAGGAATAAGGTTTTGGAAGTCTTCCTGTGTTGTTCCGGAGGTATTTTTATGACCCACCTTATGTTTGGTATCTGTTTGTGTCTTTTTTTTATTCAGGGCTTTGCACGTGCTAGGCCAGGGCCTTGCTGCTGAGCTATCACTACAGCCTGTGTTGTGTGTGTTTTGTCTCGTTCTGTAGTCCAGGCTGGGCTCCTCATGATGATCCTCCTGCCTCAGCCTCCGACTGCTGGAATTGCACATCTGCACCACCATGCCCGGATGCTTTGTTTTTTGATTCATTCTGACAACTCTCTTTTTATTGGCATGGTTGGGTTTAGGCCTACCTTTCTATTTCTGTTTGTTTTATTTGTGTATTGTTCCCTCTGGCTTTTGTCTGTTTCCGCTTGTCTGTCTTTTGAGTTATCTAAACTTTTTGTTTGTTTTATTTATTTAAATACTCTTTTCCTTTATTTATTTATTTATTCAGAGGCAGGGTTTTGCTCTGTTGACCAGACTGGTCCTGAACTCAACATGTAGCCCACGCTGTCCTCAAACTCATAGTAATCCTCTTGCCTCAGCCTCCTTAGTGCTGGGATTACAGGTGTGTGCTGCCACACATAGTTTATATGGTGCTGGAGAATTGAACCCAGCACCTTTTGCTTGTTAAGCAAGTGGTCTAACCACTGTACTATTCTTTCAGCCCCTGTCTGTTTTGTTTTTAATTCTGTCCCTTTTACAGCTTTCGAGTTGGCACTCTAGGGATTGCTGTTCGCCTACAACTTTCACAGCCTGTTGAGAATCAGTAGTCACCAGCCCAAATGGAACGTAGAATCTTCGCACCACATATGTTCCTTTACCCTTTGTTATCCTTGTTTTAATGTATTGACATCTACAGTCATTGAAAACTTCGTTAGATTATGTTTAATTTCAAACATTAAACACATTTTAAAGATCTCAGGAGAAGAACAGTCCAGTTGTCAGTCAGATGTGGAGTGTTGCTTTGCTTCTCCACCCGCGGCTCTGACTGGCCTTAGCTCTTCCTTCTTCCTGGGTTAGCTTTATTTTTTCTGTGTTCCCAAAGTTCGTTGTCACTGATGATGCGATCCTGGCCGGCACTTCCTGTCCTCAGCATTGTTTTCTGATGTCTCTTGTCACTTGAGTTGTTCCCCCAACTCTTTTTGCTGTGTGCTTTCCTGAATTCCACAGCTTCATGTCCTACAGCTTTCTACAGTGACTTGCTGTCTAAAAATATTGAACAACTCATATTTTAAATAAGTTTTATTACAGTGTGTTGTTAGAATTGTTCTATTTTATTATTGATCATACTATTAATAATCTCTTAAATGTGCCTAATTTCTCTTTTGAAGGAGCTTGGGGAAGATACTCAGGATTGAATCCAGGGCCTCTGAAGCCCTATTTTATTTTATTTTATTTTATTTTGAGACAGGTTTTACTAAGCCACTGAATTGCTCCTAAACTTGCACTCCTCCTGCCTCACTTCCCAGAGCGTGTTAATATGCCTTATTTCTCAGTTACACGTTATAGGTAAATGTGTGTCTTAATTACTTCTCGTCACTGTGACATAATACCTGACATCCACAACTCAGGGAGGAAAGTTTTATTGTAGCTCACAATGTCAGAAGGTCTGAGTCCATTCATGGGTGGGTGGCAGGAAACTGATGGAAAACATGGTATGGCTGCAGCTAGAACTGGCGTTCCTGGGGCAGAGATCCTTAGAGCATGGCAGAGCAGAGAGAGACTGGGAGGAAGGGCAGAACCAGCTCGCGCCCCTCCAGGTCAAGCCCCCAGCACCCATCCCTTCCAGCCCCACCCCATATCCCAACCCTACACAGTTATCCATAGGAACTTGAGGCTTTTAGGGAACACTCCAGATCCAGACTGCAACAGTGTGTACAGTAGAAAACGTAAAATGCGTGCATGGGGTTTGGTATCGTCCACAGCTTCACCATCACAGAACAACTTGGGCTGTATCCCCTAGGGATGGAGACGGCCGGGGCAACTGTATTTAGGCTTCACAGTTCGGCGGTGATGTGTCTGTGCATGGATTTCCTAGGGTACCCTTTGGGACTTGGTGTGAGCTACTTGAATACGTAGCAGGCATGTGCCTGTGGTCACGTTGCATAGTTTTCTCAGATCTTTGGGGGAGGGGGGGTTGGTCCCTGTTGTTTGTATCAGATAACCGTGCTGACCTAACATGAGGCCATCGCTTTGCCACGCTGTTTCCATGCCACTATTAATCTTATCCAGTGAATTTTTTGTTTTAATTTTTATTTTTTTTAGAAAAGCTCTAAAACTTCCATTGAGTTCTCTATACCTGCCACTTCTTTGTTACAGTTTCTATCATTTTGTTTCAAGACTGTCCACCCTTGGAAATTCTTTTAAATACATGCTTCAAGCTGTCTGGCGCTTCCGACATCTAGACGGCCTCAGCGTTGGTGTTTGCCAGTTGCCTTCTCCCAGACAAGCTGGTCTCATGATTCTTGAAGCCAGTGTTTGTTTTGTGCTCTGGTTCTGACTGTCCTGTCACGGGCTAGCTCCCCAGCAGGCAGTCAGCCTGCTGTGTTCGCTCCGGTTCTAACCACGTTCTGTGTGGGCTGTGGCTGCTTCATGTCACCTGTCAGAAAGCATGCTGTGCTTTCCAGATGTGTCCCAAGTGTGCCACCCAGTGGCTGGTTGGGGTATATATAGTTCAATGTGTTTGTTCTGATCATTAGGGCCAGATCCAGTCAAGTGCTGACCAGTGGGAGTCCAGGAGATCACACATCTACCTACTGTCCTCCCATCTCCTCCATCTCCGTGAGCTTTCCACACTTTCTGGTTTCCAGGGACTCCCCTTCTCTGACTCCCACAAAAAGGTGGGACTTTAGTTATTCCATCTGTCATGTGCTTTCTATAGTTAGTCCTGCATCCAGGCCAGGCGGTGGCGGGGGGGGGGGGGGGGGGGGCAGAAAGATGAATAGCATGGCCTTGCTGAGCAGAAAGTCTTCCCTTCTGCAAAGCCTCCTCTCAAGACATCTGCCAGCCCTTACTATGTCTGTGGCCAGTGGGGTTGCCTGGGTAGTGGGGTGCAGGAGAATAAGGAGGAGAAGGGACACTCCAGAGAATGCCCTGCTTGGAGCCCTGGGGGACCCTTGCATACCTCAGTGAGGACAGAGGGCTCTGCAAGAGCTGAGTAAGTCTCTTCTCTACTTCTGGGTCCAGACTGGGGAGTGCTGGAAGAGAAAGAAAAGAGAAAAAAGCCAGCAGAAGCAACAAGTTCACGTTGTATGCTGTCCTTGAATTCCCTAATCTGCTTGCTTTTCAGAATCTATTCTCTCCAGATTTTGTAGCAACATAGAGTAGAGAGATAGGGTCAAAGTTACCTCTTCCCTCTTACCTGGAGACCTCTAGTTGGTGTTTTAATCCAAACAAGGGCTTTGCATTTGACTTTTGTGTTGTGTGTAGCTCTCTCAGGGCTTTGGGTCTGTCAGTTGAGGCTTCCAGAGACCTTCTGAATTTTTAGCCTGGAGCTGAGCACGTTACCAGGTCTTATTTTTTTTATTTTATATATTTTTTTTGAGACAGTGTCTCACTCTATAGTTCAGGCTGGTTCTGAGCTCACTGTGTAGACCAGACTGTCCTTAAACTCAAAGCAATCCTCCTGCTCCTGAGTGCTAGGATTACAGACACGCACCACACCTGGCTTTTGTGGTGCTGGGGAATTGAGGTCTCCAGGGTACTTAACGCTTGCGAGGCAGGCACTTTAACCACTGAGCTATTCCTCCAGCCCCATTACCAGATCTTTCTGTGTTGTTGCGGGTGTGGGCAGGGTTGGTAACAGGCCTTCTCTGTCACTGGTCACAATATCAAGCTGTGGACTGGACCTAGGACAGGGCCCTCGGCGCCCCCTGAGCTGTCCGGCCTGCTGCCTTTGACCTCTTGGCTGGAACTCCTGTGGTAGAGCATGGGAGTTCACGGGGTGGAGCTGTTCTCCCCCCATTTCCTCCTTTTCACCCACAGGGCATCATCAGAGCCAGAAGGGTGGTTTGAGGTCAAGGCCAAGTTCAAGGCTCTATCTCACCCTGGCTCACTCTGTGACCTCATGCATCTGGCTTCTCTTTCTTTTCTTTCTCCTGTAAAATAATGAACTTTTTCTAGATCAGAAATGCTGGGTGAGATGCTGAGAATGTAGCCCAGTGGTAGATCGCTTGCTTGGTGTGCACGAGGCCCTGGCTTTGGTCTCTACCATGGCATACATATGTACACATGCACACATACAAGTAAAAAGCTTCCACAAATTGATGACTTATAGGAACTTTGCTGTCATTAAAATATACCACATTTTTGAAGTTTCCCTAACCAGTAACTTTAAGAACTCTTTCAGAACAAGAAGTTCGACCAGTTTGCTGTGAGTTTATATATAGCCTAACAAACCTGTACTGGGTCTCTGGAATTGCATATTACTTCCCTCACCCTGCCCCCATACTAGGGACTGAACCTAGAGCCTTCAAGCTCTTTTTTTTTTTAAAACTTTGAAACAGTCTTGATAATTGACTAAATTGCCCAATCCGGACTCAAACTTGGTATCCTCCTGCCTAAGCCTCCTGAGTGCTGGGATTACAGGCATGCACCACCACACCCGGCTTATGTGGTGCTGGGGAATCAAACTCAGGTACTTAGCACTTGACTTAGCACTTGCTAGGCAAACACTTTAACCACTGAGCCAGACAGGGTCTCACTCTGTAGCCCAGGCTGGCCTAGGACTCACAGCAATACTCCTGTTTCAGCCTCCCAAGTGCTGAAATTACAGCCACCACGCCCAGCCTTCAGGGTGAAATAGACTGAAAACATCAGAGTTTCTCCTGTTTAATGTCAATGCTTCCGAATTTTTCTTACAGTTCCCATGTGGACTTTGGGCTTCAGTCAAACAGCTGTGAGAATTATTTGTGTAATGCGTGGGCCCTGCTCTTTGCTTAATTGTGAAGGTAGCACTGGTACACATCCAAAGATGATTAATACTGCATGCTTGTACATTCTTTGTAACCAACAGGCAACAAACAGATTGTTGCAGGGATGATTATCATAAGAGTGGTTTGCACGACTTCGGCCTCTTTTATTTCTTTCCTTATTTTTCACTTAACAGATTTTCTAGCTGCCCTGTTGAAACAAATAGAAGTTAATGTGGTAATATCCAGTTGTGCCACATGGTGGCTACCGTGCACCCCTGGGCTCTTAATGGGCTGGAACAGAGCCCTCACATCTGCTCTTCTGAAGAAGCGGAGGCTGACAGTTCTATTCTGTGACTGGAGAGGAAATGGCCTTGCTTGTTCTCAGTGCAGGCCCCGTAATTCATTAAGGACATCCCGCAGTCACTGGCAATCAGAGACCTCTCCAGACGTTGCCAGTTTTCCCCAGTAAGGACGAGGACAGAATTGCTCCAATGGGGGGGAGGGAGGGAGAGAGAGAGAGAGAGAGAGAGAGAGTTTGTGTGTTAGGTGAAGCCAGGGCCTCACACATGCTAAGTGTATGCTCTGCCCCTAACCTATACCCCAGCCCTCCTCTGTCTTTTGAGAATACAGGTACGATATAATCATTCTAGAGTATGCATAAAAAACAAAGTCAAAAATAAGTTATCTGTATTTCTTATTAGAAATAATTGTAGCTGGGTGTGATGCCACACACCTGTAATCCTAGCATTCTGGAAAGCTGAAGCAGCAGGTGGAGCACAATTTTGTACTCAGCTGGGGCAACTGTAATGACTTGGTAAGACTGGAAAAACCAGGTGCTGAGGATGTAGCTTGAGTCCAGCCTGAGTGACTTAGGAGACTCGGGCTGGGGATGTAGCTCAGTCTGAAGGCCTGGGTTCAGTCTCTTATTTTGCCAAAAACAAAACAACTACTTGTGGCTTTTGAAATGTATTGCCAGTTACTTCCTGAAGGAAGAGTGCCATGTTTTTTTGTTTTGTTTTGTTTTGTTTTTTGTGGCACCAAAAATTGAACCTGGGGTCTCACGTGAACCAGGCAGGTGCTTTCCTGCTCAGCTGTATTCCTAGTCCTGTTTTCATTTAAGATAGGATCTTGCTACGTTGCCCATACTGGCCTCAAACTTGGGCTACTTCTGCCTCACTCCCTGAAGAGCTGAAATGACAGGTGTGAGTCACTCCAGCTGGCTACTACCAGATATTATGGCTGTCTACAACGTGCAGGAGTACATGCTTTTCCTATATCCTTGCTGGTACTGGTTTGTAGAAATTGGACTTTCTCTACCTGGACAAGAAAGATACCTATCAGGGGAATCCAGGTTATACTGAGGATTTGGTAAAAACCTCTAGAAATATGAGAGTACAGGATTGGGGGTGGAGCTCAGGAGTACAGCACTTGCCTTCCTTGCCTTCCGTGTGTAAGGCTCTGGGTTTGATCCCCAGAGCCACACAGACAGAAGGTGATAAGAGAGCAGGAAGATAAGGCGGGGGAGAGGAACTGCGGCCTCCAGTCTCTTGGATACACCCCTGATACCTGCCCTGCCAGCATCAGAGCTCCTTCCTGGGACACAAGCGGTTCGCCATTCACTCTGCTTATGTTTATTATGTGCCCACAGTTCTTAGTGCTCAGTGTGCATTAACCACGTGCAACAGAGTCCTCACAGCAGTCCAGTCAGTGTGTTGCAGGAATTTTACAAATGACCGCCCTCTACATGGAGTGGTGGTGGCACCCTCAGGGCTGCAGAGGGAGTGGCGGGAGTGGGTGGTGGCCAGGATTTAATACCCTGTATCCATACTTACCGTGACAAGGCCCTGCTTGAGAGCCAGCCAGCTACTCCCCAGTCCTGGCCCTCACAGGAGGCCCCTCCTCTTACTGCTTTGGTGTAGCTGCTGCCTTTGGCACACCCTGCTCTTTGCCCTGCTGCGCCCGCCCCTCTGTCCTTTAGCCTTTCTGTGCACGTCAGACCACTGGGCTTTTTTCTTTTTCATTCTTCTGGTTTCCTGTAGACCCGGAGAGTGTTCTTCGTTCTCCTTTTGCAGTGTTTCCTCTTTGCAGAGCTCCTCCTCACCTGCCTCCCACCCTCTCCTTGCTCCAGATCTGTTGTTTGCATGTTCTTGGATATAAAGTCCACTGAATCATACAGTATGCGATCTACTCAGCTGTAATCACAGCTCCTGCCTGTTTTATTTTACTATATTTTTTAAAGACAGCATCTCACTTTGGAGTCCAGGCTGGTCCTAAACTCACCATGTAGCCTAGGCTGGCCTCGAACTCACAGCAATCCTCCTGCCTCATTCTCCTGAGAGTTAGGATTACAGGTGTGTACGACCATGCCCAGCTTGTTTGATGCTGAGGAATCGGACTCAGGACTTTGTGCATGCTAGGCAAACACTTTAACCACTAAGCTATGCTCCAGGACCTCTTCAAAATGGCTTTACATTTGCAGAAAAATTGAAAGAATTCTCACAGATCCCTTTTCCTCTGCTGCCAAAAAATATAATATGATACATTGTCACCATTAATGAAGCGTCATTGTGTTAGAAACGGTGCATAGAAATCTTCCTGCCCAAACAAAGGATGGACTTGGGAGGCATGGACGACAGGGTATGAGGCTTTAATTTTCTTTTGCAAAAGGGTGACCTTCCCACATACAAGTGGGAAGAGACTCCCCTCGAAAACGTGGTTGGTATCAACCTATATCCCTACATCGCAAGGCCCTCCCCCCGCTGTTTTCCACTGTCAGGATTCAGTCTTCCCGATAAGATCTAAGGCATTGGCCCAGGGCCACGTGTCACAACGTCATTACTCAGGGCCAAATTCATCACAACGTCACATCCTAATCCTTCCTCCCCCCTTCCTGCCTCTGTCTGGTCACCTGATCGGGTTTGGCACGAAAATGTTAAGATCCACCATCTTGAAGACTGTGCCATTACTGGTAGGTGACACTCACAATTGGTACATTTGGGAGCTAAAATCCAGACCTATTCCAGTTGCCTAATTTTGTCTTGTGTCCGCATCTTCCCAGTCCCCAGTCCAGGACGCCACATTGCATTTCATCATTGTGTGTCCCTCGGCCCCTCCTGGCTGTGACAGCTTCTCGGCTCCTTTTTGGGTGTGGTGTTTGTTTTACAGAATGGCCCTCCATTGCAGCGTGCTGCTGTTTTTGTAATTACACTGGAGCTTTTTGACCTGAAGGAGAGACAGAGCACGGAAAGTGCCATTCTCGTCACATTCTGTCACGGCTGTAGACCCCCAAGACAACTGAGCAGTGCTGGTGTGTTAACCACCATCACCTGCCTGAGGAGTGGAGGTCGGGTCCCTGCTGTGAAGTGACTACCCTCTTGCCCAGCAGCGTGCTCTTCAGAAGGTAGTCATCGCGTGCAGCCACTGGAGGAGTGGGAACGGGCATGGGTTATAACCTGTGATCCCAGCACTCTGGGAAGCTGAGGCAGGAAGATCCTTCTTAACAAAGGCCCTTAGTCCTGCCTCAATGGAAGTGGGAGCTGCCCCCCACCCCCAGCAGTGTCTGCAGGTGGGTTCTGCACAGATAGGCTCCTTTTCAGTTGATTTATTTAATTTTGTCTTTAAAGCTGGATGGGTCTGTGGATGTTTACATTAGATTTGAGGTTATAGTCCTATTACTTTGATTTGTCCGATTGTGGCTACCAGGGACTCCTGCCCCTGGCTCTGTTTCCCTGTGACAGAGTCTTGTCATTGTGGGCTTGCTTGCTCTGTCTTTCTGTCTTTTTTTTTTTTTTTTTTTTTTTTTTTTTTTTTTTTTTTTTTTTTTTTTTTTTTTTTTTTTTTTTTTTTTTTTTTTTTGTCTTTAGCACTTTCTTACTTTCTGTCACTGCAAAATATTCCAGACTCATCTTGTACGTGTCCTACCCTAGGCCCAGAATTAGCCATTTGTCCAAAGAGGCATATGAAAGGCCAGGATTGGGGCAAAGGACACATTGCTCTCAGATTGTTAAGCTCTTTCAGGCGACAGGGAGGAGATGGCAGTCACTTGTCACTCAGCAATGGGAATATGTCCTGAGAAATGCATTGGTAGGCAAGTTTGTTACTAGGCAGGTGTCACTGAGTCCTGGCACGATCATGGCTGTGCCATCACTCTGTGATACAATTTTGGGAGACATCATTGTAACCATCTGTCTGTCTCTGTATTAAGCCAAACTTAATGAGTCGATACTAGTGTCGCAGTGGTAGTGATGTCGCCAACTCTAATCCCTCACCACTTGGGCCATTCCGTCCTTGCTGCTGTGACAGTGAGGGCCTCCCTCTCCTGGCACCCGTCTGCATCCTTGTTGAGTTCCAGTGCACAAAGACCGAGGTTTGAGAATCGCCCACCCCCCTCCCCACCCCAGTTGGAAACAGCGTTGTCAACTGCAGTACAGTGCTGGGAGCTGCCCCTCACTGGTAGCCTCATAGATCCCCCTCCTTGGTTTCAGAGTTACCCCCATCAGCGCCCCCTCCCCCCCAGAGGCTGAGGCATTTTGTTACACTTGAATAGTTCTTGGATCCCAATAAGTTTGCGTAACTGAGGCTTAGTTTTTTGTGTTGTAAAGTTCGGTAAGTTTTGTCAGATACAGGATCTCCTGTACCGGACCGCTATAGTGTCAGAACAGTCTCATCTTCTTCCCCATTCCGCCTCTTTCCACCCCACCCTGGCAGCCACCTCTGTAGGTCAGGGTTGTAGAGTGGGAAAGAGGTGGTATACAGCCTTTTAGTTGATTTCTTTCATGTAATAGAACCTTTTAAGATTTCCCAGTATTGGGGTAGGAGAAATGCAAGCGGTTAGAGTTGCCTGAACCTGAGTTCAGTTCCCCAGTACCACTTAAACTGGGTGTGGTGACATGTGCCTGTAACCCAGCACTCAAGAGGCTGAGGCAGGAGAACTGCTGAGAGTTCGAGGCCGGCCTGGGCTACATAGTGAGCTCAGGACCAGCCTGAACCTCAGAGCAAGACCCAGTCTTCAAAAAAAAAGACAGTTCCAGTATCTTTGTGTGACTTATTAACACATCCTTCTTCGTGATGAAGTACCACTCCTCCGTGTTGGTACCCCACGTCTTACCCGCTCAGCCTGCTGAAGGCCGTCTTGGTTGCTGTCAGTTTGGGTGGTCAGGAGTAAAGCTGCAACAGACAGTGGTGCTGGGTTTTTGGTGCTTCAGATCTGTGAGTAAATATCTCAGAGTTAGATTAAATAAGATTAATCTTGTCTAGCTTTGTAAGAAACAAAGCTGAAAGTCTTACAAAGTGCAATTTTGCCAAACCAGGTGGTGCAGGCTTGTAATCCCAGCACCTTGTGAGGCAGAGGGAGGAGAACCACAAATTCAAGCCCAGTGTGGGCAACCTAACAACCTCGGAGGCTCTGTCTCATACAGTAAAAAGGGGCTGAGGACATAGCTCAGATCAAAGTCTCTCTGTTGCAGAAACAAAAACCCAAAGGGGCTGGAGGAATGGCACAGCAGTTAAAGCTCTTGTACCACATATTGCTGGACGTGGTAGTACACGCCTGTAATCAGAAGGCTGAGGCAAGTGGATTGTCCTGAGTCCAGGGCTTGCCTGGCCTGCACCATTGAGCTCAGAACCATCCTGGGCTACAGAGTGAGACACTGTCTCAAAAAAAGGGGAAGAAAAAAAACCAAAGTGTACCGTTTTACATTCCCACCAGGTTGTGACAGTTGATTCACTCCACATCCTCAGTGGTGGTTGGTGTTACCAGTTTTCTGGTTTCAGTCATTCCAATTATTTGTTGTGTTATCTTAATTGAATCTAAGTATCTCTGAATGCTTGTATTTTCAACATTAAGCATAGTAGCTGGCAGCAAGTAGACACTTTATTATTTGTTTTTTACAATCAACTAGTAAATTTTATTAGTAAAAGACTGAAGGGGAGCTTAGATAAGATTTTTTTTAAAAAGTACAGAGAAGTTCACAGATCACAGTATGACAAAGACCAAGAAAAAAATCGGGCTTTTTAAAAAAAAATCCTTCCCTTCTCTTTTTGACCCTCCCACTCCTTTACCTCCTCTCCCCTCCAGTTCCCATTAGTTGCCCACATTCCACATTAAGTTCTTCCCCCCGCCCCCATTTTATTGATATGAATAAGTGCAAAATTTGGTTTGGGGCATTTTGTGCACATACATATCTAGTCAAGGTAACAAGACCTTCCCCGCTCTCCTTTCGATCTACCCCTGCCCCGTCCCACAACTGACCCTCCACCCCCATTCCCTTTATTTTTGACTTTAAGTTCTGTGAGATAAGTATGATCTGGGATCTGGGTTTCTCATATCAGAGAGACCATTCGATGTTTCACCTTCTGCTTCTGACTCACTTTATTTTACTAAGCATGATGATTTCAGGTTGCCTCCATTTGCCTGCAAAAGCCTCCACGCTGTTGGACTTTATAGATGCATAGTATTCCATTGTGTATAAATACCACTGTTTGTGTATCCATTGGTCTATTGATGGGTATTTTGGTGACTTCCATATTTTAGCTATTGTTAGTTGTGCTGCTATGAACATGAGTATACATGCATCTCTGTTATGTGTTAACTCTTTTGGGAATATTCCCAGGAGGGATGTCACAGGATCAAAGGGGATATTTATTTCCAGTCTTTTGAGAAACCTCCTTACTGCTTTCCATAGCGGCTGTACAAGTTCGGATTCCCACCAGCAATGCAGGAGGGTTCCTTTCTTCCCACAGCCTTGCCAGCGCTGACTGCTCTTTGACTTGTTGATATAGGCCAACCTCTCTGAGGTTAGATGGTATCTTAGCGATGTTTTGATTTGCATTTCCCTTATGGCTAGGGATGTTGAACATCTTTTCATGTATTTTTTGGCCACTTGTACTTCTTCCTGAGTGAACTGTCTCTTCATTTCTTTTGCCCATGTTTCAATAGGGTCCTTGATTTGGGGGGGGCTTACTTTTCTTCAGCTCCTTGTATATTCTAGTTATGAGCTTCCTATCTGAGGTGTTGGTGGTGAATATTTTTTCCCAGTCTGTTGGTTCTCTTTTTACAGTGTTGATAATTTCCATTGCTGTGCAGAAACTTTTTAATTTGACATGGTCCCATTTGTTAATAATCGGGGCAATTTCTTTTGCTTTTGGTGCCTTGTCAAGGAAGTCTTTGCCTACCCCTATGTCTTTTAGATATTTGCCTAATTTGCCTTCGAGGAGGTTCAGTGTTTCACTTTTAATGTGTAGGCCTTTGATCCACTTTGATTTGATTTTGGTGCATGGTGACAGGTGTGTGACTAGATTCATTCTTTTGCATGTGGATATCCAGATTTCCCAGCACCATTTGTTGAACAGGCTGTCCTTTTTCCAGTGTATGCTTTTGGCTCCTTTATCGAAGATTAATTATTTCAGGGTATTTGGGTTTGTCTCTGCATCCTCAATTCTGTTCCACTGGTATGTCTTTTTTTTTTTTGTGCCAGTACCAAATTGTTTTTACGACGATTGCTTTATAGTAGAGCCTGATGTCTGGTACGGTAATGCCTCCTGCCTTGGTCTTGTTACTCAGGATTGCTTTGGCTTAATTTATTATGTATTACCATTTACTTATATTGAAAGAGTGAACTGAAGATTAATCTGATAAAGGAATTGAAAGTGCCATTTTTCTTCTTCTTCTTTTTAAATAAGATGTGGTCTTGCTCTATAGTCCATGCTGGCCTTGTGATTATCCTGCCTTGGCTTCCTAAGTAGCTGGGATTGTAGGTGTCTCCATATGCCCAGCTCTCAGGCTTCTGTCCATAAGGATGGTCCATCTAGGTCCCCCACGGCATTTACTGTTAGGTGAGAAGCTACTTTTTCGGGGCTCTTCAGCCCCTCCGGGAGACTTACAGCTTTCTTCTAAGATTGAAATCAAAGATGGGACCCAGGGCCCTTTGTTCAGACGCTGTGTGTGTGTGGTGGTTCTGCTTAGGGTGGAAATGTGACCCCGGGCAAACCAGAAGTAGCACTGGTTGAGCCTTGAAGCACAGATTCTAGAGCCGAGCTCCTCAGTTTCCACTGTGATTGGGGGCTACAGGCGTGGTCTGACCTCTAAGGCCTGCAAAGCCCGGACAGCTCTGAAGGCATTGGGCCTCTGCCCCACCCTCTGGCTGCCTGCTGTGCCATAGAAACACCATCCCTTCCTACTGGTGCCATGATACGGCAAAGCCCAGCCGGCCCTGCCCCGCAGATGGGTCCCTGTGCTCACAGCAGTGCCTGAGCCACTCTGGCCTTGGCTCCCTTGTGGCTCACCTCCTCCTGGCTTTGCTTCGCTTTCCTTCTACGGTTTCTGAGGGTGAGAAAGGGCAGCCAAGCGTCAGACAGGCCAGGCCTGATCCCTGGGGCTCGGCCCACAGAAGAGCGCCAGCCATAGGTTCCTCTGCCTCTGAGCTTTGTGCATTCTGTCTGTAAAACCCAGTACATAATAGTGGTCCTAGAGCCTGGCGTGGTAGCACGCACCTGTAACCCCAGCCACCTTGGAGGCTGAGGCAGGAGGGTCACAAGTTTTGAGACCAGTCTGGGGAATTTAGTAGGACCCTGTCTTGAAGTGAAAAATAAAGCAGCAGCTGAGGATGTGGCCTGGTGGTGGGGCGCTCGCCTGGCATGCGCTACTAGAAATAAACACATGCGATAATATGAGTGGACTGCTGTTAGGATCAAACAAGATGATATTTGCCAAGACCTGGATCGTGGCAGGTGTTTAATAAATACTAGCTTTAAAAATACTCGTAGCATTTTGACTTTTGGAACCTCCTGTTCTCTTTGGCAAGACCTGGTCTTCAAAAAAAATCTGGGATCCGGGACGTTGCCCAAAGGCCTTGTGTGTCTGGGTGCTGCGGAATGCCCACGTAGCCATGTGCTGCTGGAGGCGGTGCCTGGCAAGAGGGGTGGTTAGGGGCCTGTGATAGGTTAGGAGCTTGTGGCGCATTACTGGGCTTGTGACCTGAAAGTGGTGGGTCACTGGAGCTTGACCCACAAGGGACAGATCACTGGGCCAGGACCTATAGGAGAATAGCCAGCTCCACCCTTCTCCCCTCCTCAGCTGCTGCCATGAATCGCTTCCCTTCCTCACCTCCACCATCGCCAGCCATTCATGAATGGACTGAGGCCTGAAACTGTGAAATAAATCTTTCCTCCTTTAAGTGGTATTTGTTGGGTATTCTGTCCTGGCAACGAGAAAGTAAGTAAGACAGATGGATTGGCTAAAATTGGGGTGCTGGAAGAACAGCACAGTGGTTAAAGGCCCTGGATTTGATTCCCCGCACCACATTAAAAGATGGATGAGGTGGCACACACCTGTAATCCCACCACTTAGGAGGCTGAGGCAGGAGGACCGCCAAGTCTAAGGCCAGCCTGGGCTACGTAGTGAGTTCAGGACCAGCATGGCTACAGAGCGAGACCCTGTCTCAAAAAAAAAAAAATGTTAAAATTAATTAAATCTTAGAGGTGATGTCTGCCCGTTAGGGTAAGAGCTCTTTTTAATATCCCATCATAGAGAGGGTAGGAAAGTGAATTTTAGGCGGTGCTGACCTTGGGCACCCCAGGGCCTCCTGTGTGGAAGCTCTGTTGGCCCTGTAGGAGCAGCAGTGGCAAAGTTGCGGGCATGCGGGGCAACAGGGCCGGGTCCTGCTCCTTGATAGGGCAGGCCCATGTTCGTCCAGGGCAGCCTGCGACCACCGGCTTGCCGAGGCCAGAGTGCTGGAGCGTCTACAGCCCTGCAGTCTCCAGCTGGGTCTTTCCAGTGCTTGTCCATTCCCCCCACACCCATAAGGGGTGGAGGAGGGGAAGGAGGAGGGATGGGGAACACGTCTCTGCTGTGCTTTTGGCCAGCTCAGCTGTGCAGTGGTGACAGGGAATGTGCTAGAAGCTCAGGAGCTGCCGTGGAGTGTTAGGAGAGAAGCCACTGGGCCCATGTCTGGAAGGTCCAGGAGGCGTGTAGGTAGAGCCTTCTGCTTCCAGGGCTTTTTTTTTTTTTTTTTTTTGATGTTTGGTTTTGGTGCTGGTGACCTAGCCCAGGGCTTTGGGCATGCCAGGCAAGCGCTCTCCCACTGAGCTGTGGCCCAGCCCTCCTACCTGGTTTTGACGCCTCCTCTTGCAACCATAGTGAGACCCTGAGACTCCAGCAGGAGTGCTGGCAACCCGCTGGTAAACGCTGAAGGGCAGGTGTTGGGGTGGCCTTGCAGAGGGAGGGACAGCATAGGCCTGGTTTGCGGGGTGTCGTGATCTCACGCATGCTGCTAGGCCTCTGGTGAGAGCAGTGGCTGAGAGCTGGCATGACGACCCTCACTTGTGAAGGATGATGTGGGCGTGGGCACAGGAGGACGGCCTCTGGCCCTGCTGTCTAGGGCGTCCCTAGTGTTCTCTTGTTTCTCCTCCTTGACTGAGTGGATTTGCCTGTCTGTACTCCGAATGTCCTATGGTTACAGGGCCCATCCAGTCCCAGGAGCCGGGTTCTAGTAGCTCCGAGGTGTCTTCTGAAACAGACGAGGAGGAAGAGATGTCCAGCGTCGACATGGAGTATTGAGGTGTTTGTGCAGCGGCCATCGAGTCTGGCTCGCTCCGTGACCAGGACCTCAGAAGCCTCCCAGCGCAGCCCTCAGAGATGGACACTGCTCCGCCCCCACGGACTCGCTGCACGGGGCCTGTGAGAGCCTCTGCTGCCCACGACCCTGCCCACCATCAGGGGTTTAAAGCCTGGGGACAGAGGGACGGTCTCCTGGATGCTCGGACAGTGCCTCCCAGCGTCCCTTGTGTCCTGTGCAAAGGGCAAGTGCCTTGCCCGCCACGGGCGCCTGCTGTCTTGCACGTGAACAGCCACCGGAGCTCAGGGCTGGCTTCTGGGAAGGGGACTTTTCGGTAGTAAAGACCAGAAAACCTTTCCATGGTGTTCAGGCATGTCAAGCATTAATTACCAAAGCTATAGAGAAGCTATGACACGGCAGAGGTGAGGCCTCAGAATTGTGCAGGTCGCAGGCCTTGTGCTTGGCCCAGGACACAGCCTCGCCAGGGCACCTCACCCACCCCTGCTTGCCTTCTGGAGAGTGAACACATGTGAACCAGGGAAGTGGGGGCAAGTGGGGCGCCAAGTGACTAAAAAAGTCATCCGGGAGGGAAGCAGGCTAGGCCGAGCCAGGGCAGGGCCCAGGGTCCCAGCAGGCTGGGAGTGAGGTGTTGGCCAGAAGCTGCATTTCATCCTGAGGGCACAGGCATTCTCACCAGAAGAGGACCAAAGGAACCTGGACCTGAACAGCTGGGTAGAATCCTTAGGGACTGCTCTCCGCCCAAGTCCCATAGCTGGAGGCAGAGAGGAGGCCAGCATCCCACCATGTGTCTGGATCCACATGCGCCTCCTGGGCCAGAACAGAACCGGTAGGTACTGCCAGAGAGCGGGACACTGCTGGGGTGAGGGAGCATGGGGGGTAACCCAGGCCAGCTGTGGCCTCCCGCTTTAGGCCCCTGGGGTGACAGGCAGTTTCGATCCAGCCTGCGTTCCATTTTTGGATTATCTCCAGCTCCTAAGCTTAAGGACTGACAGCATTTAGGAAATAGCAGAGCACAGACTTCCCAGCCCCATCGTGTCTTTGATAACCTCCACTCACAGGAAGGTGAAATGCAGAGTGGACTGACCGAGCTCGGTCAGTCAACGAGAACACGAGAGGGGGAGTGCGGATTGAAGAAAACTGGACTCTTGCAAGGAACGCTGCAAAAGACGCTTTATTGTTTACATCTTCCCTTATATACCCTCTTTGCCTTCCCACTAGTCAACAGTCACGTGTTTCCACTCCTGATGGAAAACAAAAAGCACCTGGAACCGTAAACGGTCAAAACAACACTCGCAAAAGGTCAAAACAATGCGTGACTTAGATTGCTAACACCTGGAATTCCAAGTGGTCAAACGGTAAAGGGACTTGGCCGAGGTCAGCAATGCTGAGGCTCCAGAGCCCGGTGGGCCCCAACATCTCCCCCTTTTTTATTTTTTAATGTAAAGTTTGGTGCGAGACTGTGCCTGTCTTAGGTTGTTCCCTTACAGTCAGAACTTACCCGTCATTGGACTACATTCAGCATGGCATGCATCCTGTCTTAGGTTGTCTTGAATGCAGAGAAATCTTACCCGTCTTTGGCTACCAGCCCAATTACACATCAAAACTGGGGGGTTTGCCACATAGCTTAAGACCATGAATGTTAGCGGCCAGAGTTTGTCCTTCCATTCCACTACGAACAATAAAAGGAAAAAATCAAACAAAATCAGTAACATTTGTTCCAGCACTATAACATGCAGGAAAAATCTGGCCAGGAGGGAAGCATACTGAGTAAGGACAGCAGTTTGTGCTGCATCAATATGCAACAATTTCAGCAATAGTTCAACTTAGGATGGCTCAATGCCTTTTCAAATTAACAGTAAACAATACATAATTAGTCAAATGAAATTGTCCATTATCTTGCCATGTAACATAGGGAGTATTGACAGCCACCCCCAATTTCCAAACATACAATTGTCTCTGTCCCAAATCAGACCACCGCATTCCCATTGACATTGAACAATGCTGGAGTGGGAAGTGATCGAGGAAAAAGTATAAGAGGAAGAAGATATGTCCACTGGATTTGATCAGTCCAAGATACAGCAAGAAGTCCCAGTCATGCCAGTCCGTTTTGCTTCCATATGGCGGGATGCAACAAAGATCAGGAACAAAAGTCCAATGAAATTTTCCTCACTCCTCAATATCAGCATCATCGTCAGGATCAGCAGCCACAGGAACTTGTTCAGTGGTCTGGACCAGTCGTTCAGGAAGCCACCAGGCACCATCCTCTTTCTAAGAAAAAAACACAAACATGCCCTCGACCCCATATAAGTACGGAGTCGGGTCCATTCCATTTTCTGAAGGACTGTTTGCCATACCCTGGGGTTGTTTGCAATCATCCTTATGTAAGGGAATTTCTGCGAGAGAAGCTGTATTGCCCCATAACACCGCTGCTTCTGCTTCGGGGCCTGGGGCGGGCCCCTCCGCCCATTTCCCGGAGGGAAAGAATTATCCAAATTGAAAGGATTACCCAAATGGTCCCGTCTTGATTTACACTCATTAACCCAATGTTTACCTCTATTACAGTGAGGGCACAGTCTGGGCTGTTTTGGCAGCTTAGGAGATTTATCAAAAAAATTTTGAGGACAGAATTTAACTTGATGACCCATTTGTCCACATCCATAACAACTACCAGGAGGGCCAGTTGCTCACCGAGGCTTTGTCCTCTGCCCAAATAAAATTTCTTTTATTGTTTTTCCCTGGAGGGCTGCCGCCATTGCCAGACCCTGAGTGTAAGATGACCCAATGTCAGCACAGAGCTGAATGTAGTCAGATATGGTTCCCTGTTTTTTGTACGGGCGTATAGCCGCTTGACAAGCAGTGTTGGCATTTTCATAAGCCAATTGCTTAACCAGAAGCATTCCGGCTTCAGAATCTCCAAAAACTTTTCCAGAAGCTTCCAAAAGCCTATCAACAAATTCCTGGAAAGGTTCATCAGGCCCCTGTCTAATTTTAGAAATGTCACAGTGAAGAGAACCTTTAGATGGTAGTGGTGTCCAAGCTCTTTTTGCAGAAGCATTAATTTGAGCATAGACACCTGGATTATATAAGAGTTGATTTGGAATATCTGCAAATTGACCTCCTGCCAGCATATCATAATTAACCCCCGCATTATTGGCCTGAGCATTCAATTGAGCAGTTTTCTGACATTGTTCAGCAAATTCAGTTTTCCGCAGTAAATAGTCTCCACCCGAAAGGCAAGCCTTGGCGAGATGTTTCCAATCTCCGGGAGGGAGAGCATCTGTAGCTAAGTCTTCTAATATAGATAGAGTAAAAGGAGCCGGTGGCCCATATTGAGCACAAGCAGCCTTTAGCTCTTTTATCTGTTCAAACACCACAGGGCGATGTGATCGAACTACATTACCCTGTGCATCAGTTTCCTCAAATACCGGGCACTGCAAATGAAAACCCTGAGTATCTTCTCCTTGCTCTATGGCCTTCTGAATTCCTGCCTGCAATGGGGACAAAACCTTTTGACGATATCCTGCGAACAAGGACTGAGGAGGAGTGGTTCCAGGTTATATCAAAGCCACCAAAGGATTCTCAGGACTCGATGGCATCGGAGAATCAGCTTTAGTTTTATCTGCCATAAAAACGTTTTCAGCGGCAGGCCAGTCACTGACCGCCCCCACATCCTGATACATTGGGGGGGGGGGGCGGAAGGGGCTACCGACTTATAATCCCCTGTTTTTAACAACTTCTGGTCCTCCTGCAAGGACCAGGGACTGAAGGCATCAGTAGCATAAGAGCTTTTTACACTATCCCTAAGCTTTTCCCGAGTATCTAAACGCATAGTTCCTGTCTCTGGGAACCATGGGCACAAACCTTTTATAAAATTTAAAAATTGTTGCAACCCTTTTTTTACTATTTCAACTCCCCGGGATCCCATCATTTTTCTCATCATGCATACAAACCACATTTCTTGTCCCATTTTATCACCACCCTTTTTATCTTTGTCCTCTTTTACCTATTTATTACCTATTTCTAAGCGCTCCTCTCCGGCGGTGTCCGTCACTGATTCCCCCGTGCTCGTGCCCCACGTTGGGCGCCAGATGACCGAGCCCGCTCAGTCAGTCAACGAGAACACGAGAGGGGGAGTGCGGATTGAAGAAAACTGGACTCTTGCAAGGAACGCTGCAAAAGACGCTTTATTGTTTACATCTTCCCTTATATACCTTCTTTGCCTTCCCACTAGTCAACAGTCATGTGTTTCCACTCCTGATGGAAAACAAAAAGCACCTGGAACCGCAAACGGTCAAAACAACACTCGCAAAAGGTCAAAACAATGCGTGACTTAGATTGCTAACACCTGGAATTCCAAGTGGTCAAACGGTAAAGGGACTTGGCCGAGGTCAGCAATGCTGAGGCTCCGGAGCCCTGCGGGCCCCAACAGTGAGCCCTACGATAAACCGGCGCACGCGCTGGCTGTGCTTTGGAAACCTGTGTTCCTCATGTGTCTGGGACGGGCTGGTTGGTTGCAGTTTTCCTCCTCCTGTCTCTGGCATCTGGGTTTCCTTATCCCCATCCCCCTCTCCCCCGAATATGTATCAGCCTGGACCTCACAAGCCTCCTTCTCCACCGGACGGCACTGGGCCCAGAGTTCCAAGGCCCAGGTCTCACTCCCACCCCGGCCTCTGGTGAGTCAGGACTGGGACAAGTCCCCTCCTGCCTCTCCAGTCTCCCTGGCCAAGCTGAGAGTGCTCTCTGTGCTCAGCAGATGTGTGTCTGGTAGTGGGCGAGTACACGACGCTGGCAGTCACCCAGGTGAGGCAGAAATGTGCAGTAGCAGCTTCTGCCCCTTGGTAAGAGGTCATCAGTGCCCGCGAGGGCTGAGTGACTTGATCTGTCTGAAGGGTGTTATTTGGTAAAGAGGATTGCCAGGTGTCGTCATTAAGGAGGGAGTGGGTAAGACTGAGAGCTCTATCCCCCAAAGAGCCACAATTAGGGGACAGCCATGAAGTAATCCCCTTGATGATGGCTCATGTGTGGAGAGAGTAGAACCGAACCTAAGAGTGTATATAAGTACCTGCTTGTCTCAGAGGACCTCACGGGTCTGCAGCCATACCACCTGGAACACACTTGTCTCGCCTGCTGCAGAAGCTGAGCAGGGTCGAGCCTGGTTATTACGTGCGAGGGAGAAGACTTGTGCCTGGCAATTGTGGTTTCCAAGCAAGGTAGGCCTCCCTTTGCTCATTCGCTCAGCAGGTGTGTTGAGCGTGGGGTAGCACCCCGCGGCAAGCCTAGCTGTGGTAGAGTCTTTGAACCTCGGCAGGATTCCTCTAGGATTTGCCAGGCAGCATTCATCTCCCAGCAGGGGAGCCGTGGAGCTTGGATTTGAGCCCCACCAGCGTGGCTCTGGAGTCTGTCGTACACACGTGCTGGACCGTGCTGAACCGGGGAGTCTTGGGAGGGAGTCTGGGTGCTGCCGGGGCTGCAGGCTCAAGCCCCTCCCACACAGAGCTCTGTGGTACGTGCATCCCTGGGAGTGTGGGGTACCAGACAGTATATCGTAAGTTACAGTAAGGGTAAGCCGACTCTTGCAGCCCTGGCCTGCAATCCCAGCACTCTGGGAGGCTGAGACAGGACAACCACAAGTTCATGCTCTGGCTGGCAACTGAACATTTTGGCAAGACCATGTCTCAAAATCAAAAATTAAAAAAAAAAGGCTGGAGATGTGGCTTAACATGAAGGCCCTGTGCGTGATCCAAAGCACCACCAGAAAAATAAGGTTATTTTAAATAGAGTTGATCTTCCTTACTCCTGGAATCTCATACTTGTGAATTTGTTCATTAAAATTAATTTGTAACCCCAGATTCCTGTTCCCAGTCCTTTACAGGCGCACTGCCTGGCAATCGGTCCCCAGTCGAGGGCGGGTCAGTTGGCACTGTGCTTTGTTTTGGCTCAGGCTGTCTCGTGTCCTTCCCCTGGTGTGTGTGGTGGCAGGTTTTCTGCTTTTTTTACTTGATGATTTGCCGTGAAAGCGTCCCAGGCGTAGTGCTGAAGTGCTGTCTAGGGCTCCCAAAGGTGAGAACGCTGCAGTGTGCCCTGTGGAGAGTCCGTGTGTGGTCAGCTTCGGTCAGCGTCAGTTCTGGCACCACTGGCCCGGAGCCCAGTGTTAATGACTCAGCAGCAGATGGAGAACAAGGTGAAGAGATGCGGGAAACAAGGCAGCACGGGGAGCGGCTGCTGGAGAGGTGATGGGGTTCGCTGCTCGCGAGCTGTGTGCCCCTGCAGCCTGCCGCAGATGGGAGCGTGCCCTGGCACGGGGAGCTGCACTGCTGCCCCTCACCATGACCTAAAACTCAGGCGGCACCGGTGAGCCCCACGGGGACTGCAGGCCTCGGTGGCACGCTGCAGCCCCGCTCTGGCTGCTTGTTTTCAGACTTCCTCTCTTCTCAAGCTCTGTGGCCTCTCACCCTGAACCCCTGCTGCTCCCACCTGCCACCCTCAGGCCTGCGCCACACAGCTCCCCACACTGTCCCTCTGCCCGTAGCGTCTGGGCACCTCTGTTCCTCTGCCTGCCCCAGTGAGCACAGTGCCAGCCATCTCCTGAGCTCTGGCTCCTCCCATCAGCCCACAGATGTGCCCGGGGGTGTCCCTAGCCGTGTTCTCTATCTGCTCCCACCTCCGCCTGCCCCTGCTGGCGCCCCTGGGATCTTGCTGGCTCAACGCGTAGTGTGGGAGACAGCCTTCTGTGCTTTGCTGTCCCCACAGTGCCCTCCTGGTTCTTTCTGTCTCCTTTTTGCCTCTGCTCAAGTTCTTAAGTCCTGGAGTAGCCAGCACCCTCCCCTCTGTGCACTCCAGGCCCAAGAGGTCTCGTCTGGCTTTAAACATTGTCCTTACCGCCGGCCTAGGTTTGCGGGGGCCTTGCCCCCCCCCCACGAGGCCACCTGCTGACAGCTCTCCAGGCACTTCTGGGCACCTCGCGTGGAGCTGAGTGTGACAGAAGGGGGAACTGGCCCCGGTGTGGCCGCCTTCGTCCTCCCGCCTTGGGCTATGCTGGGCTCCCTTGCTTCCCATGTTCTTACCCTCTCTTCATTCACTGTTAGCAGGTCCTTGACCTGCTTGCCCATGTCTGCCTTGTTTCTCCCCACCCACACCACCAGCTCTGTGCCCTGGTGGGTAACACCTCCTCTCCCAGGGCCCCGTTCACTCTCCGTGCAGCAGCGAGTACCCCTTTACACATGGACACCAGATCTTGGGAGTGGAAACAGGGCAGGCCGCCCTGCCCACCCTCACTCTTACTGGATAGCAGCCTCAGGACCCTCGCGCCTGCCTTGGGAGCCCTGCCCTTCACTGCCACGTCCTCCAGGTCGGGCCCTCGCTCAAGTGTCACCTCATTGGAGAGGCCTTCCCATGTGCTACCGCCATCATCCTGTTTCCTCCCCTCCGCAGCGCCTGTCACGCGTGTTTACTGCCTGTGCCCCTGCCACACCTTCAGCTCCCTGAGAACGGGACCTTGTTCTTGCTTGTTCTTCGCTGCGTCTCTGTCAGTGCTCAGGACGTAATGGAAGCTCTGTAAACGTCCGTTCTGTGATGGGACAAACTCCAGGGACTGGATGCAGACAGGGACGCTCATCAAACCTGACACGCTGCTAGCAGGTGGGAAGAAGGTACAGCTAGCTGTCTGCATGCAGGTAGCAGCTTGCAGACAGCTAAGTGACACTTGGCAGCAGGGCAGGAGCAGCTGCAGAGTAGCCCATGTAAAATCTGATTTCCAAAAATACAAAAGAAAAAACAAACTTAAATCTGGACTCCCTTAGCTGGGCACAGTGGCCTAGGCCTGTGTTCCCCACACTCTAGGAGCCCGAAGTCAGAGGACTGCAAGTTTGGGCCCAACGTTAGCAACTCCACAAGGCCCTGAGGTTAGGGATGGATGTATCTCATTGCCCAGGTCCTGGATTCAATCCCCTGTAACGGGAAAAAAAAAACAACAACAGATTTCCAGGTGGTGCCTCTAAGAATTTGACTGATAAAGGCCCAGAGATTCAACCACTGCTCCCCTTGAGAAATGTGGGCTTAGAGCATGGTAAGTATGTTACTGTTTTAAATTTACTTCGTTTTCAACACATCTATGGGGATTGAACCCAGGACCTTCACAAGGAACTACATCCCCCAGCCCTTTTATTTTTTTCTTTTGAGACAGGGTCTTGCTAAATTGCCCAGGCTGGGCTCAAACTTGGGGTCCTCGTGCCTGAGGCCCTCCAGAGCACTGGGATGACAGGCATGTACCATCGATACATGTCTTCTGGAGGGAAGAAAACCTACAGTTAGAGGAGCGATGGTCTACTGACCTGGACCGGAAGCGTCTCTCACTCTGGCCCTAGGACTGCGCTGGAGGAGAGCTTCGAAATGTTTCCTCCACCGTCACCTAGACCAGAAGAGAAGGGCGTTTTTCCTTCTCCTTGGAAGTTAATTTATGTTTACTCTTTGGCATACTTGACGGAAGCGAGCTGCAATTACCATATATTAGCATGTCATTTCCATAAGAAGCACACTCTAAGAAATTAACCTGGAGCAGGTCCAGAGAGGCCCTTTGCAGCTGCCTCATTCCGCAGAACACAGCAGATGGCTGCTGAACACCAAGCAAGTGCTCAACCCCAAGAATTGCAGGGCCAGGGCAAGACACCAGGCGTGAAGGCGGTCAGGGCCCAGCCCGCCTTCAGGAGCTCAGTTCGGATTAAGGACACGACCAGACTGGAACACGTAGGAGATTCTGGTAGTAATGCAGCCAGAGGTGTCAGGGCCTGAACGGGGAACTGCAGAAAGTCCAGAAGCCAGCCAGGCCTGGCTGCGCGGGCCTGGAATCCAAGTACCCTGGGAAGCTGAGGCGGGAGGACCGCACATCCAGTCCCTGGCTAGGTAATCAAGAATTTAAAAAATGGGTTAGGGATGTAGCTCAGTATGCACGCCATGGGCTTGATACCCAGTACCACGTGCACAGGTCCAGAAATCTTGCAGCAGGAGAACTCCTAGGACTGGACAGGAGGTGGAGATGGAGTCAGGCATGACATCAGATGTGTGGAGGAAGTGTCATTCCCTGGGACACGTGGGAGCGAGTTGTGAGAGGAAGATGACAAGCCCCGCCCTTGAGGCACGCGCTGCAGAACATCTTCCCTACCAAGAGAGATCTATGCAGGGGGCGCGCAAGCTCTGACCGTGAGGCAGGTGAGACCAGCCAGGCAGGAAGGTGGAGGACAGGGGTCCGGATGGGTGTGCAGCAGAAAGAAACGGAGGTGGTGCAGTCAGGGTGGGAGGTGAACGGGTTCAGGATCGTGATGTGAGTAGATGGCAGAGGGCAGGGAGGGACTGAGGTGATGACCGCTCTTTGGGGAGGTTTGCCCATGAGGTGGGGACAGGTGGTGACAGGTTAAAGAACGTGAGAGGCAGAGATAGGTAGAAGGATGGCTGGGCGGGAAAGTAAGAAAGGAAAGGAAGCAATAAGGGAGAAGGGTGGGTCTCAGCAAGGTCACGGGCAAGGACTGGAGGACTGTGAGGTTAGGGAGAAAAGTCTGAGGCGGAAAGTTACGGGCGGCTAGAGAAATACACCGCAGGTAGAGCACCTGCCTAGCAAGCTCAAAGCCTTGAGTTTGATTTCCCAGCACCACCTAAGCCAGGCATGGTGGTACATGCCTGTAATCCTAGCACTCAGGAGGCTGAGGCAGATTTCCCTGAGTTCAAGACCAGCCTGGACTTCAAAGTGAGTTCAAGACCAGCCTGAATTACTTTGAGACCCTGTCTCAAAAAAGTGAATGTTAGGGTTCGTACCTCCCGATTCGTGCAGGATTTGATCCTCTTATTTCTGTCAATATTCTTCAAGATGGAGCCTGTGGGAAGTGGCTTGGGTTAGGTAAGGTCATTAGGATGGAGCCCCAGGATTCAATCCAGGTGGCTTCATGAGGACAGAAAAAGAGACCGTAGACAGCGGTGCACGTGTTCCCAACCACAACCCAGTGTAGCCTGGACCTCTACCTCCAGAATCATAAGCCAAAACAAACCTCTTGCCTTTGTAAAGTAGCCTCAGGTATTTTGTTACAGTAATGAAAGTTGATTAACGCAGTGGGTCAGCCAACTGTAAGATTTTACAGAGGACCTGCTGTGGGAGACAGGCTAGGCCACAGGAGTGAGAAGCAGAGCACACAGAAGGGCGGGGAGAGGAGCCCAGAGCGTGGCTCCCTGAGAATGTGTGACCAGCAGGCCTAGCAGGTGGGTGGTCAGCCCTGGGATGTGCCTCAAAGAACTGGTCCTTTCAAAAGTGGAGCAGCTGAGGCCTTGGGAGAGGAAGTGACCTGCCAAGGCCAGCCACCTCACGAGACAGAACTGCAGCCCAGTGTCCTGGCAGGGGGACACCGTGGGTCTTGACAGGAAGGTGTGTAACTACCATCAACCACCCCTGCACTTGAGGGGGCACCCAGCCATCTGATCGGGTTTTTTGCAGTACTGGGGATTGAACCCAGGGTCTTTGCACTAAGCTGTATATCCTCAGCCCTTCCCTATGGTGAGACAGACTCTCAGTTACTAAATTGCCTAGGCTGCACTTGAACTTGTGATTCTCCTGCCTCAGCCTCCCAGAGTGCTAGAATGAACGGTGTGTGCCAGAGCACAAGGCTTCCAACCCTTTTTACTTAGATAGGATCTCACTAAGTTGTCCAGGCTGGCCTAAAGTGCTCATCGTGCTGCTTTGGCCTCCCCAGTAGCCGGGGCTTACAGGCATATGCCACCAACCCAAGCCCACTTCCATCAATCTTTTTTTCTTTTTCTCCCGGGACATGTTTTCTCTGTGGTTAGTAAAGCAGCTCTGAAAGGCACTGGTAATTACTGGAAACATTTGCTTTGCCTGGGCATGCTGGGTAACTGCTATGGGCGGAGGCCTCGATGACTGGCACTGGAAGCTAGAGGACAGCAAAGCCAGGCTTCCTGCGTGAGACGTCAGAAAACAGATTCTCCCTCGCCGCAAGGATGTTCACCTGTGATGCAACTGCTGCAGTTTTACAAAGTCTTTTCTTCCTGTTTTCAAGTTCATGTACCAAGAGTTTGAAATTTGTAAGCCACTGAATGATCACTTCTGAGGACACTGCTCCCTGAAGTGCACACAATCTCTGGCTGTCCTTGGGGTAGGGAAAATGCCACCCCAGAATTCTCTTTACACCCACTGATACGGCCTGACTCGCTTCCAAGAATGGATAAGTGTTTTAAGCCTGTTGAGTGGCTTTTTTTTGGGGGGGGAGGGGGAGGGCAGAGTCCCTCTCCTAAGTCTAGGCTAGTCCTGTGCTCACTATAGCCCAGGCTGGCCTTGAAGTCACAGCACTACCCCTACCTACTTCAGCCTCCTGGGTGCTGGGATTACACGCCTGTGCCACAGCGCCAGGTTCATTTTTATGTGGTGCTGGAGAATCAAACCCAGGGTCTCACGCATGCCAGACAAGTGCTCTAACCACACTGAGCTACACCCCCAGCTCTCAGGTGGCCTCCTGGATGAAAGATGCCACTCTGGCACCGGACTCCGCGGTGTAAACGGATCTGGCCTGGCATCTGCAACATTCATTCGCTTTCAGTTGTCAGAAAACTTGGATGGGGTGAGAAGAGTGAAATTTGTCTTTCCCGTGGATAAATGTGTCACGATCCGATGCCGCTGTGACAGATGGAAAAATTCTATGTAGGGCACGCAGCAGCCTACCAGGCGCGTGGGAAGACACCAAGGGGCCGTCTGGCACCGACGGGGTGAAATGAGCTCGTGTCGCCTCTCCGTGAATCATTCATGTGCACTACCTGAAAAGAAAGTTCTGCGTATACCTCAGTCGCAATGCCGCAGGGAGCGCACCAGCGAGGGGGACCATGGGTTCGCTGGAGGAGGAGGGCCGCCAGGCAGGACGCGGCGCGGGCGGAGGGGGAAACTCGGGGTGGCCGGGCCGAGCCTTCCCTTCCACGCTACTACCCACTCCGCCCATGCCGGGCATCCTCCGGGGCGCGGCCGGCAAACCCCAGCGCTCCCTTCGGCACCCCGCCGCACACACCGCTGGTCCTTGCTGGCCACAGCCAGGCTCAGCGAAGCCCAGCTCGGGGCAGCGGCCCGGCCCGGCCCAGCGCTCGGGCTCGCCTCGCGGCCTCCGCGCCTCCGTACGGGACTCGGGAGCTTGGTCTCCCGGCAACAGAGATGCGCGAGCCCGCGCTCTTCCAGCGCGCAACCCGCGGGTGGTCGCCCCTCCCAGCCGCGAGGGTCACGTGGCCCACGGCGCCCCTGAGGGCGGTCACGTGACGGCGGCGCGCAGTTGCCTTGGCAGCGACTGCGGCGGCCGGCCGGCGGCGCGGAGGCGGGGCCGGGAGACCCCGCGCGCGCCGGGCGGAAGAAGGGAGGGGGCCGCGCTCCGCGCCCGGACCGGGCCCCACGGCCCGCGGCCCCTCGGGCGGACGGTCGCGCCTCCGCCTGCTGCGAGCCCCGAGCCGGAGCGGGCGCGGCGGCCGGCTCGGCTTCTCCGGTGAATGCGCTGCGGCGGATGCGCCCGCTCCTCCCGGGGCTGTGGGGGGCCAGGTAAAGCCAGCCCGGAGGGGCTCCCGCCCGGCTTGGAGCCCGGGTGCGGTGGGACCGGACGCTCGACGGGGAGGGGTCTGGGCTTCCTCCTGGACTGGCCTGGGATGGAGCGGCCAGAGGAGAGGATGGCTGGGAGTTGGGCGGCGGCCAGGTGCCCCCATTGCAAGATCCCAGCGGGGTGCGGCGCTGCCGAATTTGAGCTGGGTGGCCGCTAGGGCTTTTCCAGGGAAAGGGACAGAGATGCAGGTGGACATCGCAGGGAGATCCCTGTGGCAGCGGCTGGGTCCCCTCCCCACAGCCTCCGTGACAGACATTTCCCGTGCCCCAGATGTTTAGAGGAAGTCGCGACGGGCACACTCCAGAACCTGCCTGCTGGAACTGTTTCAAACCAGCCTGCCAGAGAGAATCACTGGTCTTGAGACCGGGCGAGGGGCACGTTTTTCCTACAGTCCTTTTTTTTTTTCTTTTTTTCCAGTACTGGAGATGAGCTCAGAGTCTTCGCCCTAAGCTACATCCCCAGTCTGTTTTTTAGTTTTGATTTTGAAACAGGATTTTCCTAAGTCGCTTAGCTTCCCGAGTTGGAGTTCAACTCCTGCCTCAGTTTCCCAGAGTGCTGGGATACCAAGCTTGTGCCAACGAGCCCCGTTTATTTCTACAGTATCACTGTTCTCTGCCCCATTTAAGGACAAAAACAAAACACAAAACCGGAAGGTATGGCCAGGAGATCTTGTCGCAGCGCACCGCTTCCCTGTCACAGGCCGGTGGACTGAAAGCGTAAAGGATAGATCTGAATCTTGTCCTGGGCGGATCACCGAGGGCGATAGCCTTCCTGCTGCCTGAACCCCGGGATTGTCTTGCAACCCAGCTCCAGGCAGGGCAGCCCTTCCTTCCGCACAGCCCCCACACTCTGGGACATCTGCAGCCACTTCCGGGAGGGGAGGCTGCTCTCCTCCGTCCCGCGGGCTCTAGGTCTCCCTCCACTCTGGCCAGGAGCCGGCGCACTTCTCTGGTGCCCCTGGGCTGCCCCTCTTCCCCCTCACCCCCCTTCCCCTGGCGCCTCCCAGTCTTCTTACCAGGGTGAGTGGTGGTCTCTTCCCAGGCAGCCCGGTAGTGCCCGTACTGCGGCCCTGGGTTCTAGATGTCTTCCACACGCACTCTCCCAGCCTCCCAGGAAGTCCACCTTTCTGCCCTGGCCCCTGGAGGGTGGGAGATGTCCTAAGGTGCTCCTGAAGCTGGTCTTCAGGACCCTGGGCCCTTCCATGCTGGTGGCATCTTGTCTTTAAAGGAAGGTTCCTCCTTTTTTTTTTTTTTTTTTGCTTGTTTGGGTTTTTTGGGGTTTTGTTTGTTTGTTTGTTTGTTTGAGACAGGTTCTCACTCTGTAGCCCAAGCTTACCTTGGATTTGTGGCAATCCTCCTGCCTCAGCCTCTAAAGTGCTGGGATTACGGGTATGCGCCATCACAGTTGGCTTTATGTGGTGCTGGGGAGTCAAACTCAGGGCCTCGTGCTTGCAAGGCAAGCGCATTAACCACTGTGCAATTCCACCATCCCCTTTTTATTTTTATTTATTTTGCGGTACCAGAGGTCAAGCCCAAGGCATTTGCATTGAGCTACATCCCCAGCTTATTTTTGTTATTTTTGATTTTGAGAAAAGGTCTTGCTGTCACTAAATTGCCCAGGCTGGCCTTGAACCTGAGCTCCTTCTGTCTCAGCCTCCTGGAGTGTTGGCATTAAAGGCCTGCGCTGCCAGGCCCAGTGAAGGGAGGATGTCTGCTTTCCCAGTTGCCTGTCGCTGCCTGTGTGTGAGTCCCTTAACCTTGCTCCCTGGTGTTCCCTGCAGGGGCCTTTGTCCTACTTGAGTGGGAGGCAGCCAGCTTGTCTCTGCTCCCTCCTGTCCCCTCCCTGGATGATTCGCTCGTTGAACGAGAGTCACCCCCTTGTCTGACTCCTTCACTGGGCAGCAAGTCCCTCGCAGGTGAACATTCTGCCTTTTGGGCCCTTGGTGCCTAGAAACCAAGCATAGCAAGCACCATGGAGTGGAGCCCGGTGGCGCAAGTCTGGCAGCACTCTGGGAGGCTGTGGCAGGAAGATCACAAATTTGAGCCCAGGCTGGGCAACCGAAAACCTGAAAAGACTCTGTCTCAGAGTTAAAACCAAAAAATGGGCTGGTGATGTTGCTCAGTGCCAAGGCCCTGGGCTCTCTCCCCAGTGTCACAGAAATAAAGCAAGCTTCTGTGGGTTGCAAGGGCTAGCGCATGGTCTGGCGCCATGGCATTCTGTGTGGGGGAAAGGGAAGGTACATTTCCGCGTGATGACATTTTCAGTTATTTGGAGCTCAGGAGCAGACTGGCTAGTGAGCGACGTTTCTCTGATTTCTCCCCCAGGGTAAGGGACATTCTGGTGACAAGTGCTTGGACACAGTGCTGTTGGCTGTAGGTGTGGGCCAGGAGGTGTGAGCTGGGTGCCTGAGTTGGCATTCCTCTGAGTGACCTGGTAATTGGCATCCCCTACTAGGTAGGGCCCAGGACAGTTCCCCAAGCATCCTGACGGCTGGCTGGTAAGAGCGTGGCTCTGCAGCCGAGAGGGGAACAGGAAGGTGAGGCTGAGGCAGGAGAACCGCAAGTTTAAGCCCAACCTGAGCGACTTAGTGAGACCTTGTCTCAAAATCAGAACTAAAAGCAGTCTGGGGATGTAGCTCAGTGCGAAGGCACTGACTGCCTCTCTAGTACCACAAAAGAGGGGAGCGGTGGGGAAGGCACCTTCCCGTGGGACGGAGAGAGGAAGTGGGGCACTGCCTCCTCTGCTGACCATGGTCAGCACTTCATAGCGCCCCCCCAGACACACTCCCTGGGTCCTGCGCACCCTGGTGTGTTTCTGAGAGCTTCAGGTAGCCTTTCTGTGGGGCCCGGTGTCTCGGAAGTTACTATGACACCTTGAGAGCTGGAGAGTGCCTACGCCCTTGAAGCCCAGGCGGAGATTAATCCGAGATGGATCCCACCTGCGTGTGGCCACCCGGAGCCCTCCAGCCCCCCATTTGGACGCCTGTGGGTTTGGGATTCACTTCACACATTTCAGCAGTTCATTCTATCAGAAGTTCAGTCCGCATGACTGTCAGACCCAGTGTCTCACAGGGTTGACATTTCTCCTTAAAAATGTGCTCCCCTTAGCGGGTATATTTAGTTTTTCATTTTGCTAAAGGTTTCCCATTACAGCCCGTATCTAGCGTTAACTTGAGTTATATAAACCAAGTATTTGTTTTTAGGACAAAGTGTACTTACTAAAGTTAATTTGGCGCTAGGTATAGTGGTACACGCCTATAATCCCAGCATTCTGGGAGGCTGAGGCAGGAGAGTCACAAATCCAAGGCCCGCCTGAGCAGCTCAGCCCAGCTCTGAGAAGCTGGTGCCTACTCGGGAGTGCTCATTCAGTGGTGCCTGCACGTGGAACGCAGTTTGGAGTCATTGGTGCATTACCTTGCCCGAGAGTCCTGTAAGTGGCCAAGCCCTGTGGCATGGGTCCATAATTCCAGTGTTTTGGGAGGCTGAGGCATTGCCATGAATTTGAGGCCAGCTTGGCCTCTATGCTGAGTTCAGAACCAGCCTGGACTACATAACTACGGAGTGAGACTCTCCTACCTCAAAAGTGAATTCAGGTCCTAAGACTGTGGGGGTTTTGTTTGTTTGTTTGTTTGTTTGTTTTTTTGGTCTTGCTGGGGATGGGGCCCAAGGCAAGCAACCCTAACCCCCTAGGCTCTTACTGCAGCTCCCTGTTCCTTGAACATGGTGCAGACCGGAAGTTGCAGTGCGTGCTTTGGCCGACCTTTGAACTCCGCTCGCTGGGGACCCCGCAGGCCCTGAGCCTTCCTGGTGGCTGCGGTGCTCCCTAAGAATGCGCCTCAGCCCTCCTCTTCCGCAGCTGGTCCCTGCACCTTGTCTTGGAACAGCCTGGTAGACCTGAGCCCCTCCACGGCGCCTTGGGCCCCAGGGCTCACACCAGGGGGAGCCGAATGGCTAGTGTCGGGCTTGCCAGGCCCCAGGTGCGGCCCAGGTGCTGAAGCATGTCCCTCCCGCCCCCCTCAGCCTGGCTCCCACCATGAGCGCCGAGCTCAACGTGCCTGTGGACCCCTCCACGCCTGCCTGCTCTGAACCCGGCCACAAGGGCATGGATTACCGGGACTGGGTTCGCCGCAGCTACCTGGAGCTGGTCACCTCCAACCACCACTCGGTGCAGGCCCTGTCCTGGAGGAAGCTGTACCTGAGCAGGGCCAAGCTGAAGGCCTCCAGCCGGACCTCAGCCCTCCTCTCCGGCTTCGCCATGGTGAGCAACGGCGCAGGGTGACGCACCCCCTCAGCCCCTCGCGGCCAGGGTGGGAAGTGTCCTTCCAGAGCACTGCTCTGCCCGCTGGGTGGCTTCTGAGTGGACCCCGAGGGCCCCAAGCCCCTGAGTCGCCAGAAGCTAACTCTTAGGTTCACACGCAGTGTTGACCGGCAGAAAGGGTTAAAGAGTTTTTGTGGAGACCTCAGGGGCTTTCGGGGATTAACCGGGGAAGCCGGCTGGGGACTAAGACACGGGCTGAACGCAGTGCCCAGAGGGACACAGAAGAGCTTCTGGCCTGCTTCTGCCTGCTGCTTGTCTTCTGAGTCATCCCAAGACAAGAGTCAGACTCCGGCACAGCCAGTCTGCAGAGACTCCCAAGTCCCCGTCCCGTGCCCCCTGGGGAATAGTCCAGGAGGGAGGCTTGCAGCGCGGCCCTCGCTGCCGGGTGCTGAGGTCCCGGGTGCTGAGGTCCGGCTGGGCTGGAAGTCGTTCATGTTTCTCTCTCTCCCTTCCTTCCTTCCTTTCTCTCTTTCTCTCTTCCTTTTGTACTGGGGGTTGAATCCAGACTTTTCCTGCTGAGCTACACCCCCAGCGGTTTTTTAAATATCTTATTTCAAGTTAGCCAGGCTAGGTTTGAATTTGCCATCCTCCTGTCTCAGCCTCCCTGAGTACTGGGATTATAGGCGTGTGCCACTAGATTTTCTTCTTTCTTTGTGTTGTGTGTTGGGGCCGGCAGTGGGGGGTGCTGGGGATCGAATGCAGGGCCTCACCCTGAGCTACAGGCTCTCACTTTGCAGTCCAGACTAGTCCTGAACTCACCGTGTAGCCAAGGCTGCCCTCAAACTCACAGCGATCTTCCTACCTCAGCCTCCTGAGTGCTGTGATTACGGGCAAAATTATCTTTGATTTTGAGAAAAGGTATCACCTAACTGCCAAATGGCCCAACTTGGGCTCTTAACTTGTGATCCTCCTGCCTCAGCTTCCCAGGCTAGAATTACAAGTCTGAGCCACCAGCCCAGCTCAGTGTGATGTGTGTAGGCCCTGAGTTCAGTCCCCAGTGCCACACCAAAAAAGAACTAAAATAACTGGAGCGTATTTTTCCGTACCACAGAAGAATTGTGGGATGACACTGAATTTATTTCTCCAGCATACCCCTCGTTACCTTTGGAGAACTGAGAAGTATTCTAGGACTTGGTGTGATGAGACCGTTTCCGCCCCATGTGCGGCCCCGTCTGGATCCGCGCCGTCTGAGCATTTGATTTCCAACTGTCACAGACTTCATTGTCTTTTTTTTTCCTCTCGTCCTTCCTTTCTTGTCTTTTTTTCTTTCTTTTCTAATATTAGAGATGGGACAGAGTTGGGGGGCTTCACCACTGGGGTGTATCTCCAGCCCTTTTTATTTTTTGAGACAGAGTCTGACTGAATTTCCCAAACTGAGTTTAAAACTTTCAATCCTCCTGCTTTAGCCTCATTGTATTTCATCCAGCAAAATGCTAACTCAAGTTGAATGCTCCAAAATCACTAGTGGAGCCCACTGTGGTGGTGCAGGCCTGTAATCCCAGCACTTGGGAGATTGAGGCAGGAGGATCGCCATGAGTTAAGGCCTAGGACCAGCCCGGACTACAGAGTGAGACCTTAGTTCAGAAAAAAGGGCTGGAGATACAGCTTGGTGTGAAGACCCTGGACTTGGTTTCCCTCACCCTGCATCCCCCCCACCCCGCCCCCCGCCCCCCTCCCCACGCGCGCGCAAGAAAGAATTCTGGAGGAGGCCGCAGACTTCTGCAGTGGCAAGCAGTTCGAGGCAGGGACAGGAGACCCAGGCCATCATGAGGTCCCCATGTACTGTATGTCCCCTGATTGGCCACAGTGGTGACACTTTCTAGTAACAGTTTGGTTTTGCCTCGCTTCTGCAGTGATTCCTTTCTTAAGCTCTGGGGGATACTTTCAGAGACCCCCTTTTCGGAGGTCCAGTCTTACTTGTGGAGTAAAGCCCAGGGCCTTCCCGCCAGGCCACACCCCCCCCCACCATCTTTTTAATCTTGAGACAGGTTCCCTCTAAGTCACCAAGTTGCCCAGGCTAGGATCAAACTTGTGATCCTCCTGCCTCAGCCTCCCAGAGTGCTGGGATCCTAGGCCTATACCACCGGGCATGAATAACCTCTCTTGGGGGAGATGGCACTGCAGACTGAACCCCACAGAGAACCTTGGGCAGGTGGGAAACATGAGCCCAGGCACAGTGGGGAAAGTGAGTGCTGCCTGCGTCATGCCATCAGCGCACGCCAGTGGGTCACTGGACTGGGGCAGCTGGGGACAAACAGGACCCCGTGTGGGGGCTGAATCAGGACAAGGATGTGGGCAAATGGACCCAGGCATTTGCCTGGGCGGAGTCCGTTTTTATTAGCATTCCCTGATTAGATTTTCAAGCCGCAGGCTCTGCTCATATATGTCCTCCCCACCAGGGAGAAGCAGCGATCCACAGCCCCCTCCACCTTGTAAAGTCCCTGCATAAACACAGTGACAGCGGCCTCTGGCCTTTTCTGCTGGGGAGGCGGCGCAGAGCGGCATTTTTTGGAGTCTGTCTCCAGCCTTTCACCATGTTTCTTTCCTATTTTGGATCCCTCCAGTTGATGATACCCTCCTGGTGGCAGGAGCTTATCCAGGGCCACCGGGCACCGAGGGAAGGCCCTGCCTCGGCCTGTCTCTGCCGGCTGGGCTTGGGGTGCATTCCCCTAACGCCCCAGCCCGTGGCTGTGGAGCCTCATGCAGCTGTGGTCCTCTGGGCCCGCATTACCCCCTCTTCCCTACCAGATCCTCTGTCACCACCGAGGACAAAGGAAAAAGAGATTTGCAGTCCAAGATGTGGCGGTTGATAAAGGAAGTTGTGAAGTTGTTTTTATTTATATTTTTAGCCAGGCTGGCCTCTAGCTCATGGTTATCCTCCCCAGCCTCCCAAGTACAGAGATAGGAGGGTGCAAAGCAAGCCTGGCTTTCTTATAGACTTACAATTTTTTATTTATTACTTATTTTTTGTGGAAATAGGCATTAACATCCTTAGCCCATTTTTTATTTTTGATTTGAGGCAAGATTTCTGAGTCACTATGTTGCCTGTGCTGGGCCTGAATTTAACCCCCCCCCCCCCCCCCGCCTCAGCCTCCCAGAGTGTTGGGATTACAGTATGCACCACCAAGTCTGGCTTAGATTTTGAAAACAGGGGTGTCTCAGATCTAAGAGACAAGCAGTGAATGGAAACACTTTCCTCGGGCTTCCCTCTTTGAGGCTCCCCACCACCTTCCTTCCCTCTCAGGCTCATTTCCACTGGGTGGGAGGGCCAGGACTCTTGGGGCAGCCCTTGCTGGCCAGGGCTGAACCCTCCGTGGAGCTGTGCACAGTGCTGGGGCAGGGTGGTGGGCAGGGGTGGTGGTTGAGGAGGGAGCCTTTGGGATTGGATTTGGGCTGACTCAGGGGAAGTATAGGAAGGGCAGGTTGAAGAAAGCCCCTTGGGTCCAGGGATGGCCAGACACTCCCACCACAGAGATAAGCAGGGACTTTCACTTCCTTCTGTGGGCCTTTTTTTCCTTCCTTTTATTTAAAAATAAGATTGGGGAGCTGGGGTGTGGCTCAGTAATACAGTACTTGCCTAGCTTGTGTGAGGCCCTGGTTTCCATCCTCAGAACTGTAAAAAATTTTAAATATATAAAAATAAAAACAATTTTTATTTCATCAGAGTGTAGTCATAGACACAGGTAAAAGGCCAGCTAGCCAGGCATGGCAGCATGCCCGCAATCCCAGGAAATCCCAGGGGAAGGCAGGAGGGGCACAGGTTCAAGCCCAGCAGGAGTATCTTGACAATTTAGCAAGACCCTGCCTCAAAATAAAAATCTGAAATACTGCTAAAGGGCTTATATCAAACCCAGCACCCCAGGTTCCTCATCCCAGAGGGCAGCGGCGGTAAGAGTCTGTTGGCCCCGCCCTCCTAAGGAGTCACAGAGACTTCTGTGACTTGTGTGTGGTCATTTCTTAGCATGCTGGTGTGTCCCCACCTCCTTCCCAGTTCCCTCTCCCTGTTCTCACTCCCCTCCCTGTCCTGGGCCAAATTTAGAGAGGTTGTCCGAACTCCCAGCCTTTGGTCTCACTGAGGGTTGCACCTGTGGCCTGTACCAAGTGTCTAGGTGTGTAGCCTGGAGTCTGAGGACCAGTGGGAGCCTGTTTCTGGATCTTTCAGGCTTTAAGTGTGGTTGAGGTGGGTGACTATACAGATGCCTGCGTTTCTGGCACGCAAGTGGCCTTGGTGTGAGTGCCTATGCCCACAGATGGCCCAGGGTGAGGTTAAGCCCCGCCTACCTTGCCCCGCCCCCTCCCTCTGGCCCTTTGGAGGCCGTGGCGAGGCTAGGCCACGCCCACCCTACGCCCCTGTGCTCGCAGGTGGCCATGGTGGAGGTGCAGCTGGAGACGCAGTACCAGTACCCGCGGCCGCTGCTCATCGCCTTCAGCGCCTGCACCACGGTGCTAGTGGCCGTGCACCTGTTCGCGCTGCTCATCAGCACGTGCATCCTGCCCAACGTGGAGGCCGTGAGCAACATCCACAACCTCAACTCCATCAGCGAGTCGCCGCACGAGCGCATGCACCCCTACATCGAGCTGGCCTGGGGCTTCTCCACCGTGCTGGGCATTCTGCTTTTCCTGGCCGAGGTGGTGCTCCTCTGCTGGATCAAGTTCCTGCCCGTGGACGACAGGCACCAGGCCGGCTCGGCGCCCGGGGGCCACACGGGCTGGCAGGCCGCCCTCGTGTCCACCATCATCATGGTGCCCGTGGGCCTCATCTTCGTGGTGTTCACCATCCACTTCTACCGCTCCCTGGTGCGTCACAAGACGGAGCGCCACAACCGCGAGATCGAGGAGCTGCACAAGCTGAAGGTGCAGCTGGACGGGCACGAGCGCAGCCTGCAGGTGGTGTGAGGGGCGGGCCGCGGGCGCTCGCCTTGAGCCCTGTAAGTGCTGCATGGGGGTCCAGAAAGGCAGGGGGCGCTGCAGGCTGCTTAGACACTGCCTGCCAGTTCAAGGCCAAAGGTTTTTTTTATGTCTTAGTGCCATAAAAACTTGGATGATGGTCCCTGAGACCACAGATCTCCAGGAATGCTGTTACTGGGACAGAGGAGAAGGCCTGGGTCGGAGGCAAGCCGCGGCGGCCCATCCCAAAAGGGTGCCTGCTCTTGTGGCCTGGAGCTGGGACTGTAAGTTTGAAGAGATAACCCTCTGACCCCGTATGCTCAGCTGACTGTGTGGCTTCCTGCCTGGCCACTGCCCATGGCAACTGGCAAGGCTGGGCAGCAGAGTACAGCTTGGCTTGGTGCTTTCCTCCCAGCTCTGGAGGGACCCGGGGGGCCTGACTTGTGGGGAAAGGCAGGAACCTGGGGCACAGGTCAGCATGACAGGTGTGGTAGGCGTTGGGATGAGCAGCCTGGCCAGGGTAAGAAGGCGTGTCTGCTGGCCACGGAGGCGGAGTTAACTGAGCGGCTGGATGCACATGAGCCCAGATTCTCCTTTTTAGCTGGCCAGGGACTCGGCCCCACGGGCCCACTGAGGCTGCCGGGTCTGGGACGGCCCACAGTCCAGAGGCACCCTCCTCTCAGTTACAGATGGCCTCTAAGCCTGAGTCACTGCACTGTGCGAGCAGCAGGACAGGGACACTGGCTTGGGTACCACCTCAGCTACCTGTTCCCATATGGCCATTGGCCAGGCCACCGGGAAGTTGGGCCAGGGGCCTGGCTGGCCAAATGCAAGCCCATTGCTCCCGGCCTGGCTCACCAGGCCTCATGGATACAGGGTCCCCACCTATCAAGTGGGCTCTGACATTGTCCCTGAGCGTGCCTGGCAGACCCAAGGCTGTGATGTCAGCTACACCACGTGTGCTACAGCACCAGTTCACGTGGGGGCAGGCCGCACCCTGAGCTGCTTCAAAAACCGTCCACCCCGTTTCCCAGCCGTGACCTGGACAGGGTGCTTTGTCCTTTGTTCTGTGCGTGAACCGTCGTCTCCCTTCGTCGTACTGCTGACATTTCTTACAAAAGCTTTCTGTCTATCCCTAAAGGTCTGGGTTGTGTATGGGGCCCAGGTGGCCAGGTGAGCGTCTCTGGGATGACATGCTGTGGGTACATAAACCCTAAGACCCCCCCCCCCTTGGCGAGCCGTGGAGTCTCCCTCTGGAGTTGTGCCACCTGTGCAAAGCCTGGATGTCACCCTGTCCACAGGTCGCAGGCGGAGCCTGCATCTTCAGAGGGCACCCTTTGCCTCCCTGCTGACCCACTGGCCTTCTGGTGCATGTCCACTTTCCTGGAGCCTTCTTGAGAAGCCTTGTGTGTTTGCTAAAGAATGTCAGTGCGCCTGGGGGTGCAGTGGCACAGGCCTCTAATCCCACTACCTTGGGAGGCTGAGGCAGGAAGATGGCAAGTTTAAGTGCCACAAAAAAATAAAAATTAAAAAATAAATGTTGGTGGCTTCTTGTGTCCTGGCAGGGACAAAACAGGCTGGCTTTTCTGAATGAAAGGCTCCATGGCGCTAGTAAGGGACAGAGGACTCTCCCTCTAGGTGTTTTTTGTTTGAGAGGAGCCATATTGGGTTCACTCCTGCCACCCACTTCCCAGGGCTGTGTGGCACTCCTGCCCATGGGGTACCAGCTCCCCAGACAGGCTGTGCTCTCCCCAGCCTGGCCTGACAGCATCTGTAGTGGTACCACGGCGTGGGCAGAGGCAGCTACTCTAGTGGTGCTGTCCTGCAGTGTCTGCTCTCCAGGCTCCATCCTTGCTAACCCAGAGGCACAGGGCAGTTAGTCACCGTGGTGATGGTGCCTCCAGGGCTTGTCAGGAAGACTAGAAGCCGCCTTTGGGAGTGGCACAGACAGCTCAGCAGGACAGTCAGGTGGGCGGGAAAGCAAATTGCAGGCTGTGGACTGAGTTTCTACAGGCGTAACCTGATTTTGCCAGGTCTGAGAGGCGCCAGGCGGCCCTGGAGCCTGCACGGGCTTGCCCTAATTTCATCCCCGCAGCCGGTGGGGCAGGCGGGGGCACCGTGACGCCCTTTCTCACTGTGTGGAATGCAGTCTCCACATGCCCCTGACCGCACATTCCAACATTAGGTGCTTCTTTTTTAGAAACTGAAGGCAGAGTGTGTGTGATTAAGCTTGTAAGAAGGTCTGTTGATGCAAGACGTGAGCCACGTGAGCCTCGTGGATCTGGGCTTCCCTGCAGGCAGTACCTGTGTGTGGCCTGGGATCGTGTATGCGTGGCATTGTGCAGAGCTTGTGTGGTGGACACAAGTTCTGTACTGCATATAGATTTTTTTTTTTTGAAAGAAGGGCTCACTCTAGTCTAGGCTGGTCCTAAACTCACTGTGTAGCCCAGGCTGGCCTTAAACTCCACAACAGCAATCCTCCTTCCTCAGCCTCTCAGAGCATTGGGATTCCAGGCCTGCACCACCATGCCAGGCATCTGCCCTTTACTATTAATTGTGCGGCGCTTCAGCCTAGAGGTTCTAGGAATCAGGTGTGCGGAGCAGGTGGTAGCAGCATATGGAGCGTGGGGCAGTGCCCCATCCTGCCAGCCCGGGGTCATGGGGCTGGAGCCTGGGGGACTGCCTGGCCCTGGAGTGGCCCAGAGGTGGCTGGGCGGGTATACATCCCCACTGGCAAGTCACTGTTTCTCATCCTTTAAGAAGTGACTGCTCACAGGTTAAGGCTGTGGTTTCCTTAAAGGAAAAAAAGAATTTAAAGATGTGACACTGTCACCTGTCCTGGCATAACAAGGTGCTGCTAGCTCCATGAATCACTTCTGCAGGGACCCCAGACAGCCTGCCACACAGGAGGTGGGACTCAAGTGCTCAGCCAACCCAGCAAGAGAACACTTTTTTGAGACAGGGTCTCACTCTGTAGTCCAGGCTGTTCCTGAAGTTGTTACAGAGCCCTGGCTGGCCTCAAACTCACTGCAATCCTCCTGCATGCTGGGATTGTGTGTTCTATCATAACCAGCTTATGTGGTGCTGAGGAATTGGACACTGGGCCTTGTGCTTGCTAGGCAAGTGCCCTAAGCGCTGTGCTATTCCTCCAGCTCACAGATTTGTCTTTCCAGTTCTGGGAATCGAACCCTCAGCCCTCACACTGAGCTGCTACTCCCGCTCCCCCCTTTGTGTGTGTGGTAATAGGGGTCGAGCTCCGGGCTTTCAGGCTAAGCTTCATCTCCAGCTCATTTTTAGTTTCGGTGTGAAATAAGTCTCACTCATCACTACGTTGCCCAGGCTGAATGCAGACTTGCAGTACTCCTGCCTCGGCCACACAGAGTGCTGGGATTACAGGCCTGTGGCACCAGGCCCAGCTTCCAATGAGATATTATTTAAAGAGTGTGCTACAAGAGCAGGAGGAATAGCTCAGTGGTTAAAGCGCTTGCCTACAAGTGCCAAGTCAAGCCCTAAGTACCAGAGAGCAAGACCCTGTCTTACATTAAAAAAAAAAAAAAAAGTTATGTGCTGGCTGGCTCCCCAAGCCTCTCTGTGCCTCCCCAGAGGTCAATGTGTGCCCTCCTTTACATCCACTGGCCTTTATGGGCCACATCTCACGGGCTCTGTCTGGGTAAAGGCGGCACTGGGCTCAGGCACTAGGAACCTGGGTGCCTCTCGTGGATTCTTTGTGCAGCTTTTTGGACCTGGCCAGCAGCTGCCTGACAGCTGAGCTTCACGAGTGACTACAGCAGTGCTGATCGTGGCCCTTTCCTGGGGGATGGTGTGGTGCTGACTCCCCAGGTGGCTCTGAGCATGCGGCGGTGAGCCAAGTGTATCATCACCTGAGCCACAGCACACAGTGCAGTCCGGGCATGCCACCCACTTGGCCGCAGGAGACAGCGCCTCATCCTGGTGGGCACGCCACGCGGTACATGTGCCACCAAGAGAACCACCTAGAGGCATCCAGGGAGGTGAGGAGCCGAACCCAGGGGCTTTGCACTGGAGGCCATCTCCAGTCCTGTACTTTTTTTTTTTTTTTTTTGAGACAGGGTCTCGCTTTGTAGCCCAGGCTGGTCCTGAACTCACTGTGGAACCCAGGCTGGCCTTGGACTAAGGCAGTCCTCCTGCCTCAGCCTCCCAAGTGCTGGGATTACAGTCTTTTCTTTGTGTGGTAACTAGGGGGCTGTGCCCAGGGCCTTTGCACTGAGCTACATCCTCAGGCCATTTTTTTATTTTTGATTTTGAGACAGGGTCTTACTAAGTCACTAAGTTGCCCAGGCTGGTCTCCAACTTTCAGTCCTCCTGCTTCAGCCTCCCAGAGTGCTGGGGTGACAGATCAGCGCCACTGCCCTGGATCCCAGCCCTTCTCTGAAGCAGGGTGTTGCTGTATCATCCAGGTGGGACTTGCACTTGGCACATTCCGTCTCAGACCCATGGAGTGCTGGGATTACAGGCCTGTGCCACCACGCCTGCCTTTTCCTTTCAGCAGCATGAGGGGAAGGAACCAGGCTCTCAGCTGTCCCAGCCTGCTGCACTCCCCACCGCATACAAGCGTGACCTGACTGGACCTGACCCAGAAGCTGCCCTCACCCCAAGCTGGATCTTTAGATTGACTTTCAGTCCAGCACACTCCCCAGACCATGGGACCAGCTAGCAGGGTGCCAGGCAGCCTCATCAAGACATGGATAAAGGACAAAATCATGTCACGTGGTACTAGCACTTTCTGTGTGTATTTGTGGTACTGGAGTTTGAGCCCAGGGCCTTTGCACTCAGCTGCACACCCAGCCCTTTTTTCATTTTTGAGACATGGTCTTGCTACGTCATTAAGTTGCCCAGGCTGGGCTCAAACCTGCAATCTTGTCTCCCTGCCCAGAGTCTGAAAATTCAGACCCTGCCCTCCTCCAGACCATGACGGATGACCCTGAAGAGTGGCCGTGCGCAGGTGGGAGGGCCATGGCGTGAGATGTGGTCCCTCAGATGGCCTCTCATTATGAAACCAGGTGAGGGGAAGAGAGCTGTGCTTGGCCACCTGCTTACAGTCTGTCCAGCGGTCAGTGCCGGCAGCGGCACCTCCAGCAGGCCTGGTGCCAGCTCCTGTCCCAGGGAGGCAGCTCACAGGGGTTTTCCCTGGAAGGACAGTGCAATTTCCAGGAGCTCTTGTCCCAGCTGCTGCTGCCTCCCTCCAGGCCGGAACTCAGCTGACAGCTCCCGGAAGGTGGCACAGACGCGGCGGGACTGTATGTGCCTTCGGTGGATGGCATGTGTCCACTGGTGCCGGGCAGGCCCAGTCAGCACCAGCAGGGAGCGGCGGGGGATAGCAATGGCCACCTCCACCTCCTGGCACAAGACGGATCTGCTGGGGGTGATCACACTGTCCCCCAAGGCCTCGGGGCTGGCACAGGAGGCCAAGCGGAGCAGCAGGCTGCCGGGCACGTCTCGGCACATGGACAGCACCGTAGGAGACAGTAAGTTGAGGCTAACCAGACGCTCCCCCCACAGCCAGGCGTCATCCAGGTGGGGGTCGATGGCAGAGCCCCGCTCTGGGCTGTAGTCCAGGTTACACTGCTCCGCCGGCTGGAAGTCCTCCAGGCCGGGGTGGAGGCCCATCCTCCGCACCACCGCCTGGCTGAAGCGGGGCAGGCCCTGGAAGGCCCCCGTCTTCAGCTTCTGCTTCCGAAAGTTGACTCTTGGGCCGTAGTCCTTAGCAAGGAAGTGGAGACAGAAATGTCTATCACGGACAAGGTCTGGCTAATCAGTGACCCAGACACACTCGAGTTCCTGACTTCTCAGACAGGACACGCTGGCCGGTGCAGGCAGATGCCAAGGGGATGGGGAGGAAAGGCAGGCTGGCAGTAGACGCTACAGAGAAGATGAAGCAGGAAGGGAGGTAGGTGCCATCCAGGCCCAGTGGTGCAGGCTGTAACCCCAACACTGTGGGAGACTGAGGCAGAGGGATCACAGGTTCAAGCCCAGCTTGGGCAACTTAATAAGACCTGTTCCAAATCAAGAATTAAAAAATGGGCTGAGGGGCTGGAGGATTAGTACAGTGGTTAGAGCGCTTGCCTAGTAAGCACGAGGCCCTGAGTTTGATTCCCTAGCACCACATAAACAGGAGGTGGTGGTATACACCTATAATCCCAGCATTCAGAGGCTGAGACAGGAGGATTGCTGTGAGTTCAGGACCAGCCTGGACTACAGAGTAAAACCTTGCCCCCTTCCAAAAAGCAAAACAAAACAAAATGAAGGAAGAAGGAAGATGTAGCTCTGTGTGAAGGCTTCAGGCACTATCCCCAGTGAAAAAAGGCCCACCACGTGTGGCGGGAAGGCCCAGTCATGGCAGCAAGGGCTCCTCCAAGGAGACAGAGTGGCCTGGGTACGTGGCAGGGAGAGGCAGGAGGGCACGGTGTCGTGCAGGGCTGTGCCCTCTGTGGAACGCAGCAGTACGGCGGGCAGCTGGGGTAGACCCATGAGCCAGGGCAGGAGGGGCCGCCCTAGCTGTGATAAAGACCATGATGAGGATGGGGCGTAGCTCACCAGTTAGAGCGCTTGTCTTGTATGTGCAAGGCCCTGGGTTTGACTCCCCAGCGCCACATAAAAACTAGCTGGTCAGAGTGGTGCGTGCCTGTAATCCCAGCACGTGAGAGGCTGAGGCAGGAGGATTGCTATGAGTTGAGGCCAACCTGGGCTACCTAGTGAGTTCAGGAGCAGCCTGGACCACAAAAGTGAGACCCTGTATCAAATAAAAGGAGGAAAACTATGATGATGCAAAGTCAGAGGCTGACGGGCACCTAGAACGGGAATGTACGGACTAGATCACTTCCCTTTGTGAAGTTTTATTAAGTCGTAGTTATAGAGGGATCTAAAAAATAGAATACTGGAAAAATAAAACATTATGTGGGTAATTAAAAAGAACTAGATCACAAGTTCAAGTCCAGCCTGGGCAACTTAGCAATTTGGTGAGACCTTGTATTGAAATTAAAAAAAAAAAAAAAAAGTTGGCTTGGGATATAGTTCGGTGTGAGACACACACACACACACCGACACACACCGCGCCCCCCACCCCCCCGCCCCAGCACATGCCTGTAATCCCAGCACTTGGAAGGCTGAGGTAGGAGGATTTCCATGAGTTTAAGGTGGATCTAGCTAAATATGAGTTCAGTACCAGTCTGGACTAGAGAGAAGACCCTGTCTTTAAAAAACAAACAAACTAGCCTTGTAGCTGGATGTGGTAGAACATGCCTATAATCTCAGCACTTTGGGAAGCTGAGGCAGGAGGATCTCAAGTTTGAACCCAGCCTGGGCAATGTGTGACTTAGTGAGACCCTGTCTCAAAATAAAAACTAGGGCTGTGGAGGTAGCTCAGTGAGAAAGCCCTGGGTTCAATCCCTGGTACGGGGCGACAGGGAGAACTAGCCACCTGCAGAGGCTGAGGGAAGAGAAGGGAGAAGGTGAGCAGATGGATGGTCCCGTGAAAAGGACGCACTGACAGCAGCGGCCTGAGGAGGAGGAAGGGCACTGTGGTCACTGGTGGGGGCCCGTCAGGAGTGTCGGCAAGAAGGTGAAAAGGTAAGGGACATGATGCGGAGGGAACACGGGTGGTGCCAGCAGCCTCCCGTGGCCATGAAGGACAGGATCCCCACTGTGGCACCCTGGACATGCCTGCAGCAGCCCTGAGGCGTGGTCTCAGAGGCCACGGCCCCAGCAACATCACCATCCCTTGGGCAAGACAAGGCTTCAGTCCAGCTGGGACCGTCATACCTGCTTCCTCCGCCCGGACTGAGACAGCTTCCAGGGATCGCAGTCCATCAGGCGAACCATCTCGGCCTCTTCGTCCTCGGTCACAAAGTCTTCTATCAGCATGACCCCCGGAAAAGGGAAGGCCCAGCCCTCCAGGTCAGAGTCCTCGGCCCCCATGGCCCAGCCTGTGTCCGCACAGTAAAGGAAGCGGTGTGGTTTCTGCGAGAGAGAGAGATTTCTGGAGCTGTGGAAAGCAGTGTCCCAGGCCCCTGCCCGGCCTCAGAGGATGCTTGGCGGCTCCTCTGTCCCTGACAGCTGCTTAGGAAGGCAGGTGTACCTGGGAAGAGGTACCAGCTGCCCCGGGGAAGCCTGGTACCCTCTAAAGTCAACGTAAACTCTCTCCCCCTCTCCCTCAGCGCTTTCCTTTACATCACAGGGGAGGCTCAGCAAGCGGAGGAGGTGGCCCGAGCCCGCACGCCAGGGAGTGGGCACCGCTCCGACGTCACCACCGGCATCGCCTGTCCCTATGCCGCGTCCCTAGTCCCAGGAGGGCTGAAAGCCAGTGTGTGAGGACACCCAGGCCAGGCCAGAGGTCAGAGAACAGGAACTTAAGCTAAGCTGGGCTGGAACCACAGGGGACCGAACTCTCTTCAGCCACGCTCCTGCTCGCCTCCTGAGCCCTATAGGCACACATGGGAACTTCCCTTCAACAAGAGATATGCCAGCTGGGCCTGGCAGCACAAGCCTGTACATTCAGGCCCCAGCTCACTGGGGAAGCCGAGGCAGGAGGATCACAAGTTGGAGGCCAGCCTGGACAATTTAGTAAAATCCTGTATCAGCATCCAAAACAAAGAGGCTGGACACCAAGCACGGTAGTGTATACCTTTGATCCCAGGACTCAAGTGGTTGTGAGTTCAAAGGAGGATTGCGGTAAGTCCAAAGACAGCCTGGGCTAAGACTGAGATTATCTCCCCCCCAAAAAAAGAAGAAATAAAAAGATGGCTGAGGATAAAGCTCAGCGCGAAGTCCCTAGGCTCCATCCCCAGTGCCACAGAGAAAAAACTGGCGGGGGGGTGGGGGGGATGGTTTGAAGGAGAATGAACAGTCAGATACCACCACATGCTACGGGAACTTCAGGCCCCGCCTCGACCCGGGCAGCCCTGGCCAGCGCCCGGTCCGGCCTGGCCACTCTGCCCGCCCAGGCTCTTCTGAAGACAGCGGGGCTGGACAGCCTCTCATGCTCAGCTCGCAGCCAACCCTGGGGGAGAGCACAGCCCTTCTGCGCATGAGCTACAGGCAGAGCAGAGGAAGGTCTGCCCAGAGTCACCGGAGTGGTTCTCAGAAACCCTGCACCTTAGTCCTCTCCCACCCCCACCCCCAGCTCCCTGGGTGGCCATGTCACCATTTTTTTTTTTTTTTTTTTTTTTGGTACTGGGAATTGACCCCAGGGCCTTCAATCTGAGCCACACCCCCATCCCTTTTTATTGTTTAAGTCAGCATCTCATTAAGCTGCTAAATTGCCCAAGCAGGGCTCAAACTTGCGGTCCTGCCTCAGCCTCCCAGACTGCTAGAATTACAGGCCTGTGCCACTGGGCCCAGCTGGGGTCACTTTCTCTTAAATCTCCCTCTCCAGCCCAGACACCTCCTCAGCTTGGGACCAACCTGTCCTCATGCCTTGGGTCCCCCGCTGTACACATTAAAACCGGGGCATTGCCCGGACATTCCCTTCTGCTCCACAGCCATCATGTTGGGATGGTGCCGCCCCATCAGGCTTGTCTCCCCATGACCATGGCTAGCAGCACAGTTCAGACCTTATACACTTAAAAAAAATCATACGTTATAGTATATACAGGGGCTCAGTGATTAAAGCGCTTGCCTGGCAAGCACTAAGTCAAGCACTAAGTACCCAGGGTCAATTCCCCAGCACCACATAAGCTGGACATGGTGGCACACACCTGTCACCCCAGCACTCGGGAAGCTGAGGCAGGAGGATTGCTGTGAGTCCAAGGCCAGCCTGGGCTCCACAGTGAGTTCAGGACCAGCCTGGGCTGCTGAGTAAGACCCTGTCTAAAAAAAAAAAAGTCCACTGAATGAATATCCCATTTTTTTAACCCATTCACCTGCTGACGAACACATGGATTGCATCCACATTTTGGTTGTGGTGAATAATACCATGAATATGATGAACCCTATCTCCAGATCTTGTTTCTTTTGGATACAGACCCAGGAGTAGGACAGCTAGGTCATATGGTTAGTGTGTGTAAGGCACACCAAGCTGTTTCCCACAGAACCTTCGATACGCTTACTCTGGGGGGGGGGGGGTCCTCACTTGTGGGGCTACAGAGCTGAAGCACCAGGATAGACCAGAGAAGCACCTGCTTAGAAACAACGCACTGGGTGTGTCATGTCCAGCCCGAGGCTGGCAGTTCACACCCCAGAGTATGGGGACATCCCAGAAAGGCTCTCTGTCCCCTCTTCTCCACACCTGCTCCCCTCAGGAGCACAGATATCAATGAAAAGAAGGACCCCGTCTTCCATCCTGCTCTGTTCCCCGCCCCTAATTGTTCAGCTAATGATCTTGTGCTCACCCTGAGTCAGAAGCCCTGTGCTGCGTGCCTGTCCCACTCCCTCACCGTGGCCCTCCCTCCTCCTTCAGTAAATACGCCTGCTCTGTGCGTGGCAGCATCTGGACTGCTCCCTCCTTTAGGAACCAAGTCTCTACGTCCATCCCTTCGGCCCCCCAGTAGCTGTAAAGACGGGCTTGAAGTCCTTTCTCCAGCCACTTGCGATGTGTGATACTCACTGGCTTCCCAGCCTCCATACCTTTCTTTCTTTTTTAAAGCAGACTCTCACTCTGTAGTCCAGACAGGTCCTGAACCCACTCACTCTGTAGCCCATGCTGGGCTCCAGCACATGGCCGTCCGCCTGTCTCAGCCTCCTGAGCGCTGGGATTACAGGCTTACGCCACCACTCCTGGCTTGCAACCTCCATACCTCTACATCTGCCTCTGCTGCCCACCAGGATTCGTCTAAAATTCACATTTAACTCTGTATTTCTCTAAAACCCCAGGAAGCCAGGCAGCCTATAGTCCCAGGACTCTGGGAAGCTGAGGCAGGAGGACTGCAACGTTGAGCCTTAGCAACTTACCAAGAACTTGTCTCAAAACCAAAAATAAAAAGGGCTGGAGATGTAGCTCAGTGTGAAGGCTCTGGGCTCGATGAGGCCTTGGGTTTATTTACTTAGTACCGCTAAATAAATAAATAATAAAACCAACTCCTCAGTGTCAGGTCTGGCATCAGGGGCTGGACGAGGGAAGGAAAATTACTGACATGTCTAGCAGTAGACACCCCTCCTCCATGACACTCACTAGCACCGCCCAAAGTACTGTTTCCTGCATGACTCAGGCCCATGCTACACCTGTAGCCCCGAGATACGACCCCCCACTCCACCCCCACACAAAGCACAAAGTCTCCAAGGCTGCTTTAGCATTGAAACCTTGCCAGGCCACTTCCCTTAGAAAGGAGAAAAGACCTCGGCTGTGGCTAAGCCGCCAGCTAGCGCTGTCTGTTAAATACACTCACCGGGGCTGAGACTTAGTCTCCCATGAATCATTATGCTCCGAACTCAAGATCTGCCACTCGGACCTCTTCGTGGGCATTCTGCTCGGGCCCTCCAAGCACAGCCCCCGCGCCAGGCTTCTACCCTGGAAGGCCCCTCGCCCCGGTGCAAGAGCTCCGAGACTTCCTTTTCGTTTTTAAACATTCACTATGTTACCATGCTGGGCTCGAACTCGCGACCCTCCGGAAGGGCTGGAATTGCAGGCGTACGTCCTGGCACCTGACTTCCGAGGTCTTTTTAACTTATTTGAACCACGTGCCTCCTAGCCGACTTCTGTGCACGGCTTCCGGACCACGCCGTCGTGCTGCTCTCCGTGTGGTCTCCTTCCGTGGCTGTGGCTAATCCGACCCGCCACGGCCCAGCCGCTTCCCCGCTTCCAGGCCCCTCGGCCTCCGTTTCCTCACATGACGAGTGGGGTGTTGGGGCAGTCCCTCTCCCAGGCCTTACCTGCGGGGAGAGCTGCCAGGGCGGGTCACCCCGGCGCTGGCCTTCGCAGACCAGGCAGGTCCGGATACCCTTGCAGCCACACTCCTGCAGCACGCCGAGGGTCTGCGTCGCGGCGGTCGCCATAGCGCTAGCTGAATGGCCAGCGCGCACGCGTGGCGCTGGGGTTGCTGGGAGTTGTAGTCCGCGGCTAGCAGAGGGCTTCGGGGCACTTCCTTCCGGTGGTTCCAGCCGCGGGAATTACTGCTGCGCAGCCTCCGGAGCTGCTCGCCCTGTGCGCCAGTTCGCGACTCCGGGTAGCGAGGGCCGCACAGGACGCCTGGACGCAGACGGGCCAGCGTGGAGCGCGCCTCCTCGCTATGGGTCCTCTCTCAGCACGGCTGCTGATGCAGCGCGGGCGACCCAAGAGCGACCGGCTGGGGAAAATCCGGTGTCTGGAGTAAGAATGGGGCGGGGAGCGGGACTCCTTCGGTCCCCCAACCCCGGCTTGGATCGCTCGGCGCGCGAGAAAAAAGGGACCCCTTCTCCCCACTCCCTGCCGATCTCCCTCGTCCCCCTCTCACCCCCAGGGGTCTCTAATCTCTGGCGCCAAGCATCCCTTTAAGAGGTGCGCGGGATCTTTGCTGCCCCACCCGTGTGCCGGGTGACCCAGAGTGACTCTACCCTCTCGAGGACAGAGAGGGTATTGCGCCACTCAGAGGACACCAGCATCCTCAGATAACAGAGAAGTTACAAGGTTGTTTTTAAAAACGAGAAAGCAGGTCGGGTGGAAACCGTGTGGGGCCCAGGCAGCCAGCGAAGTTTGGGATGGGGTGGCAGGCCTGCCAGCCCTGAGCCGCTGCTGCCCGTTACCCCAGCCTGGCAGGGCTGAGTCTGCTCTCCGAGCACCTGGACCCGAAACTGCTGTGCCGCCTGACGCGGCTGCGGGAACTTGATCTCTCTAACAACCAACTGGAGACCCTGCCGCCCAACCTGGGCCTGTCCCACCTGCGAGTCCTTCGTTGTGCCAACAACCAGCTGAGTGACGTCACTGCCTTGTGCCAGTTCCCCGAACTGGAGGAGCTGAGCCTAGAGGGCAACCCTTTCCTGACGGTAAGCGGAGTCCCCCATCAGCCCCATTCCTGGGGGCCACGCCCCCGGGGCTCTCAGGCTCCCGTGTCTTCATCTCCCAGGTCAGTGACAACCTGAAAGCCTCCTTCCTGCTGCCTAAGCTGCGGAAAATCAACGGCAAGGATGCGTCTGTGACCTGTTCCCAGGTGGAGAGCCTCAACCGGGAGCTGAGCAGCAGGGTGAGGGCCGCGGGAGGCTCGGCCGGCTGGTGGCAGTGGGGCAGCTGAGACATTGCCATACTGGGACGCTTCTGATATGTGCGGTGCTTGGGTTTGTGCCGGCTACAGTTACCCGTCTGTGCCGGGTAAAGCACGTGGTAAAGCTCAGATACCTAAGTCACCAAGAGAGAGGCAGCAGTGTCTTCTGAGGCAGGAGAGCTGGGCCGAGCCTGGGTCTGGTCCCGCTCCACTTGCACTAGGTCACCGCACACTGGAAGAAGTTCCTGGCCACCCTGGGTCCTGAGGAGGAGGCCAAGAAATTCCAGGCAGACTTTGTGAGGTCCGCTGTCAGGGATGTGTGCTACGGACCCGAGTCCCTCAGGGAGTTCACCCAGTGGCGGGTATGCCCTCACCCCTCGTGTGGTTCTCAGCCGCCCTCCCTAGGGTACCTGGCCTTGAGGGGCTGGCACGTGGTGGGGAGCAGGGAGGGACAGGGTGGGTGGCCTTGTTGGCTGGAGGGCCCCTTGGGGAGGGACTAAGGTGACCAGGACTGTGTCCAGCTGCCTGAAGGCCCAGCCCCACCCAGGTGCGCATGATCTCCGAGCAGCTGGTGGCCTCCGGCGGGGCCCAGGTGTGTGAGGCAGATGACCCGGAGAAGCCCCCAGAAGTGGCACCTGCCTCTAAGCCCAGGGTGAGTGTGGTTCCGGATGGCTCACTGGGTCTGCCTTGGTACCCAGGCGTGTCTGTCAGCTTTCCACTGATAAGGCAAAATATCTGAGGTGATCAGTTTACAAGGAGCAGAGGTGTATATGGGCTCACGATTGCAGTCACGGTCACTTGGTCCCATCACTTTGCGCCTATGGTGGCACAGTGCGTCACGGCATGTGTGCCATGAAGGGTGTCCGTTACCTCATGGTGGCCGGGAAGGAAAGAGATGGAGCACCATACCCCCCTCAGAGCTGTGCCTCCCGGCGACCTCATTTCCTTCCTCTAGGCCTAAATTCCCATCAGTGCCACGGGCTAGCAGCAGAGCCGTCAGCATACAGGCCTTTTGAGGATATTTAAGACCCGAACTCCCTGTGACCCTGAACCAGCCCTTGCCTCCTGTCCCTGGAGGACACAGCCTAGCCTGAGCCAGGGGGAAGGCAGGTGGGCCCACAGTCACGAGTTCTCTTGCCAGGCCAGAGCAGTGGGCTTGAAACGGCCAGAAGATGTCCCCCTCAACCCCTCTTCCACCAAACGGGTGTGTGTCACCCCATCGGCCCCAGTAGAAGACAGCCCAGTGGGCCCTGATGGCAGCCAGGTAAGCTGGTGAGGTGGTGGGGAGAGTGTTCGTTGGAGGGGCGGTGGCAGGCAGCCATGACCGTCTGTGCCCCCGCAGCCGGCGCTGCAGATGGAGCCCCTGCACTTCCTGCAGTGCCACAGCAGGAACAACAGCCCCCAGGACCTGAAGACCCAGCTGTGGGCCTGCGCCTTTGAGCCAGCCTGGGAGGAGGGTGCGTCCTGGGACAGGCGGGGCGGGGTGGCTGAAGGCCTTAGGGAGCTAAGCTGCAGAAGCATTCCCGGCATGTGCCATCATGGTTAGAAAAGGAGTCAGAAGAGACAGTTTGAAAAGTGTCATTGATCTGAGCCCACTAGCAGGCCTGCAGTCCCAGCATTCTAGGAGGGAGGCTGAAACGGGAGAATTGCAAACTCGAGCTGAGCCTGGGAACTTAGTGAACAAAGTCAAAATCCAGGACTGAAGGAATAGTTCAGTGCTTAAAGTGCTTGCCTAGTAAGCCCAGGACTCTGAGTTCGATTCCCCAGCAACACGTTAGCTGGGTGTGGTGGCACATGCCTGTAATTCCAGAACTTGGGGGGCTGAGGTAGGAGGGATACTGGGAGTTTGAACCCAGCCTGGATTAAAGAAGGAAGACCCTATCTCAAAAATGGAGAAAGAAAGGAAGGAAGGGTAGAGATATAGCTCAGTGTGAAGGGCCTTGGTTCAGTCTCCAGTACCACGAGGAAAAAAACCATGGAGTGCTGGAAGTGGTGACGCACACCTGTAGTTCCAGCACTCTGGGAGACTGAGGCAGGAGGTCACCAACTTCCAGCTCCACCTGGGCATTTTAGTGATTTAGCAAGACCCTATCTTGAAATAAAAAAATAAAAACCTGGGGCTGTAGCTCATGGTGCGGTCATGGGCTCAGTCCCCAGTACTGTTTTCATGCCTCCGACCCCTCAAAACAGGGCATGCAGGGGCCACATCCCAGACGGTGGCCACATGTGGCGGGGAGGCCGTTTGTGTAATCGACTGCCAGACGGGCATCGTACTCCACAAGTACAAGGCGCCCGGCGAGGTGAGTGCTGGGGCCGCTTCTGCAGCCCCCTGGCTCCTGGGACAGGGCCGCCGGGATTGGAAGCATGGGCTTGGCCACCTGCTTCCTGGATGATTTTATTTTGCTTTGTGGTGCTGGGACTCAAACTTGAGTTCTCACCTGTGCTGGGCGAGGGGTCTGCTGCTGAGGCCTCAGGCCCCAGGCCCAGTGCTGTGGGACTGGTCACACCTGCGCCTCCTCTTCCAGGAGTTCTTCTCCGTGGCCTGGACCACGCTCACAGTCGTCACGCAGGCAGGCCACAAGAAGCGCTGGAGTGTGCTGGCGGCTGCGGGCCTGCGGGGCCTCGTCCGGCTGCTCCACGTGCGTGCTGGCTTCTGCTGTGGAGTCATCAGGGCCCACAAGAAGGCCATTGCCACGCTCTGTTTCAGTCCCACCCACGAGACCCACCTCTTCAGTAAGACCCCCTCCCCTCGCTTGGGCCTTCCCCCGCACCCCAGCCAGCTGCTTCGGTGGCCTCAGTGTCCCTCGGCGGACGGTCTGGCACTCAAGTGTTCAGCTCTGGCATTGTGGCCAGCCCACACTGGGCTTTGGATCCCAGCTCTAAGCCAGCTTGTTCTAGTTCCCTGGCAGCCTGGGCATTCCTGTTTTCCTTAGTGTCCTGGGTAGACACCCTTGGCCCTCGAGGTGTGGTGACCCTCACACAGGGCACGGTGAGCCATGAGAGGTGGCACGGGCTGGGGTGCACTAGCTCAAGCAGGCGGTGGGGACACAGGCCTGAGTCACCATCTCCTACCTTCAGCCCACCCTTCTCCCCGGTCAGGCTGGCCGGGGCCCCGTCTCAGCCCTGGAGAGGGAGCAGGGTCTCCTCAGGGCTGCCTCCCCCCCACCCCCACCTCCTTTCAGCGGCCTCCTACGACAAACGGATTATCCTCTGGGACATTGGAGTACCTAATCACGACTATGAGTTTCAGGCCAGGTGAGGTTGCGGACAGGCTTGGGGCGGCGCTGCCTGCCACCTGGGCTCCGGGACCCATCCTGTTCCCTCACTTTCGACAGCCAGCTGCTCACGCTCGACTCCTCCTCTATCCCACTGCGCCTCTGCCCCGTCGCCTCCTGCCCCGACACCTACCTGCTGGCCGGCTGTGAGGGTGGCTGCTGCTGCTGGGACGTGCGGCTGAACCAGCCCCCAAAGAGGAGGTGAGGCAGGCCGGGGCCTGGAGAGCCGGCCGCATGGCCAGGCCCTGCTGGGCTGCAGTGGGTCCTAGCAGCCCAGAGGCTACCTGCAGGGCCTCTCCTCGCCCTGGCCAGGGCCTTCATCCCACACAGGACCAGCTGACAAGTGCTGCTCAGCACTGTGACCCTCTGTCCTAGTGGAATGTCTCTGGCTGTAGCCAGGAGTGGGTGTCTGGGGGGGAGAGGCCTCCAAAAATGGCGCCTGAGGCATGGTGGCTGGTGCTTAGTATTGGTCCCTGCTTTCTGGGGCATAGCCTAGAGAGGGGGATATGTCAAACAAGGCCAACTGAGACCCCAAAAAGAAATTAAGCCACAAGGGAAAATGTAATGAGACTTCTCAGCTGCTGCCACGGTGACTGAGGGGGTCACAGGCTGTCAGGCTATCCTTGTGGAGCCTTTGAGCAGGTCAGCCAGTAGTGGAGAAAGCTGCGGGCCAGGGCTGTGTAGCCCCAACTTGACCACTATACCATGAGGGGGCATGGTTGCTGGGCCACAGCCTGCTGGGCTGTGTGGGCTCTGCTGGCCAAGGTTAGTCTGCATGCGTGCTGCAAGGACGAGGAGCCCCCAGGACTGCAGGGTGGTGGCAGAAGTGACACGGCTGCTACAGGGAGGGTGTGGTAGGGTGCAGCCAGGTGGTAGTGGTGGTTTTTTTTTTTTTGAGACATGGTGTTGCTCTGTACCCCATGCTGGTCCTGAACACACTGGTGTAGCCCAGGCTGGCCTTGGACTCAGGAGAATCCACCTGCCTCAGCCGCCCCAGTGCTGGGATTACAGCGTGCACCACCATGCCCAGCTTACGTGGTGCTGGGGAATCGAACTCAGCCTTGTGCTTGCAAGGCAAACACTTTAACCACTGTGCCATCCCTCCAGCCCACTGCCCCTGCCACACCTGGAAGGACCCCAGGGCCTGCCTCCTCCCTCCACACCCATGTGTGTCTGCTTCTTGTCCCCTCTGGCGCTCCCTTGGTGCGAACCTGTTCCCTGGTGAGAGCCTGGACTGCTAAGCTGCCTTCTCCAAAACTGGGCAGTCACAGGAAACCCGGCTCCACTCACTCTCAAGCCAAGAGTTGGCCACCTTGTTGGGGAAGACCCTTCCCCTCGTGGCTTTGGGCTCCCACTTCCTGGGACCCAAAACACCCAGGCGCTAGCTTCCTTTAGGGCCAGCCTGATCTTCTCCATGGGCAGAAATGTAGCTTTGGTGGCATTTCCCAGCTCTCACCCAGCACAGGGCCCATACTGTGTGTGTGGCAGACCCTGGGGTGGGCACAGAGCAGTCAGCAGTGCCTCCTCCTACCCACAGGGGGTGTGAGGTGGAGTTCATCTTCTCTGAGGCATCCGGACGGAGAGTGGATGGGCTGGCATTTGTGAATGAGGATGTTGTAGGTGAGCCCAGCCAGGGACTGCCTGGCCTTGGGGACCCGTGTGGATTACTCCTCCTGGGCTGGGGTATAGGTCCTTCCAGTGGGCACAAGTCTCTTCTCCCCGCAGCTTCCAAGGGGAGTAGCCTGGGCACCATCTGCCTGTGGAGCTGGAGCCAGACATGGGCAGGCCGGGGCAGCCAGTCCTCAGTGGCCGTGGTCGTCCTGGCCAGGCTGCAGTGGTCACCTACTAAGCTGGCCTACTTCTCGCTCAGCACCTGTATTGGTGAGCCTCTCTGTCTCGCCCTCAATGCCCTTGGAGCCCCACCCCCTGCCCCGCCTTAGGCTCCCCCTTCTGTCCTGGCAGATAAGGGCCTTGTGCTCTGTGGGGACGAGGAGGGCAGCGTGTGGATCTATGACATCAGTCACATCATGAAGCAGCCACTTCCACTGCTGGCAGCCCCACAGGCCCCCACACAGGTACTGTCCCCAAGTAGGCATCTGCCCTCAGTTTGGGCTGTGGCTGGCACAGCCAGTGAGGGCTGGTGACGAGGAAGCCAGAGCCCAGCCCTGTCTCTTCCCACCAGATCCTTAAGTGGCCCCAGCCAAGGGCCTGTGGCCAGACCGTGACCAAGACCATGGTGAACATGGTGGTAGCCAATGCCGCCTTTACCTACCTCACAGCTCTGACGGACTCCAACATCGTAGCCATCTGGAGGAGGTGCTAGCCTCTGGGGCACAGTACCAGGGATATACTTAACTTATTTTACTATGTGAATAACTGTGGAGAGTTTTTATGAGTATTTTTATTAAATTTTCTAATACAAACAAGCGTGTGGGAGCTATCTGCAGTTTGACTGCCCCGTCTGATTTCCTGCTTTTAAGTTAGATATCCCTGGTCACTGAGGCTTCTAGAACAGAGCCTGGAAGAACATGGGCTTCCCTCAAGACCACCTCCCCAGCTGCTCCCTGGTTCCTGTCCTGGCAGCCACCCCGACAGGGCCTCTGGCCCATTCCACCCAGATGTAGCCTAAGGGTGTTGATAGCAGTTAATCTGCCTTCACTGAACCCTTGAGCCCAGTGACCCACTTGCTGTGAAGTCATCTCCATCACACCTGAGTCTTTTCTCATCATATTTTATTAGGAAGATGAACTATATACAGGACACATGTGTCGGGCTGGGGCCCTCACCAGGAGCTACCATGGGACCAGAGCTGGGCTGGCTGCTGTCCTCCACACGGTGCCTGGAGAGAGGCTCCCAGGGCAGGCAACGCTCCGCCCAGCCCACTATTCAATCCCTTCCTGCTTGTCTTTGATGGCCACCTAGGAGGAGGGAGGCAGCGAGTCAGCTGGGGTGTCAGGAATGCAGCCCCCAGGAAGCAGGCTGTGGCACTGCCTAAGTCACATACACCTTACAGAGATGAGGCTGGTCTCAACCATTCTACAGACCATGAGGCCCCTGCCTTGAACAGTGTGACCGACTCTGGGACAGACTGCCCTTAGACAAACCTGGGGAGCTCAGCAGCAGCAGCACAGACAAGGCTTGGAAGTGCCATGTCCAAGGGCAGACCCCCTGGGCCTCTAGGAACCACGAGAACAGTGTGCCATGGGTGCAGACTATGGGCCACAGGCCTCAAGCCCCAGCCACGCTTCCTGGAGGGGTGGGGAAGTTCCTTCTGTCGCCACTGTTCCCCCTGCTCAGTTACTTGAACAACCCGGAGCTGCCGCCAGCATGGGCCGGCAGGCCAGCACGCTCTCACCTCACCCGGGGCCCCCCACTCCTCACCCGGAAACGCTCCTCCAGCAGGGAGAGCTCACTGATGAGGTCTGTGATGGCATTGGTGAAGGCCTCCTGGGGGCTGTAGTCTGGAGTGGTCTGTACCCGGATGATGATCTTGTGCTCCAAGGGGTGGGGGACTTTGTAGCCAGCAAACAGTACCTGTGGGTCCTTCAGCAGCTGCCTGAGACAGGAACAGACGATAAAAGGGAGGCCAGCCAGGCTTCAAGGCTGATGCATAGCCCCAGGTCAGGGCTCACTAGGCCTTTTTTTTTGAGACAGTCTTACTACATTCCAGGCTGGTCCTGGACTCACTACACAGCCCAGGCTGGCCTTGAACTCACTGCAATACTCCTGTGTCAGCCTCCCAGGTGCTAGGATGCACCACCACACCTGGCTTATGTGGTGCTGGGGAATCAAACCCAGGGCCTCGTGCTTGCAGACAATTAGTTTAGCCGCTGTGCTATTCCTCCAGCCCTCACACTGCTTTCTTGCCAGAGCATTTCTTTTGCCAGAAGTCTCCCCAAGTACAGCAGACACTGTCAAGATATGCCACATGGAATCCTGTCCCCAGCACAAACACCTGAGTCAATGAGGGCCCAACACTGGCTGTCATGTGGCTTCCCATAGCCTCTTCCCTCAGGGAAGCCAGGGACCTGCCTGTCCCATACCATCATACCATCCCATACCATCAGAAAGGCAGAACATGGCCCCATGCCCAGTCCTAACGGTCCTCAGAGCATCAGCAGTGAGGCTGGAGGTGGACGGAAGCAGCCAAGGTGATGGAAACAGAGACCCTAGGGTGTCCACGTGCACCAGGCCCTGCTCAGTGGAGGCACAAGGGGGTCGGGGAAGTTGGAGCCTGCGCCCTGTTCTGTGCCCTGGGCATGTGGGAGTCCTTGGGCAGCACACGGACTCAGCTCTGGGCAGACAGCATCAGAAGGTGGACGGGTAGGGGCATCTCCACAGCCTGGATACCATGCACAGCTGCCCACAGCCTCCAGTATTGCCATCCTCACCACAGGGACGAGCTCAGGCTACCAGGAAATGACACATGCCGGTGTCAGCACGACAGTCGTGTCCCTGACCGTTTAGCTACTAGGATTTCACTGGAATAAACCAGCACCCAAGAGCTAAAGCCAGTTATCCACAAGATGTTTGTCTGCCTAGCCACATAACACCCATCCACTTTCTTCTGTTCTGCAGAAGTGACACTGCCAGGAACACTGAAAAAGTACCAAGGATCACTGAGATCACTGTCAGAAGCAGGGGAGGGGAGGGGGAAGCCAACCTTGAGTGCCTCATTAGGCCCACTGGTGTGAAAACACATAGGCCTGGCTGCCTTCCTGTGACTCGCTGCATGATTGCTGGCCTGAGTCAGACAAGTGTGAACGCTCCTGGCTCAGCATCATTTTGAAAAAAAAGTATGAAAAAGTAACATCAGAGCGAGCACTAGGACCTCCTGTAGCTCAGAGAGGCTAAGAGAAATCTCAAGAATGGGAGGGGGCAAAAAAGAGAGAATTTTAGGGACTTCTGCTTGGCCCCAAAGAGCCCTTCAGACAGCCACTGAGAGCCATTGCCCCGGAACTTACGACTTAATGATGTTGCCAAGCGTGTGGTCTTCTTTGTTGATGGTGAACAAACAGGCATTGGGTACCTTGGTGTCCTTGTTAATGGTGATCCTAGGAAGAAGCAGAGACACCTGTTGAGGACAGGGGCTCTGCTGCTGTTCCCCCAAGTCTGAAGGCACACTGGGGTCCTGCCTCCTCCTGAAAGCCTTTCACACTTTTCATCCTGTAACCACCTCTGGGGGCCCGGGGATGCAGCTCAGAGGCAGAGCATGAGCACAGGCTATCCTCAACTAGTGTCTGTACCCAGCTACCTGCTGACTTGGAAGCAACCCAACCTACTCTGGATTGCTGCTTGTTTTACTTATGTATTGCAATATTTGACATATTTAATCTGCATCAGACTCACTGCACCAGTCAAATCACTTTTTAGCTCAGTTTTCCATCCCTAGAATGGGCCGCTTGTCTCTCCGTCTCTCTGAAAGATTCCTTCAATTTCTGCCAAAAAGAAAACCTGATGGCGCGTTCTCATCCACTTTACTCACTGACTCTGGCATCATGTGACTTCTGGCTCTTTCCCAAAGTCAAAATGACCACGGCAGTGCAACTAAAGAGGACTTCAGAACTCCACAAAGTGCTCTGGGCGTGGGGCAGTGTGTTTTAAACAAAGGAGACCAGGACTGGAGGAATGCCACAGAGGTCAGAGTGCTTGTCTAGCATGCCCAAGGCCCTGGGTTCGTATTCTCAAGCACCACATAAAGCTGGGTGTGGTGGCCCAGGCCTGTAATCTCACTATTCGTCAGGTTGAGGCGGGAGGATTGCCATGAGTCCAAGGCTAGCCTGGGCTACATAGTGATTTCAGGCTGGGCTACAGAGCAAGACCTTGTCTCAAAAGATAAATAAAATAAAGGGACCATTTTGAGGGGTAGCAGTGGCAATGTGTCTCTAACTGTATTAGTTTTTAACTTAAATATTCACTCATTTCTTTTAATCACACTTGTGATGAGTTTTGTTTTTACTTGTTGGCTTTTTTTCTTTTTTCTTTGGAGACAGGGTCTCACTCTGTAGCCCAGGCTGGCTTTGGACTCAAGGCAGTCCTCCCGCCTCAGCCTCACGAGTACTGAGATTACAGGTGGGGAATCCAACTCGGGTACTGAGCGCTTTAACCGCTGAACCATTCCTCCAGACCTTTATAAGTTTTAAGTGCAGCCTGGACTACACAGCGATACCGTCCGGAAACCGGGTTTATTATAGTGTTTTGTTTTTTTCTGTAATATTGGCTTTGTTCCTGAAATCGAAACTATCTTACAGCCCTAAGAATTCAGAGGGATAAACAATACTAACACAGAATCTGCCTGAAATGGCAACTACTACTTCATCAAAATTTAAAACCTTTTAAGTAGCCGGTCCAGGCCCGGTACCGCAAGCCTGTATTCCCAGCATTCTGCGAGGCTGCCGCAGGACCGCAAGTTCAGGCCCAGTTCGGGCAGCTTAGCTACGGAAAGGCCCTGCCTGTCTCAACGTTTTAAGTAAGGACGGGGAATGTGGCTCGGCGCCAAGGCCCTGCGTACCGCCCCCAGTGCCACCAAAATATAAACAACCCGCTCCGTCACCGGGCAGAAGCCCCAGACCCGCGAGCCTCCGCCCGCCTCGACCGTCCCTGGCCAGCTCCACTTACTTCTTCTCGCCCTCGAAGAGCAAGAATGACTCGAAGGCCGGAGGGGCGTTCATGCTAGCGTCGCAGCCCCGTGCAAACTCGGAGCGCCCGCCGACGCCAGAGCCCTAAGCGCGGCCCTTCCCGCGCTACGCCGGCGCTGCCTACTGACGTCATCACCGCCTCGTCGGCCTGGAGGACCTTGCGCAGGCGCAGGGCCGCCCCCGGACTCTGCGCATGCGCTGTTTCCAAAGCTGCGTTCACGCGGGCGTTTCCGCGCGATCTCTGGGTTCCTGAAGGACGTTTGCTTCTACGGAGACACGACGGTCCAAGCTAAGCCTAAGCGGGAACGAGGGCTGTGCATCTCTTGGCTCTCGTGTCACAGTATCTCTTCGGAAATGTGCCTTTGGAGTGGCACCTGAGTAGAGAATGGAGCTATGGAGCCAGTGGGCACTTGTGGCAGGCAGCAGTGAGGCACAGGGGTTTGATAGAAGTCTCCTGTCCGGGAACGCGTGTGGGTGAGACCCTGCCCGGGCTGCCGCTTCAAGACCCTCGGATGGCATCAGAAAAAGGCGAGTCAAAGCAATCGGAGTTTCCGTCTCACTCCAGTAAGAAAAGCTGACATCAGGAATTCAGACAACAAATGCCGGCGAGTTTGTAGGGGAAAGGAACCCTTTTACGTTGTTGGTGGGACGGGGAACAGGTGCAGCAGTTATGGTTAAGACCTATGGAGGTGCCTCGAAAACTGAAATATCCCATTCACCCGGCTGTACCACCTCTGGGCATCTTCCCACAAGAGTTGAAGACATCATAGGACATACTTACCCATGTTTATAACCCACAACTTTAATAGCCAAATCTGGGTGGGGCCTTTTTGTTTTTTGAGACAAGATCTCACTCTGTAGGCCAGGCTGGCCTCCCTGCCTCAGCCTCCCGAGCGCTGGGATTATAGGCCAGTACCCTCAGGGTGTGTGGTGGTACAAGGGAATTGAACCGAGGGCCTTGCACTTGCTAAGGAAGCATTCTAACTGCTCCACTAATCCTTCAGTCCTGTAACTGAATCTTGGAAGCAGCTGGTATGTCCATCAACAGATGAATGGATAAAGAAGACGTAGTATATTTTTTAAAAGGAGTACTACTCTGCCATAAAGAAAGAGAAATTTGAATCATTTGTGGGAAAATGGATGTACCTCAAAGTTACAGAGCTTAGTGAAATGAGTCAGACACAGGTTAAATATTCACATGGATTCTCTAAAAGGAGAAAAACAAACCATAGAAATGTGAAAGGGAGATGGAAGAAAGTAAGAAGATGGACTTTGAGGAGCAAGGGAATAGTTGGGGGGTGAGGGAGTAGGAAGAGGAAAGGCAAGTAAAAATGATCACGATGCAATATGTAAATACACGTTATTATGTATTGCAAATGCATATTAATAAAAGACAAGACTCCTGGCTGGATGTCACTGGCCTGCAGGCAGCTGAGTGAAGACTGGAGTAGGAGACAGGTCAGAGATGCCAGGAGGGATAAACCCCTCATCCTCTGATCAGTTGTTTGGTTTTGTGTTTTTTGTTTTCGTTTTGCAGACTCAAATTTAGAATAAAGGCTCTACCTGAGCTATTAGAAGCGTCAGGATCTCGGGACACAGATAAGCTCCTGAGCCTGAGCCCTAACATATTGGAAGCTGTTTTCCCAGGGGAACCTGGAACTGGCTCCTTGCCGTGGTTTGGATCTGGAGTGTCCCCCCAAAGCTTCATATGGATACTGTGTATTGTTGGGAGGTGGGGCTTGGCTGGAAGGGGCAGATGCTTGGGGCTTGACCTGGAGGGGCGTGTGCTGGTCTGCTCTTCCTCCCAGTCTTGTCTCAGTTCTGCCATGCTGCTATGAGATCTCTGTCTCTGGCTGTAGCTGCAGTTCCACCATATGATTCCCCCATTTCCCAGCCACCCATCCGTGAATGGACTGAGACCTTCTAAACTGTGAACCAAAATAAATCTTTCCTTCCCTAATTTGTGCACATCAAGTATTGAGTCACAGCAAGAAAGTAACTAAGACACTTGTCTACTTCCATTTGCCACTTGAAGCCCTGTGTTCTGGAGTGAAGAATTACCACTGTAATTCAAGCTCGCACAGGATCCTGACTCTCCCGGCCAAGGGAGTGGGGGCCGCTGGTGGGAAACAGCAATGGGGTGATGGTAACAGAACGCCTGTCCCTCCAGGTCATTTTGGAAGAGTTTGGGTCCAGAATGCTACCCTTACTGGGGCTGCAGGAGCCTGGAAGTGGTGAGGCTGGCCACCTGCTGCAGTGTAGATCTGAAGTGTCCACCCAGAGTCTCCTGTGTTCAGAGGTGGGGCTTTGGAATCACTGGTTCATGTGGTTGGATCCAGCGGGGACACTGTAGGCCTTAGTGGGTTCATCCATTAATGAATTCATATGCTGTCAGGAGTTGAGATGTGGCTGGGAGAGATGGGTCACCAAGGCACGTGACCTGCACAGATGCATTCTTGTTGCAGCTCCTCTGTCTGCTCTCTGCCTCCTGGCCACCGTGACATGAGCAGTTCCCTGCACCAGGCCCTCTTGACATGTTTTTCTGCTTTGGAGCCAGCTGACCATGAAGGAAACCCACTGAAAGCATAGGCCAGGATAAACTTCTCCTCTACATTGTACATGTTAAGTAACTTGTTCCAGTGATGGGAAAGAGGCTCCTAAAGTAGCTAGAGTCACAGTAAGAACAGGGTTCTACCCTGATCTCTCCTGGAGAGTTCTGAGAACACTTGACATTTGATTCCAAGATCTGGTCTGCAGAAGATATTAACCTGCAAACTTCTCAGTGACTTGGTACTGGGGTGTCCCAGGAGGCAGCCAAGTGGCCATTCTTACCCTTTCACATACTAAGGGAGACAAGCTTGGGCAGCACAGCTGCAGTAGGAGCTGCTGGAATACGGGCTTTAAGAAAAATCATGCAACTGCTGTGCATAATGCAGCAGGACTGTAACCTCAGCACTCTGGGAGGCCGAGGCAGGAGGATCACAAGTTTGAGTCCTGCCTAGGCAACTTATTTAGTGAGGCTCTCCAAAATAGGAATAAAAATGGGCTAGGGATGTAGCTTAGTGAAAAGACCCTGTTCTCCCCAGTACCATAAAGAAAAGAAGGAAGGAAGGAAGGAAAAATTATGCAACCTTAGAAATAGGTGAGGGGAAGTGTGTGACGATGTCTCTTGGTGTCAGAGAAGAGGCACAGTTGAGCAGAGGCCTGCCCCAGTTATTTAATTATCTAAGTCAGGGCAGAGCATGCCCAAAGGGCCTGCAGACCAAATCCTGCCTACCACCTGTCTGTCTGTGACAGGGTCTCACCCTGTAGCCCAGGCTGGTCCTGAACTCAGTATGGAGCCCAGGCTGGCCCTGGACTAACAGCAATCCTCCTGCCTCAGCTGCTGGAGAGCTAGAATTACAGGTGTGCATCACCATGCCCAGCTTATGCGGTGTTAGGGTATAGAACCAATGGCCTTGTGCTTGCTACGCAGGAGTCCTAACCACTGGTCTATGCTCCCAACCCACTTGCGACATTTTATTTTGAGCCAGGGTCTCCCTAAGTTGCCCAGGCAGAACTTAAATTTGTGATCCTCTTTCCTCAGCCTCCCAGAGTGCTGAAATCACAGGTCTGTGCCACTACAGCCAGCTTAAACAAATCTGCCCAACTTTTCTCTCCTTGTGCGCTCTTTTCCTGATTTTGGCTACATTCCTACTCTTGCATGATTTTTTTTTTTTTTTAAAGCTGCTAATAGGCTGACAGCTGAGGAATAAATGCGGTCACCTCATAGAACAATGCTTGCCTAGAGGTGCCCTGTTGGGAGTGAGGCTGCCACCACGGGGTACAGGGAGGAGGTCCAATGAGCCAGCTCTCAAGGCATTGGAGCTCTGTGCCCTCGGGGGCAGGAGAGCCCTGCCCACCCTGCTCATGGGCTGCCCCAGCAGCAGCAGTCCGTAGCTGCCTGACACAGGAGCAGCATTGAGATGTGGCCTGGGCCTCCTGGGACAGGCAGAGGTGACACCTGCTGCCCCACCCACCTAGAGCTAGTTCAGCTGTGTGATTGGTGACCAGTCACCACTGCCCACAGACAGGCAGCAGCAGGGCTTGAAGAGCAGCCCCAGGATGGGCAGCTGCTGGGGCTTCAGAGGGAGTGACCAGCTCTCTGGGTGACTCTGCCCTCAGCCCCTACAGGAAACTAGACTGGACTCAAACTGTGGGGCTGTGGAAAGGTGTCAACATGCTATGGAGCCAGGACAGGCTAAGGCAAGGGTGGACCTTCAGGTTAGGTCCAAAAGGGAAAGGAAACCACCTGGCGAAGGTACCTGGAGCCCAGTCACTGGCACATAGCTGCGAACTCAGCCAGCAGCCCCACTCCTTGGGCCAGGGGCCATGGGCGCACAGAGTGGGAAGGGGACTTCTGAGACAGCCACTGGGAAGACTCATGGGGCCAAGGGATGGAGACCCCTGCAGACAGGGAAGCACACTGGGGAACAGAAACATACCAAGGCTCTGCTGGTGGCCCTAATCCTTGGCCACAGCCCTAGTGCACCCTGAGCTCCCTTTCCTTCTCCCTGGACCCCATTCCAAGCCACCAGAGCCTCAGCAGTCACAGCAGATTTATTGTCAGCAAGAGAGCACCGTGTCACCCTGCCCAAGGGGCCAGGCAGTGCCACAGGGGAGTGATGGGTGCTGAGCGGGGAGGCCTGGTCTCTTGGGTTGGGACCTTCCTAGGGGAGGCAGCTGGCTAGATCTGCTGTGGGCAGGAGGGGAGGGTGCGTGGAGAGTCTGGGCCAGGGGCAGCGAGCGCTGCGAGGACCATGGAGACCAGCCAGGCCTCCCAGAGGAGCAGGGGCCACCCAAGTCCCCAGAGACATCCGGTAAGTGAACCTTGACAGCTCCACCCAGGAGAAACCCAGAGCACACAAAGTCTCCTGGTGCCTGGTACCAAGCTCATGTCTGCAGCTCCAGAAGGCTCGTGGGCCCCAGGGAGGGCAGGCAGGCCCGGCTGCAGCTGTGGGCATCGCCGAGGTCCCGCAGCACCTGCAGCAGCTCTGCCAGTGTGTCCGCAGGGACTGGAGGCAGGAGGGACTGTGAGGCAGGAGGGAAGGCCAGAGGTCCCACCCACACCTCCCTGATGGGGGCCCAGGCCACCGAGTGAGTCCCACACAGGAGGAACCTACCTTCGTCAAGGTCTGTGGGCACTGTGCCCGCCCCGGTGCTCCTGCTTAGCTCCCGGTGCTTCTCCCTGTGAGGGAGGGCAAAGTCCTCGTGGGGGATGGCCAGCGGCACAGCTGGCCCTGCTGGAAGGCTGGGTGCCTCCACGGGGGCCTCCTGAGCCACTGTGGACTCTAGGCATGGGGCTGACTCCTTCAGACTTTGAAGAAAAAACATCACCATCATCCCAAGCCTTGAATAACCTTCCACTTTCCCTCCTTCAGCTACTTCTCTGACCCCCGTGCATGTGTATCACCCACTCAGCCCTTTGCAAACCAAGCACAAGCCATGTCACTCTGATCTTGCAGGGCCGATAGGAAAACAGCCAGCTGGTTACACCAGCTGTTCAGCTGCAAATTCAGGGCTGGGCTGGGCTGGAGCAGGAGAGTTCCTGGGGAATGGGGCAGGGCGGTCCACGAAGGCCACAGCATGGGAGAGGAAGCAGGTGCTGGTGATGCAGCCCAGGGGAGCATGTGCTTCTAGACAGTGCGAGTTCAAAGCGCTTCAAGGGACCAGAGAAGCCCTGGAGGAGCGATAGGGACAAGGAGGACCTCCTCGCCACTGGCCCAGGGAGGGAGGAGGGAGACCGCAGCCACACTGGGACAGCCCAGGGACAGCCCAGCTCTAGGAAGCATCCTCCAGCATCCTGCTGCTGAGCTGATGGGACCCAAGCATCCTGGATTTTTCAAATTGTTTCTAAAAAGCATCCTATTTTTTCTCTAAGTTGCAACCAGAGTGGACAGCCTCAGAATCAGAGGTGGCCGAGTTCAGGGTGCCGGCTGAAGCAAAGCCTGTGCCTAGAGGCCACCACAGGTGGTGTGGTGTGGGGGGCAGACACTGAGGCTGGTCAACCCCGGGCAGGAATCCATGACCCTGAACTTTGGCACTTCTTCCAAAGAGGAGGGAAGGCAGGCGTGACGGTGCACTCTGGGAGGCTGAGTTAGGAGGATCACAGGTTCAAGTCCAGCCCGGGCAACTTAGTGACTTTGTGAGAATTTGTCTCAAAAATAAAAAGGGCTGGGGCTGGAGGAACGGCTCAGCAGTTAAGCCGCTAAGCTTAGCTGCTCAGCTAAGCAAGCGCTAAGTCAAATGCTAAGTACCCGAGTTCGATTCCCCAGCACCACATAAGCTGGGCTTGGTGGTGCACGCCTGTAATCCCAGCACTCGGGATGCTGAGGCAGGAGGATTGTCGTGAGTCCAAGGCCAGCCTGGGCTCCATAGTGAGTTCAGGACCAGCCTGGACTACAGAGTGAGACCCTGTCTCAATAAATAAATAAATAAATAAATAAATAAATAAATAAATAAATAAATAAAAGGACTGGCAATATAGCTCAGTGCAAAGGTCCTGGGTTCTATCCCCAGTAACGCCCCTAGAAAAAACAAGGGAAGGTAGCCACCCCTGCATTACCTAGATGTGGCTGTGAAGGTGGCAAGGTGCTGGGCCCCACTGGAAGAAAAGTGACCAGCCACCACTAAGCAGTTCCAACCCAAATCCCAGCTCCAGTCCCTGGAACACTCCCAGGGGCTACACAGCTCTCCTGTAGGGGACCCAGGGTGGCCTCCTCACCGCAATGTGGACTCCACACTCAGCAGGTGCCGGTAGATTAGCTGGGCCTCAAGGTCATGGTCGAGAGGGTCATTCCATTCCTGCAGCGTCACCCGAGACCGGGTCTTATCACAGCCCCCATCTGGTGGCACAAAGGCAGAGTTACCATAGGACTGTCTGGTAGTACAGATGGGGAAACTGAGGGTTGGGACGTAACAGGGATGACCCCAGAGGCCACACAGACTTGGCAAGCCCGACCCAGGCCCTCCTGACCCTGCTGGCTGCAGCAGCTCAGATTCTGAACTCAAGATACATGACATATAGAGTGTGGGCATTGTGCAAGGTTCAACTCAGGGGAGCGGGAAACTTTATGGAAGGCTGCCAGCCTGAAGCAGCCAGGAATGCTGAGACCCTGGAGAGAGGGCTGGGGATACAGCTCAGTGCTACAGTGCATGCCTAGCACATGGGAGGTCCTAACTTCCACCCCAAGCACTCAAAAATAAATAAATAAATAAACAGACAAAAGAGCACCACACAAAGATCATGTTAAGGCAGGCATCAGGGCCTCACTTCTTGGAAGGAGGTGACCCTGCTATGTGATGGCTTCACTATCTTGGCCAAGTCATCAGTCCATGAAACCCTCAAGTGAAATGGGATCTTTTTGGCCATGGTGACCCTTCACTTCACCAATAGCAAAAGTCACAGCCAGAGGCTGCAGGGCAGGTCAACCAGCCAGCAATGTCACTGTAGAAAGCCACCACACTCCACAGCACATCTAGTGGATCAAGCTCCCAGCCCCTCCCACGCTGGGCTCTGGAGACAAGCCAGGGCTCCAGGGCTCAGTGTACTCTGTCAAGCAGGCGGATCAAGTTTTATTTATTTATTTGTTTTTATTTTAGCTCTGATAGGCATTGAACCCAGGGCCTTTGTACCGAGCTATACATATTCCCAGCTTTTTTTTTTTTTTTTTTTTTTTTGAGACAGCATCTCACAATCTTTCTATCTCAGTCTCCCAGATGCTGGGATTACAGGCTTGTGCCACCATGCTTGGCTTTATGTGGTGCTGAGGAATCAAACTCAGGACACGACACTTGCAAGGCAAGCACTTGAGCCTCTATTCCATTCCTCCAGCCCCCTATTCCCAGCCTTTTTTCTTTTATTAAAGATAGATTTTATTTTGAGACAAGCTCTCCTTAGGTAACAAAATTACCCAGGCTGGACCTCAACTTGCATTTCTGTTCCTTCAGCCTCTTAGAGGTGGAAAACATATTGAAAATTCCAGAACTGCACTCACTAGCCAAAAGGACAGCCTCTGGCCACGTGAGGCTATTTCATGACAAATAAAATTTTTTAAAAATTTAAAGCACAGTTTCTCACCACACTAGCCACATTTTAATGCTTAACAGCAAGACCTGCTGGTGGACCACATGGACACTGAGAATTCTAGAAGCTCCTCTCTGCTAATCCTCTAGTGTCCAAGGCCCAGGTCTCCTCCTGCACACAGCTCCAGGCTCCGCTGCCACTGTGGAACTGCACAAATGTGCGTGTCGGCCTCAGCAGCAGAGAACTTCCTGAGTGTGTTCCTGGGGACACCCGCTCTGCAGAGACCATCTCTACAGGATTAGGGTTCCTGATCCGGTGAGTTTGGGAAGTTCTGGGCCAAACAGCCCCTTTAAAAGGGCATTTAATGAGTTTCCAGGCTCCTCGGAGCCTTCAGCATTCTCCTTCACGGGCACGAGGCACTTCCCAATCTACCTGCTCGTGGAGCCCGGTGGGCCTGGAGCACCAGGACGGCTGGCTTTCCTTGGGTTGGGACCTTAAAATGCACGGGTGGCTTCCCAGGCAGAGCTCAAAGGCCCCACCACCCAGCCTGCTGGGACTCACGTGGAGCAGGGGATTCTGCCCGCACCTGTCCTGTCCCTCTGGTGGCAGCAGCTCCACTTGTCCCCTCGGAAGATGCCGGGATGGTAGGAGCCCAGCAGGCCAGCGTTGTTGATGCTTACTTTCCGCAGCGCAGACAGCCACTGGTTCAGCTCGTTCACACACTGCCAGGCACGCGGGCACAGGTCACTCCCTGAGGAAGCCGCCATCCTGGCCCCCTTGTCCTCCACTGTCCCTGCCTGTCCCCAGGGGCTCTGAGTGAATCAGGAAAGGCTGAGCCTGAGCTATACCCAGGGTGGTCCAGAACCTGCTGTGTGCTGTGGCCACCCTGCTGCTGCCTTCTCTCTGTGGCTCTGGACTCTGATCTGCAAAGGAACCCTTAAGAGGACAAGGCCCTCGGGCCCATGATACCCTCCTCACAGGCCCACGGCTGCCCCTTCAGAAGAAGCCAAGCTCCCTCAACTTCAGCCTGCAGCTTGGTCATTATGTCCTTCTCCCCGTGACACCCCTGCCTCATCCCTCCCAACGTCCCTGCTCAAACACTCTCTGTCCATCCTCTGTCAGGCAGCAATCCCTAGCATCCCCCCGTTCCTTCCAGGCACTAATAAGACATTTGAAATGCTTTTTCTGTCTTCTCTCCCAGGACATACGCCTCCTAGGACAGGAACACTGCTTGCCACTGGATCCCTTCAATCCAGCAGGCTCGATGATTCTCCTTTTTTAAATTTTCAGCGCTAAGGATAAAACATGGTCATGACACTCTACCACCGAGCTACACCTCTAGCCCGACCCTTCTCTATTATTTATTTACTTATTTATGTGATACCGGAAATTGAATGTAGGGCCTCTATACTCAGCGATACCCCAGTCCTTTCTTAGTTAGTTTTTGAGGAAGGGTCTTGCTCTATAGTCCAGGCTGGTTCCTGAACTCACTATGTAGCCCAGGCTGGCCTCAAACACACAATCCTCCTGCCTCAGCCTCCCAGGTACTGGGATTATAGGCATGTGCCACCATGCCCAGCTAGTTAACTTTTTTTTTTTTTTGAGACAGGGTCTCACCCCATCCAGGTTCATCCTGAATTCACTGTGTAGCCCAGGCTGGCCCTGGACTCATGGCAATCCTCCTGTCCCAGCATCGCAAGTGCTGGGATTACAGGTGTGCACTACCACGCCCAGCTTTATGTGGTGCTGGAGAATCGAACTCAGGACCTTGTGCTTGTAAGGCAGGTGCTTTAACCACTGTGCCATTCCTTTAGCTCTACTTAACTATTTTTAGATGAGAGAATGTAATAATGGACAAGTAAGAAAAGTATTCGGGAGCACACACCCAGAGCCACACACGTGCGTAACTGTGACTGCGAGGGGTGTGTACCCGGAAACACAGCCAACAGTGCAGGTACCTAGAAATACGCTTTCCCACAAATGGATGTGATGTTTCAAAGACACGCCATGCATGCACCGGCTGCACACAGGTCCATATGGCTCCACAGAAAGATGCCAGCGGGGCTCACGGCTCTCAGATCCAGGATACACGCTCACACACGCACACATTTGGCCAAACAGCTGTAGCCTGGCAGACTCCCTCCCCACTTCCTACCGTCCCCCCTCTCCCGGGTGCCCGCGTCCCGCAGGGCCACACCTTGCACTGCAGGTAGGCTGTCCGGGGCCGGCCCGCTTCATCCGTGTAGATGACCTGCATGACGTGGGAGCTGCCGAAGCTCCTCTCCTCCACCTTCTCTGCCGCGCGGATGTTGGCCGGCTTGATGAGGGCGCTTTTCTGGGGCGGACAAAGACAGGCTCAGGGCCGTGGGGGTCAGCTCCACTTCCTGCCTCGGCCGGTCCTCCCCTTCTGCAGCTTCTGGCCTTGGCATGGAGACCCGAGCACTCGTCACCCCCAGGGGCCTGCTCTGTGAGCCACCTGAGCCAGGACACAGCCCCAAGTGCTCAGCTATTGGAGGGTGGAGTGAACCCCAGGGGTTCTCAGCAGGCCCAGGAGGTCTGAGCTCAGAAATGGTGCATTCCCTGGGCTCCAAAGTCATGCCTGGACCAGGCCTGTCCCTTTGCCCCAATTCATTCCCAACTGGTGCTGCTTTCCCAGGTTCTGAAAGCACAGTCATTCAATCAAAAGGACCCAGTGACCCAGACCTGCAGTCCCAGTACTCTGGAAGTCTGAGTCAGGAGGATCGCAAGCTCAAATCTAGCCTGGGTAGTTAAGCAACTTACGGAGAACTTGTCTTGAAAATAAAGAAGAAAAAAATGGAGGCAGGAGGAATAGCACAATGGTTAGAGCGCTTGCCTTGCAAGCACAAGGCCCTGAGTACAACAGCCCAGCAGCACATATTAGCCCAGCATGGTGGTGCACGCTTATAATCCCACCACTCAGAAGGCTGAGGCAGGAGGATTGCCATGAACCCAAGGCCAGCCTGGATTCCGTAGTGAGTTCAGGACCAGCCTGGGCTACAAAGTGAGACCCTGTCTCAAAAATAAAGAAAGAAAGAAAGAAAGAAAGAAAGAAAGAAAGAAAGAAAGAAAGAAAGAAAGAAAGAAAAATAAAGAAATAAAGGGCCAGAGACATAGCTCAGAGTGAAGGTTCTAGGCTCAATGCCCAGAACCACAAAGATAAATAAAAAATAAATACATAAAAATCAATCAAATGTTACAACTATGACACAGAGAGAATCTAACCACCCCCCTTTTAGGGGGACCCCAACCTGCCATCTAACCCCAGCTCTCTTTGTCTTTGCCTTAGAGCTGGTGACTGGAGCCAGGCCCTTGAACGTGCTAGTCAAGCCTTCTACTGCTAAGCTGTATTCCCAGGCCCTCGTTTCATTTTGTCTTGGTTTATTTTGTTTGAGATAAGGTCTCACTTCTACTCTAGTCCAGGCTGGTCCTGAACTCACTATGGACCCAGGCTGGCCTCAAACTCACAACATAATCTGACTGTCTCAGCCTCCCGAGTGCTGGGATTACAGGTAGACACTACCACACCTGGCTTCCTCTTTTACTTTTTGAGGCAGGGTCTCTGTAGTGTCACTCTGCAGTGTGGGCTGGCCTTGAACTCAGGGCAATCCTTCTGCTTCAGGCTCCCAAGTGTTGGGTTTACAGACGTGTACTCTGATGTTCAGCTTACATGAAGCTGGGAAACAGAACCCAGAGCCCTGCGCTTGCTAGGCAAGCTCTGTAACCACTGAGCGACGCCCCCAACCCCTCTTCCTGCCTCATCTATACCCTCCATCAGAACCTCACAGCCCTCAGATGACACTCACGCCCCCGCCTGGCACCCATGCCCACCACCCTCGCTGGCCTCAGTGACAAGGAGATCAGGGCTGCCTGTGGGAGGAGTGGGGGCCCCTGTGGGTTGGCTCAGGGTGGGGTCTGCCAAAGGTCAGAGGAGGAGGCAGGAAGGAGGCAGTGGAGACAGAGCTGTGTGGTGACCCGGGGGACATGCCAGGGAAGGGCAGAGTTTAAGCTAGGGAGCACAAGGTGGGCAAGTTGAGGGGAGGGGATCCTATGAAAGGGTCAAGCTTTGCCAAGGATGCAGGAAGTGCTGGGTTGGAGGGGGGGTAGTGCCAAGGGGACCCCTTGGCTAGCAGCTGCCCAGCCATAAAGAAGGTGAACAACAGAAGGCTGGCACCAAGTAGTCACACACTGAGGACCCAGGCGACCTGCTTCAGAGCAGGTGGCTAGGAAGAGTGCTGCAAACAGGGACGAGAGGTGAGAGAGAAGCTGTGCTGACATGGAGAAGCCATTATGGCGGAATAAGACTCAGGCATAAAAAAGGATGGAATCCAAGTATTGGTAGCCAAGAGGAATAACACTGATGGCACCGTACTAAGTGAAATAAGCCACGCACAGAAGGACAAGTACTGCGTGTTCTTGCTCACACAGAAAGAAGCTACCATCACCCAAAAAAGAGGACACAGATTGTGCGAAGAGCCAGAGCTGGATGAGGACAGCCGGGATTCCTGGAGAGGGACAGCAGGCGGGTCAGAGAAGCCTGGCTGTACTCAGGGGGGCGCAGCACCTCTGGCCCCATGTATATTTCCTCTGTGGCTAAGTCACAAAGTCAGGGGAACATGGCCACCATCAAGGGTGACTTGGTGGAATGTACCCTCCTCACCTTGGGGAGCCCAGGGAAAGGCCCCAAGCCCTGCCTCAAGCACTGGATTTATCAGTGACCTGGGGAAGAATGCAGGGTGCTGTTGGGTCAAAACTAGGAAAGCTCTCAGCCAGCCTGGAGCTGGGGCTGATTTCCACAACATTAAGAGGACCAAATAGTTGTGCTGCATATAATTACATGTCTATAATCCAGCACTCTGGGAGGCTGAGGCAAGAAGATTGCGATTTGGAGCCCAGACTGGACGATTCAGCCACTTTTGAGACACTGCCTCAAAAGGAAGAAGAATGAAAACAAAAGGTTGGAAATGTAGCCCTGGGCTCAATTCCCAGGACTGTGAAAGAAAGAGAGAGAGAGAGAGAGAAAGAAAGAAAGAAAGAAAGAGAGAGAGAGAGAGAGAGAGAGAGAGAGAAGAAGGAAGGAAGCCACTTAAGTTCTGCTTTTGAGTTTGTCTTTTCTTAAAAGTAAAAAAATACATATATATATATTTCAATCATTTGAGCCATAGAAGACTGAGTGTGAATCTACTGGGGGATTTAGCAACCAGAACTCAAACCAAAACAAAGAGAAAAGGGTCCACGACAGTATGGACAAAACAAGAGTAGCCAAAGCCAAAGAGGTGACTATCCCTTCTCTCTTCAGTGTTGGGATAACATGTGGTTCCGAATGCAGTTCTGAACGCCTTGGTCTAAGAGGGGCCTTGGCAAATCAAAGAATGCCCAGAAGATGGAGAGAGAAAAAAAAACCTTTATTATCAATTCTCAGTGGAATGGGTAGAAAGCTCAGGGGTGCCGGAGTTTTAAAGGCCAAACTTGAGTCTATAGTCTCTGCTGTCTTAGGGCAGAGGAACCAGCAGGAATCAGAGTAGAAAACCACAAGATGGCTGGCAACATAGCTCAGCAGGTAAGGCACTTGTCCTGTCACCCCACACTTCCCACCCCTCCCTTCCCTTCCCCCCCTCCAATCTTCCATTCCCCAGAACCCCATAACCTGGGCATGGGGGAGCACACTTGTAACCCCAGACCTCAGGAGGCCGACAGGAAGATTGCCCTGTGTTCAAGACTAGCCTGGGCTGTACAGTGAGTTCAGGATCAGCCTGGACTACAGAGCCAGACCCTGTCTCAACAAAAGAAAGCTGGGCTGGAGGAATGGCACAGCGGTTCAAGCACTTGCCCTGCAAGTGCAAGGCACACTGAGTTTGATTTCCCAGCATCACATAAAGCTGGGTGTGGTAGTGCACACAGGTAATTCCAGCACTCAGGAAAAAAGAAAAAGAAAGAAGACTTCAAGGTTAAAAAAAAACTGTTTGAGACATGGTCTTGCTACATAGCTCCAGCTGGCCTAGAACTCACAATCCTCCTGCCTCAGCCTTCTGAGCCTGAAATTAAAGGTGTGCCAACAGTCTTTTGTGCCGTTGGTTTGCCACAGGATGAGAGCAACAGCCTTGTCCCTCCAGAACTGGAAGATTCTGCCATGTGGATGTGATTTATTTCGGGTCCCCATTTTGACCATCATCAACCTGTGACAGCCAGTCAGATTTCTTTCCTTTTTTTTTTTCTTTTTTTGTCCCAGATGCCTAGACTGAGGCGCTTGGACCACAGCTGTGACTTCCACCCTGAGGAGGGCATCCCTCGGCTGGCCTCTGCTCCTGAGGGGTCTGCAATGGCGGAAAATGCCCCCAGACTCCAGTGTGACTTGTTGGGGTCCCCATCCATCACCTCACACCTCTCCGGCCTGCTGGTGGTATTCCCTCTCTCAGAAACCAGGGTGAAAATGGGTTGGGAGTGTAGCTCAGTGGTTTAGGCGCTTTACCAGCAAGTGCAAGGCCCTGAGTTTGATTTTTCAGCGCCGCATAAACTGAGTGGTGATGTGTGCCTGTAATCCCGGCATTCGGGAGGCTGAGGCAGGAGTACTGCCATGTGCTGGAGACTAGCCTGGTCTCCACAGTGAGTTCAGGACCAGCCTGGACTACAGGTGAGACGCTGTCACTCTCTCACTGAATTAGAGTGCAGGAAGACATCATAATGGCGGCTAGTGCCAGTCTGGCTTCCTTTTCTGACCAGTGGCCCCAAGGGTAGGCTTGGGGAGGGCACAGATGCCTTCGGGATGTCATCCACAGCCCCATTCGCCAGCCTCCCCCTGGACCCACCTTGGAGCTGGGCGTCTTGGCGAAGCTGAGGGCCTCCGTGGTGAGAGAGAAGTGGAGCTTCTTGAAGGAGGAGGACAGGAGGGGACCTTTGCCCTTGGTTCTGTGGATGAGGAGCGTCCCCTCCTTCATGGGGGGCGCCTGCAAGCTGAGGGTCCGCTGCAGATCCAGCTCTGCGGGCACAGGGGGGAGGACGGAATGGGTCAGGTGGGTGAGGGCGTGACCACTTGCAGAGCAAAGGACTGCTAGCAGCGGGCGTGGGGGACACCACTGGACACTACTGGACACTGGGGACACAGAAGCGAAACAAACGTGAACCACAGCCGGAACAGTGGTGGGCGATGCCAGGAGCCGTGAGCAGCGGAGTGAAGAGCCCAGGGGCGGAGCAAACAGGAGGCCCAGGTAGAAGTGGGCGGGGAAACGAGACAAAGGCAGTGGTGGGCGGAGCCACGGTCCAAGAGCTGAGCAACGGTGAACAGGAGGTGGGGACAGCGATAGGTGAGGTCGTGCCATAGACCCCGACCCCTGTGGGCGGAGCCATGGGCCTCGGGTTGGTTAACCAGAGTCTGGGAGCCTGGGGGTTGGGGGACGGCTTATGGGCAAAACCACCCAAAGGTAACACAGGCAAAGGGTGGGGCTGCGGTGGGGGGCGCTCACCCTCCTTCTCCCCAATGTCCACCAGCCTGGTGATAAAGTCCTTCAGCTGGGCTACGCCCTGGCGGACAGTGGGCTGTAGCGGCTCCATCCAGGCCTCTTTGGCCCTAGAGGCCGGCGCGTCCATATTACCCACGTTCTGGACTGCCTGCAGGAAGGACCGAGCTTTTTGCTGGGACTGCACCTCACCCCAACCCACCTGCAGAGAAACAGAGGCCCTGCCCAAGGGCACGCCCCAGCCCAACGGGGGATCAGGGATGAGTGGATCCCGGTGCATTTGAGACCTTCACGGGACCTACTCACTCAGACCCTGTGGGCCGAACCTTTATACCTTCTAGCAGGTTTGATTGATTTAGTGTTCCTGGGAATTGCGCCCAGGGCCTTTTAATTGAGCTATATCTTGGAGACCATCTTGGAGACAAGATCTCACTATGGCACTAAATTGCCCAGGCCGGGCTGGCATTGCCTCAGCCTCCCAGAGTGCTGGGATGACTGACCTGTGCCACCAGGCCTGGCTCTCCCTACGGGTTTAGTACAGACTGGGCTGCACTGAGTGCCTAGACCAGGTTGCAAGACCCCAATTCACCTGGCAGGCAGGGGGTCACTGCAGGGCCGTCGCAAGCCTGCTCTCTATCTCTGAGATGAGGGTGAATGGGAGTGACCGTGAGAAAGCCTTGTGAACTTGTACAGGGCGAGGCTGGAGGCACAGCCCAGCGGCGAAAGCACCTGTCTGACATGTGCAAGGCCCTGGGTTCAATTTCCCAGCACCACGCGAGCCAAACGTGGTGGCACGTGCCTGTAATCCAAGCACTTGGGAAGCTGAGGATTGCCATGAGCTTGAAGCCAGCCTGGGCTCCACAGTGAGTTCAGGACCAGCCTGGACTACTGAGTGAGACTATTTCAACTAAACAAAAAGAACTGTAAAATGCAGTGGCACGCGAAGGTAACAGAGCGCCTGACGCAGGATTTTCCTGGAGCCAGTCAGGGACACACCGCAGTCCACCCCGGGGCCTCTATTCCACATCCAGCCCGATGTCCCATCCCCGGCGCTCAGGGCCACACCTTCGCCAGCAGGAGCAGGGTGCGGCTGGTGCGGGCGTCCGCGTGCCGTTCTCTCAGGTGGAAGAGTTTGGGCGACATAATGGCAGGAGAGATGAAGCGCAGGCACAGGAAGCTGGTGACGGCGATGAACGGCACGTTCTGGAGGGGCGCAGAGGAGGGGCTGGGTTCCGGGGCACCCCCGTCTCTGCCTCTTGACACGATGCGGGCCCCGGCTCGCGCGTGGGAACCCTGCGACCTCCCAGCCCCACCATCAGGGGGCGCACCTCGTGCTGGGCCCCGGGAAAGCGCTCGCGCACGCGCCGGAAGAGCTGGCGGAAAGTGGCTCGGACGACGGCGGGGCAGGCCCGCACGGAGCGGGAGAGCGCGCTCAGCAGCGCCCCCAGGTGGGCACGCAGCGCCTGCGCGCTCTGCTCCAGCAGCTCGGCCTCCGTCGGCGGACGGTGCAGCCCCGAGCACCTGCGTGGGTGGGGCCAGGGGCCGAGGGGCCGTGATCAGCGCCTGCGCCGAGATCGCGAGGACCAGGACTCCCAAGGCGTGAGCAGAGACGCGGACACAGCAGAAACCCATCATCGCACGCTTGCAGAGCGGCCTGCGTTCCCCCACCCCGCTGGCTGCGCCCCCCAGGTTAGTTACCCCAGCCTCACCCTACGTCCTTAACTTCCACTTTGCTGGGGTCCAGCTCCACGTACTTCTTCTCCTCGAACACCCTGTCAATGATGGGGCCCAGGACGCCGTGCAGATACCGCATCCCCGCCACCTGGGGGCCGCCACGAGCCACTCAGTCTCCCACCACCACCCAGCCACCCCGTGCGCCATCTGCCTGCAGCGTGCTCCCAGGACAGGGCCAGCTACACCAGCAGGGCGACTCAACAAACGAAATCCAGTGCCTTCGAGAGCCCTGGACTGAAAAATAAATAAATAAATAAAAGCCCCGAACTGGAGAGAGAACTGGCCCCTCGGAACCTGTGTCACCTGATACGACACGCAACTCACCTTCAGAAAAGACTCCATGGACTTTGAGGCCAGAGAGTTGCTCCGGAAGAGGGTGTTGGCCTCACCTATGAGGTAAGATAGAAAAACACTGATTATTTAAATTTTAAAAAATATTTATTACAGGGATAGACACATTGCCATAAATGTCCCTCAAAACCCAAAATACTCTCCCTCCCTTGGCATGTGCTTGGCCGGCTGTTCTGCCACTTTCTGACGCAGTTCTGCAAGTCCTCTTTCCTGAGTGTCTTTAGTGGCGCTGTGTGCTGCCTCCATTCAAAACATTGACTCTGTGCAATTTTGACTTTGGGAAAACGAGCCATTAGCCTCCTGTTGCCAGATTCAGTGAAAAAGGTGGTTGGGGGTGCACTGCAACCGTTCTCACAGCCCGCGAATGGTGCAGTATTCAGACTTCTGGTCACACCTCACAAAGGCTTTCAAGAAAGTGGACTACTGAAACCGCTCCAGAAAGTGGCAACAGTGGGCCACGTCCAAAGCGGAGGGGGTCTTTCATACCTCTGGCAACCCCATCCAGCACTGCCCTCTCTCCCCTGCCTCCCGCCTGAGTTAGGAGGCCCCACCACCACCACCCTGCCTGGGGCAGCTCCCAGCCTCACTGGTGCGACCCAGCTCCAGCTGAAAGAGCAGGTCCAGAAACTCCTTGGCCAGCCCCTGCCCCAGGAAGAGCTTGAGCAGGTTGGTGGCCACCTCCTGGCGGCACTCGGTGCTGGTGGTCTCCTCGATGACTGGGATCAGCTGTCCGGGGCCCTGAAGGAGGCAGCAGGGAAAGGCAGGGGCTGGGAGACCACTCAGGACTCTGAGGGCAGCAAAGGCCCATGGGCAGAGGCCTGGGCGTGGGGCGGGGCCCTACGCACTGGCCAGCTCCTTACCATCCCCTGAACCCAGCAAGCTGCTGGGTTTGGAAGAACAGGGAGGGCAGTCCGCTGGTCCTGGACCCCCCCCCCCCCGCCCCCGTGCCCCCAGGGCCCTCTCACCTGGGCTCCCAGCTTCACCTCCCGGCACAGCAGCTGTACCAGGGGCTGGTAGCAGCTGGAGGGCAGCACCATCTCGTCCCGCAGCCTCACCTCCAACTGCAAGGAGCCCAGGTTTCCCCTGGAATAGGCAGCCCGTGACCAATCCACCCGGGGCGGCTGCCCTCCCCCGCTCCCCACCCACTGGTCTCCCCCAGGCCTCTGCTTCTTCCCTCCAGCGGCCCTGATGTCGGCTTTAGCTTGCTTGCTGCTTGTTTGACTTTAGTCTACTGGGTTTTAGGGTTGCTGGGGGGATGGGGGTGGTACTGGGGATGGAGCCCAGGGCTTTCGCACTGAGTTACATCCCCAGCCCACTTTTTGCTTTATGATTTGGAGACAGTGTCCTGCAAAACTGCTAAATTGCCCAGGCTGGGCTCCAACTTGTTACAGGTCTGCCACAGCCACCCAGGGTGCGGGATTATAGGCCTGCACCACCTGGTTCAGCTCTGCAATTTTCCCTGTTGGGGATGGGGCGGGGCCCATCTGTATTGGGACTCAGCGAAAGTCCATCTGTCTTCAAGGCCTGGCTCCCTGCTGCCCCAGGCTCCCGAGGGCCCCAAGCTTGACTCCTGTGGGCACGCTAGGCTCCCCAGACTTTCTATCTACAAACTCAGGTGGAGCTGGGGGTTTAACTCGGTGGTACAGCAATTGTCTAGCGTGTGCAGGGACCTGGGTTCCATCCTTAGCACTGCAAAAAACGAGCCCTCAGGGAACAGTGCCTTTACCCTGGAAGCCCATCTCCAATACTTGAAACAACCTGCCAGATCCAGATGCGGTGAGCATGTCAGCACTTGAGGAGGCTGAGGCAGGAGGATCGCATTTCAGGCCCAGCCTGTGTAACTTACTTATTGAGACCCTGTCTCAAAATAAAAAATTTAAAATAAAGGCTGGGGATGAGTGACCTTGGGTTCAATCCCTAATACTGAAAGAAAAAAAATGCCCCCTCAAAAAAACAGGGGAAACTGAGGCTCAGGCAAGATAAGTAACTAGTCACAGTAGACCTAACCTCCAAGGTTAGGAGCAAAGCTCAGTTGTTAAAGAGCTTGGCTTCAATTCCCCAGCACCACATAAGCCAGGCGTGGTGGCACACACTTGTAATCACTACACTCAGGAGGCTGAGGCAGAAGAACTGCTGTGAGTTTGAGTCCAGCCTGAGACCCTATCTCAAAAAATAAAAAAAATTAACCTCCAGCCGGGTCTTTCCCTGCCTCTCCCGCTAAGGACAATGACAAAGGCTTCACATTCTCTATGATGCCCCACATGCTACACAGCACATACCCCACACGCCGCAGCAGCCACCAAGGCAGATGGCAGGCCCTGCACTGCTCCTACAGAACTGTCCTGGAGCTGGGCCTAGTGGCATAGGCCTGCCATGCCAGCATTCTGAGAGGCGAAGGCACGAGGATCACAAGTTCAAAGCCAACCTGCACAACTCAGCAACTTAGGGAGATCTCGCCTCGACGTGAAAATAGAAGAACGGGCTGGGGGCATGTAGCTGAATGGGAAGGTCCCAGGTTCAATCCCAAGGTGCCGAAACCAAACTAGCCAGCCAACCAATGAAAGAAGCCCAAGGTGCTTTGGGCCAGACACATACCTAGCCACCTGCCCCTGCCCCGTTAAGGGTGCAGCCACCCCTTGGGGTCCCCAGTCCTGTGCCACACCACAGGAGGTGATCCGAGGGCAGTAAGAGACTCAGCCGCCCCTAAAGAGTCGTGCTGCTGCCTGAGCACCACCTCGCTTACCTTAGTATCATTACATTATAATATATGATGAAATAATCACACAGCCTGCCATGCTATGTCATTTAATAATTTTTAAAAAGGCACAATAAACCTAACAAGCTAGAACCATCCTTCCACCGCAGCCAGCCTCGTGTGTGGGCAGCTGTCTTCCATGAAGCTGGTCCTTGGTGTCAGAAAAGCTGGGACCACTAATATAAGGGGCCCAGGGCACACAGAATCAGGCTGGCATATTTTACCTACTTATCTAATTATTTAGAGACAGGGTCTCGCCCTATAGTCTAGGCTGGTCCTCAACTCACTAGATAGCCCAGGCTGGCCTCAAACTCACAGCAATTCTGCTGCCTCAGCCACCCAAGTGCTGGAATTACAAGTGTACATATCATGTCTGGCTTATGTAGTGCTGGGGATTCAAACCCAGGGCCATGCACTTGCTAGGCAAGTTTAGCTTTAACTTCTGAGCAAGCTCCCAGCCCCTATCTATCTAGTGGTACTGGAGGCTGAACCCCAGGGCCCTTGCACTGAGCTATATACCCATCTCTTTTTTATTTTGTGATAGGGTCTTGCTAAATTCCCCAGGCTAGGCTCAAACTTGGAATCCTCCTGCCTCAGGCTCCTAGAGTGCTGGAATTGAAATATTATTTTAACTGGTTGTTCCATCTTTTATCTGGAAATTCTTTTTTTCTTTTGAGACAAGGTCTCACTACGTATCCAATGCTGATCCTAAATGCACTATGGAGCCCAGGCGAACCCTGGACTCATGGCAATCCTCCTGCCTCAGCCTCCCAAGTGCTGGAATTACAGGTATGCATCACTCCCCCACCCCCCTTTATGCGGTGCTGGGGAATTGAACTCAGGGCCTGACACTGTAACCACTGTGCCGCCACTCCTCCAGCCTCATCTGGCAATTCTATTCCTACGAAATCTTGGGAGAGGACATCAGAGCTGTGGCTTGGGGACGGTGACTTCAGGGACTTGCATACTAGCCTGAGGTCTGCAGGGAAGACTTTCAAGGGCAAGGGCCTGGGGCTTAATCTAGAACCTGCCAGAGGCAGAAAGCAGACCTGTATGGCCCTGTAGCTGACTTTATTTTATTTTGTGTTGGGGATGGAGCCCCAGGCCTTTATGCTGTGCTACATCCCCAGTCTACTTTTGGTTTTGATTTTGAGACAGCTAAGCCATCTGAGCTAAGCCTGAGCTCGCAGTCCTCCTGCCTCAGTCTCCCACAGTTCTGGGATTACAGACCTGCCCCACCAGGCCAGGCAGTCCTGGAGCACAGAGGCCAGGGCTGAATGCAGGGTGGTGGAGAAGGGAGCAGGCATATCCCACACGGATGAGAAGGGCCTCAGCCTGCCAAGGGAAGGCTACAGGAAGCCTGCGGCTGCCCCTGGCCCCAAGGTCCACAGCCAGCTCTCAAGCCTGAGCCCCAGGCCAGCCCTGCTGCCAAGCCCCACACTCACTCGCCCCTCCGGCTCTTAGACTGGTCAGGCTGCAGCCGGAACCAGCCCTCCTCCTCTGTCCGGGCCTCACGTAGTCTCTGCACGTTGACCACCACCTGTAGGCACAGCAGGGGTGTAAGGGACATCAAGCCTCTTCTTTGCAAGTACTGGTATCTCAGGGCCGGGATGGGGAGACCTCCCAGGGGTCCCTGAACACAGATGGCAACCTGGCTGGTCCTGGGAGTGCCCCGACCCTGAGCGCTCCCCTGGGGGAGGGGGAGGGAAGTCCCCAGGGACACCTGCTGGGGCGGGTGCACCAGGGCCCAAGTGGGAGTGTTGCTCACTTTGCCCAGGAAGTCGTTTCGGCTGACCAGGTCCCAGTCCCAAGCCTCCACATACAGCACTTCGGTGGTCCCCTCCTCTAGCTCAAATTCAAATGTCTCATTCCAGCGTGGGTAGCAGGACTTCTTTACCACCTGTCAGGAGAGGGATACGTGGGGATGGGGCTTGCTTCATGGGCTCCCCAGGCCCGGCTAAGGGCAGAGCCACCCAGATACCTCCCTTGGCTCCACCATGGGAGAGGCAAACGCTTGCTGTCTAAGATAACACCCATTCCACAGATGGGGAAATTAAGGCCCAGAGCAGGGAGCAGCCTTGTCCAAGAGCACGTGGCAACATAGCAGCTCCACTCAGAAGCTGAATCCCAACCACCCTGGCTGCTCCCAGAGGTGACAAATGCAGAGACAAGGTCTCTCTCTGCAGCCCAGGCTTGTTCTGAACTCACTATGGAGCCCAGGCTGGCCTTGGACTTGGCAATCCTCCTGCCTCAGCCTCCTGAGTGCTGGGATTACAGGCATGGGTCACCACTCCCAGCTATATGTGGGGCTGGGGAATCAACTCAGGGACTTGAGCTTGCTAGGCAAGAGCTTTAATCGCTGAGCTGTTCCTCCAGCCCTTCAGCTGGACCTTTGGTCTGTACCTGCTCTCTGCACTCCCCAGCACAGCCAGGCCCAAAGGGGGTGGAACCAGAAGGCCTGGGACCTGTTATGTCCCTTCCAAGGGGTCATCTGGCTTCTCTGAGTCTTCTTCTTAGGACTGCAGTCCTGATTTGACCTCATAGGTGATGATGAGGTGACAAGGAGGTGAACAGCCAGGCCAGGGCCTGGGGGAGAGTCCCTAAGTCCCTTTGCCCCATCCCCAGCCCACCGGCCTCCTCACCGAGGTCTCCTGTATCCGGCCATTATAGCGCACGCGCACAAAGGGGTCAGATGCGCCATTCCGGTCCTTTGGGGCAAGGTCCCTGGGGACAGGATGGGGACAGTGGATGACCCTCTTGTCAACAGGGTGCCCCTACCCGAGCCTGCCTTCCCTTCTAAGCGACCATATCAGGCTGAAAAGGTCCAAGCACATCCTGTCTCTGGCAAGCTGGCTGGCTGGGGCAAGTGCCTGTCCCCTTTCTGGAAGGGGTCCTATTCCACATCCCCAGGTGGCCAAGCATCCCACAAGGTACAAGCTGTGGCCCCGTGTGACTGGGGAGCTGCACCCTAGTGGCTGCACCTGACTGTGGGGCAGAGGGATGACAGCCCAATGCATGTGCCTGCCTAGCATGTGTGTCGCCCGGGTACCATCCCCAGCACCGCACACACACACAACAACAAAACCCAGAGCCAACAACTATCTAACAGAACTCCACAGTCTGGCCTGAAGATTCCACGCAGCACCTAGCAGGCTGAGACAGGAGGATTGTTGTGAGGCTGAGGTCAACCTGGACTACAGAGTGAGATCCTGTCTCAAAACAGTGAAAAAGAGAGAGAGAGAGAGAGAGAGATAAAGATTCCACCCTTTGCGGTTTCTTACGCTGTCTTCAGGGTTTCAGCAGGGGCCTCATTGCTGAGGACAGCTGGGGACAAGTCCCCGCTCCTCTTGCCCTAAAGAGAAGGCTGGACATGCCACTCCCCATACAGGCTAAGAGGGGGCCATAAGTGGGGCTCAGCCACTATGTCCCAGAAAGAGAGAGGGGGGGGTTCTTGGAGAGGAAGGAGGGAAGGGGAGTAGACTGGCATTTCCCACCTAGGTGGGTGGTGGGTGGCCGCGGGGCTGCACAAAGAGGACACAGAGGCCACGACCTGGGGCCCAGCAGCTCGTGAGGGCAAACAGAATCAAACGTATGTGAAGGTTTAAATGTTTCGAAATGTATTACAGTAGAAAGCCTGCTGCCCTTCATCCTTCTCAAAACTTTTTTCTCAGGCTTCAAACACATTTATCCCATCCTGTTTGCCTTAGTTATTTTTTTTAAATAGGCAGGGTCTCGCTCCGTAGCCCAGGCTGGTCCTGAACTCACTCTGTAGCCTGGGTTGGCCTCAGACTCACAGCAATCCTCCTGCCTCAGCCTCCCGAGTGCTGGGATTACAGGCATGCGCTACCTTGCCCAGCTTTTTGTGGTGCTGGGGAATCAAACTCAGCGCCTTGCGTATGCAAGGCAAGCATTTAACTGCTGCCCCATTCCTCCAGACCCCCTACGCCTTTTGAAGGCTGGGGCAGGAGGAATACAAGTTTGAGCCCAGCCTGGGCAGTCCAGCAACTTAGGAAGACCCTGACCCTGCAGTCCAGGCTGGTCCTGGAGTCACCATGGAGCCCAGGTTGGCCTGGCCTCCTGGCAGTCCTCCTCCCCAGCCTCTGGGCACGGAGGTCACAGCCGGGCCCCACCTGCCCTGCGGCAAGGTGCCTTTTGGTGTATCATGTATTTTTTTAATTAAACTTTCACATTGTTTTCAGTCACGCTGCCTGTGCCCAAGGCAACTTGGTACGGGGCAGGGCCAGGGCTGCCAGGTCGGGGGAGGGGGGATTGCACAGCGACTCTGCCCCAGCCTCAAGGTTTGCATGACCCCAGCCCCAGGGCAGAAAGTAAGGCTTGTAGAGGGGAGAAAATGCCCACCTTGCCCACCCGCCATCCACACTTGTCATCTGCAGAGAAACGGCATCCTCCCGGGCGGGGTAACCATCCCAGAAGGCAGCCCCCATCCCAGAGGGGCTGGCTGGCGGGGGGCCACCCACCTGCCCCAGGAGCAGCAGAGGGTGTTCAGGGCCAGAAGGGAAGTGGCCTCCCATGGACTATGCGGGTGACTCACACCCAGACCCAGACAGAGCGGGGCCTGCAGCTAAAAATACCCAGGGGTTGGGGGTGGCCCTGTTACAGGTGACTCAGACCCAAGGAGCCATCCAGGCCATGGCCCCTCCCGAGGATAATCCCAACCTCTGCACACCACTGAGGACACACACACACACACACACACACACACACACACACAAAAGTGTGGTCACGTTCACAAGGAAGTTAGCCTGGGGAAGCACATACTCTAATTGGGGCTAACCCAGGAGAAAGCCTGGGGTGCCAGGTGCCCACTTCGGCTCCTGCTCCTCCTGCCATGTGCCTGAAACTCCTCCAAAAGAACACAGTCTTTTGCTGGGCATGGTGGTACCGATGTGTCATCCCTAGGAGGCTGAGGCAGGAGAATCGCAAGCTCCAGCCCAGCCTAGGCAACTTAGTGACTCAGCAAGACCCATTTTCAAAAGCAAAGCCAAAGAAAAGGACATTACCCCTTCTCCTTGGAGCGACATCCCCCAGCAACGTCTCTGAGTTGGGACAACCTCCCCAGGCCCTCACCTGGCCTCCAGCACAGAGCAGCGCAGCCGGCAGGCCCGGCTCCCGGGCAGCACCTCCAGTCTCAGGTGGATCTCCCCCTGCACCTCCTCGTCAGGGTCAACCTCCGTCAGGTGGGCCCAGCCAGTGAAACCTGCAGGGTTGTGGCTTAGCCGGGGCCTGGCCCAGCCCCTCTACACCCTCCTCCCTTGGCCCTCCCAGCACCCCTCAGAATCCTCCCATGACCATGTGACAGATGGGGAAACTGAGGCTCAGAAGCTGCAAAACAGCAGCCAGAGAGCTGGAACTAGAATCGAAGTCAGGGACCGCCAGGCCCGGGCCCTCGCATTTCTGTCATGTTGCATTTGGTGACCCTGACCCTAACTCATTGTCCCGTGTCCTCAGTTTCCCCACCTTAAAACAGGAGGATAGTAGCTCCTCCTAGGGCTGCTGGGAACAGGACCTGAGGCCCAGACAGGGAAGCTGCAAAGGACTCAAGGAATAGAATCACTGAGCATCTGGACCGCAGAGCAAGGGCTGGGGCTACAGCAGGAGAGGCCTCTGGCCTGGCAGGGTGAGGAAACTCCACTTGTCAGCAGAACCCGCCCCCCCCCCCCCCCATTCTCATCCCGGCCTCACAGACAGACAGGTGTGTGCCAGGGAAGTCAGCAAGAGAGTCACAGGCTCAGGTGGCAAAGCTCCTTGTCTGGACCTTCAGAAAAGCCCAGAGAAGGCAACATATGCCCAAGATCACACAGCAAAGCAAGGTCTGCATCGCAGGAAGGATCCACAGGACTTAGAACAGATGGGCAACAGGGCCCACTTGTAGGGGACTCCACAGACACAGGAGCTGGCCTCGTGGAGCCCCCTTGCCTCAGCAGCGCAGTACAGAAGGCCCATTCCAACAACTGCAGAGGCCTCAGGTCCTGCCATTAGCAGCCCTTTTTCCCACAGGGAGGTACAGTTCCAACCTGGGGTTCTGGGCATCCAGAGCCCAGCGGAAGCTAGAGATGGCCAATGACCAGGACTTGTGGGCAAGCAGGAGAGGGGGGGACCTAGGGGTGGGAGGAAAGCGAGAGGCGGGAGAGAGGGAATGGCGGATGGGGAAACAGGACTTCTTCCAGGGATCTTACCCTTGGGGTGAGCGGCCAGGGTGTCCCGCGTGAGGCAAACCTTGCCAATGACGTCATCCCGGCTAGGGGACAGATACGGAGTCAGAGCCAGGCCCAGGCCCCACCCATGAAAGTTCAGAGCCTGCTGTGGGGGGCAGGGAAGCTGACAGTCCGGTCCCTTGCAGAGCTGGACTCATGACCCTGGTGCAGGTCCCAGATTACAGATACTCTTGTGGGCATGTGATATTGTTGGCTTTGTGTGTATGTGTGTGTGTGTGTGTGTGTTTCTGGCACCCAGGCTTTCATACTAAGTTACATCCCCAGCCCATTTTTGAATTCTGATTTTGACATAGTCTTGCTAAGTTGCCCAGGCTGGGCTCAAACTTGGGATCCTGCTGCCTCAGCCTCCCAGAGTGTGCGACATGATGTTTGTGCACGTGTACCCATGCACATGCCAAGCTCATGCCCTCTGGGACGCATCTCCTAGCTCATACTCCCATGCACACCTGTGCCTATCTGCATAGACATGCACATACATGATGTGGGGCGTGCACATGAACCACACATGCACATGCCACACACTCAACCTCCCCCTCCCAGGCCCTTGGGGTTCCCCTCTCTCCTTCCCAGGGTGCCACGAGGATGACACGGACCAGCATCCCGGTGTTGGAATGGCTGGAGAGCGGGCAAGCAGTCACACCCACCTGAGGGCATCCTCGTCCATGACATAGAAGGCCACAGCGTGGAAGGTGGGTGGCAGGTGCACTTGGTACTCCTCGCCCCAGAAGGGGCACAGGGTCTTCCACACAGTGGCTGTCCTGGAGGAGAGGACCCTCAGCACCCACCCAAGGCCACCTCAGGCCCTGGGTTGGGGTACGGCAGGGCTATGTCACCCCCTTGCCTTCTCACCCCTTCTCCCGCCCCTAGTGACAACAGGCTATGTGGGACACACCCTACCAGCCTCTGCTTCCTGACCTTCTTCTCTGCCCTGGATGGGGCACAGGCCAGTTTACATTTGGGGAAACTCCTCGGGCTTGGTAGCTTAGACCTATAATCCCAGAACTCTGGGAGGCTGAGGCAGGAGGACTGCAAGTTTGAGGCTAGCCTGGGCAACTTAGTGACTCAGTGAGACCCTGTCTCAAAATAAACTAAAAAATGGACTGAGGATGGGGCTAGAGGAATGGTTCAGCAGTTAAGGCACTTGCTTAGCAAGCACTAAGTCAAGTGCTGAGTACCCGAGTTTCATTCCCCAGCACTACATAAGTCGGGTGTAGTGGTGCACGCCTGTAATCTCAGCACTCGGGAGGCTAAGACAGGAGGACTGCTGTGAGTTCAAGGACAGCCTGGGCTCCACAGTGAGTTAAGGACCAGCCTGGGCTACAGAGTAGACCCTGACTCAAAAAAAAAAAAAAAAAACAGACCATGGAGATCAACAGATCAACAGAAGCAAGAGAGACCCTTGGCCAACAGACCCTGACTCAGTTCCCAGTGCCACACAAAAAATAAATATGTATACTTGGGGAAACTGAGGCCACAGTTGAGCAGATCAGGCCTCAGGACACACGGCTGAGCCACAGCAGAGCTGAGGCCCTAAGCCTGGCACCTCCAGACCCACCCAGCTCTGACTTGACTCTCAAGACCAAAAACTTCAACTCATAGGGCTCAGTAAGACCGACGGGTAGGGGGACTGAAGACCCCAAGAGCTCTGTGAAGCCTCAGTCACCCCACCCCGGCCATTTCTCAAGCAGGTCACATGGGCTTTTTAAATTTTCTGTGGGACCAGTGGCACAATCACTTGGCACACGGTACTTACACAACAACAATCAAAAAATTTTTTTTCTGTGGTGGGCTGGGGGCATAGCTCAAGGGTTAAAGCGCTTGCCTAGCAAGCACAAGTCCCTGAGCTGGATTCCCCAGCACCACATAAACAGGCCGTGGTGGAGACATGTCTGTTATCCAAGCACTCAAGAGCCTGAGGTAGGAGGATTGCTATTTGAGTCCAGCTTGGATCACGTAGTAAGTTCAGGACCAGCCGGGACTACAGAGCAAGAGATCCTGTCTCAAAACTAACCAAACACTTCTGTGATACTAGGGATTGAGCCCAAGGCCTTGACACTGAGCTACATCCCTGCTCTTTATTTTTTTATTTATTTTGAGACAGGGTCTAGCTAAGTTGCCCAGGCTAGGCTCAAGATAATGATCCTCCTGCCTCAGCCTCCCAGACTGCTGGGATTACAGGCCTGCACCACTGGCTCTGGCTAGATCGGGGGCTTCAGTTTCCCTGTCTGTACTGAGGTGATCACAGCCACCCTGTCCTTCTCTGCAGTGTGCAGAAAGGTCACCAGCCGGTGAGGAGGGGTCTATACTTGGGGGTCATATCTGTGGGTCCCTCCAAGGGACAGGATCCCTGAGTTGGAGACTAGGTAGTCAGGGTTAAAGGAGCTCAGATCTGGGGTCTGCTACACTTGAGTTCTAATTCCGCCACTTAGGTAGGTGACTTTGGGCAAGTGACTCAATCTGAGCCTCAGTGTCCGCTTCTGTCGGTGGAGTTTAACAACAGAGTATCCAGTTCCCTGTCACGAGTAAATAGGCCAGCAAAGTGTTAGCACGGCCCAGTGGGGACAGCACTCCAGAAATGACAGCTGCTTGGTGATTAATGGCCATCATCTGTCTCTCTTAGGGGCTGTAAAGACCACGGAGATCAACAGAAGCAAGACCCTTGGCCGGGTGCCCGCCGGCAGCAGATAATCCCTGGCTGGCAGCGTCAAGGTCAATAATTAGCAAGATTTTGCTGGGCATGGTGGCACGGGCCTGTAACCCCGGTGCTGTGGGAGGCTGAGGCAGGCAGATCATGAGTTCAAGCCCAGCCTGGGCAATTTAGTGAGACCCTCTCTTGCAATAAACCAGTCAAGCCTCATCCACCACCGCCCCTCTCCTGGATGGGCGGAGCAGCCAGCATGGTCCGGTGGGCAGTACCTGATGATGGGCTCGTTGTCCACCTTCACGATGCAGTAGGGGTCGCTGCTGCCAGAGCTGCAAGACAAGTGGGCGAGGGGCGGAGCTTCCTGGGGGTGGGGTACCACGGGGGTACCCCACTGGGTTGGAGTCCAACTCCAGGCAGGAGCCTGTGACCCACCCTCACAGATGCATGTGGGGCACATTCCCACTCCGTCCCTGCCTCTCCCCAGGACAGTGCCCCAGCAACTAGCCACGCAGCTCTTGCTGCCCCTGCCGGGGACCCTCAAGTCTAGCCCCGTGCACCCCCCTCTGAGCTGTGCCCCTACTGCACCCTCCTTTAAGAGCATCCCCCCAGCCCCATTGCAGTGACTCACTCTGTAATCCCAGAGCTCTGAGAGGCTGAGGCAGGAGGATCCTAAGTTCCAGTCTCAAAATGTTAAATAAAAAAGACTGCGAATATAGCTCAGTGCAGAGTCCCTGGGTTCAATTCCCAATAAAATAAATAAATTAAATTAAATTAAAAATGTATCAGTTTCCCTGACTGGGCTCCCGTGGGAGGCTTTCCTTTCCCCTTCACAGTTTCTCCTCATCCTGGCACTGTTAGTGTGGCACCATCAGCTGCGCCCCCACCTGACATAAGCGACCTGAGGGTGGCAGCCACTTCTGTGTCCCAAGAGCCCGGCCAGGGCTTGGCACAAGAGAGGGGTGCATGAGTGCTGAGCGGCCGGCTGAATGCACGAATAAACGAATAAACGAAAGTGTAACCAGGTGGCCTGGAGCTCTGGGAAGGAAGACAGGGAAGCAGGTGAGGACTGCTCTGTCCTGGGCCCTTAAGGGCTGAGAGGGGCTTCCAGCCAGAGTCACGTAGGTCCAGGGAAGGGGGCATTGCGTCTACAAACACCCCTCAGGCGTCAGTCCCTACGTCCACAAAAAGGAAGTGCATTCAGCTGGGCACTGGGGAAGCCCAGCCTCTACTTCCCGATTCTCCAGGGGCTTCCTCTAGAGCACATGACAGGGATAACATCGCCAGGAGGCCTCCGGACACGGACCAGAAATGTCTGCCAGGGCTGTCTGGCAACTGTAAAGTGGGAACTTGCTCCCAGTCCTGCTGGTTCCTGAGATGCCAGGGGAGGGCCCTTCCTGGGAAGAGATCTCGGGAAAGTGAGCCAGAGACTGCCTTCCTCCCGGAATCCAGCCCCTTCCCTGCACCACGCCACAGTCCTTCAAGGACCCTCTTCTCCAGGGAACCCCTGTGAACACTCCAGCTTGCACCCACTCCCAGAGCTGGGGGGCACAGGCCTCAGTCCCCTCTGTGCCTCAGGTGCTAGGACCAGGTCCCAGCAGGTCAGCGTGGATTGGCACAGGAGCTCAGAGGAAGCACAGAGGGGGCAGTGCCAGCTGAGGTAACAAGGGAAATCTCTGGCATGTGACCCCCCCCACAGCACCCCCTCTGCACACCCTGCCCAGCCACCTGACCCCTGCCCCCCACGGCAGGAAACCTCTTCCTCCCTGTGATCCCAGCACCACCCAACTGCTCGGTGAGTGAGAGAGGTTAGCAGATAGGATGCTGGCTGGGTGGGCAGAGGTGTGGAGGCAGGAGCAGAGGCCAGCGTGCAGGACAGCCCTGACTGGTGACCAGACCGCAGGCAGGAAGGAGTCAGTGGTAAGAGTCGACTCAGAGCAGGGCATGAACCATGCCTATCATCTTGGAAGGCAGAGGCAGGAGGATGGGAAGTTTGAGTCCCAGGCTGGGCTACCTCGTGACTTAGTGAGATCCTCTCTCTAAAGGGAAAAGGAGTGGGATGTAGCTCAGCGTCGAGGCTTGATCCTCAGTACTGGAAATAAAGGGGCGTGGGGTGGCAGGGAGCAGCTCAGTGATTAAAGTGCCTGCCTAGCAGGCGCAAGGCCCTGGGTTCAATTTCCCTGTGCCCCATAAAGATTAGCCAGTCTTGGTGGCACACTCCTGTCATCCCAGCACTCAGGAGGCTGAGGTCCTGCCATGAGACTGAGGCCGGCCTGGGCTACACAGTGAGTCCAGGACCAGCCTAAACTATAATGTGAGATCCTACCTCAAAAACAAAACCAAGGGGCAGGCTTTGGCCAGGTGTGAGGACCAGGGCCCAGCCACGGTCCTCCATGAGCTCCTGAGATCTGCTCCCTGCCCTGCCCTCCACCCAGCAAGGCCCTGGCCTGCGTCTCCTTCCACGTTTCCTTACCCATGCTGGTCGCCACTGGCCTGGTCTGGTTACTCCTGGGCCTCTATATTTAGGGCCCTGGCAGGGTCTAGACTGTGGAAGAGGAAGGAGAGGGCAAACCCCAAAATAGCCCTGGGTGTGGAAACCAGTGGGTCACTGGTCACTGTGGAACTCAGCTCCTGCCCAGCTGACGCGGTACCCAGGGATGGGAAACAGCAGGGGCAGGACACCAGAGGCGGCAGGCGCCTGCGCTGCTGGGGAGGGCGGCACAACTGTGCCCCAAGCCCTGAGGAGGAATAAAATCCAGCAGTGGAGTTGCAGGCGACAGCCAGCGGCTGTGCAAGGCGGGCATCCTCCTCAGAGCTGTCAAGATGGGCCGCTAAGGAGGGGCGGGCACCCCGTCACCAGAAGTGTGCAAGCCCTTGTGGGACGCAGTACTGCCCAGGAGGCAGGTGGGCTTGTCCCTTCGCTGCAGCCAAGCACTCAGCATGAAACAGGAGGAAAGTTTGCAGACAGGGTCGGTCGGAGCCCTGACTTCTCTACTGACCTGCTGTGTGATCTTGGCCGGTGACTCCCATATCCGGATCCTCAGTTTCCCATTTGCAAACTGAGAAGATCGGCCTTACGGAGCTAAAGGGGACCCACACGGGAGAGTCCTCTGCACCTCATACTCTGCCTACTGTGGGCCAGGTCTCTGGGGGCACCACCAGTGCCAAGACAAGTGAGTCACAGTCCCTGAGGGGTAAATGCTATGCCAAGTGCCTCCTCTGGAAGATTAAGTGTTGGAGGACAAGGACAGGAGCCAGGGACCTGGACCAAGGGCACCAGGGAAGCCACGGGAGAGGAAATTGGGAAGGGTCCTGAAGGATGAACAAGAGTTTTCTGGAGGACTCTGAAGAAGGTAAAAGGCTCTTGACATGACAGGTAGGGCTGTGAAGGATAGTGGCCAGACATGGGGAGATGGGGTTAGGAAGTGGCTTATGGGACAGTTGACAGTTCGAGGTGCGCAGAGGCCACCATGGGGAGGGCAGAGGGCAGGACCAACAGGGCTGAGTGTCCCCTCCACAGGGATGGAGCCCCTTGCCCAGAGTCCCTGGGAAACACCAAGCAGAAGGGTCTGAGCACAGGGCTCCTCGCGTCCCAGGTCCAAATAGTTTAAATGCCCCCAGAGCCAGGCACGAGGGCTAGGCCAGCTGCTGCTGGCAGAGAAGGGAGGCGACAGACGGAGGGGCTGCTCCTCCCAGCCGCCAGGAGCCAGAGGAGGCCAAGATGACCTAGTTATCAGAGCCAGGGAGGGAGAACCCCAGAGGCGCAGCTGGGGGCTGAGACACTTTGGGGATGGGGGGGGACGGAGATCCCTCTTCCTTCCCACTAGAAAGGCTCATTCCCAGCTCCTGCCCCACCTCCTCCAAGGCACAGAAACCCACCTGGAGAGTGCCCAGCATCCTCCCAGCCCATCACCATGGCAACTGCTGAGCTGGGCCTCGGCAGACCCAGGGGGCCTTGAACTGGAACCGCTGCTGGCCCAGAGCGTGCTGGGAAGCCCTCGGCCGCGGTGCCAGTGTGTGCAGGGGGGAGAGATGCCCTGGCAACCCCCTCCGGGCTGCCACTTCCCAGCATCTGGGAGCCAGCTGGGGAGCCCCAGGAGCAGGGAAGCTCTAAGCAGACTTTGGGCCCTAGGCCTCCCCCCGCGGCTCCCCTTCCCCCACCAGCTCTGCGCTTTTCTCCTCCCGCTAGAGACATCCCAGACCAAACAGAGGCTCCAACAGCAAAGAGCTGCCTAAGGCGGTACCCGCGGAGGCTGGGGTCACCGCCAACACTGGGAGCCTGGGGGGCCAGCTCGGCCCTGCGCCCTGAGCCCTACCCAGAAAGGGGGATCAAGGAACCCCTGCCTGAAAAGTTTTCCAAGTCTGGTCAGCCCTACAGACATCCGGGCCTGTTAGGAGCCCTGGACTCAGGTCCTTCCTCGGCCTCCCAGAAAGAGCCCCGCAGGCCTCCGAGCCTCGGCCTTCTCATCTGTAAAATGGGCAATTCAGCAATTTAATGAGAACCCGTCTCGAAAATATATGAGTTCAGAAGCAGCCTGGCCTACAGAGTGGGACCCTGACTCAAAAAATGTCTGCATATATACTGGCTGAGGCCACAGCTCGGCGTGAAAGCTCTGGCTCCAATTCCCACTAATAAGATTAATTTTTTAAAAAAAAGAATAGCTGGGTGGGCATAGGGATTAAAGGTGGGGCTCAAACAAATGGAGAGCCCAGCAACCTTACCACCTGCGCCCCCACCCCGCACCTGGCTATCCCTGGGACCGGGAGCCCACTCTCCACATCACACTGTCCCTGCCCAGGTGCACAGGAAGTCCCGGGACAGCCCCTGCCCAGCTCAACTCCCAGGGGCACACTGCAGGTACCATGGGCTCAGGAACTACTAAGGAAGACCCCGGCTTCTAAGGGAGGCAACCCACCCCTTCCAGCCACAGCCGGCACCGCCCGCCCTGCGACGCCACCCGGCTCCAGCTTCGTTCCTCTCGAAACCCCCTCCCGACCGAGCTGCGGCCCGCTCCCTCCCGGTTCCGAGCAGCCCGACAGGCCGCCCCTCCGTCCCCGGCCACAGCCCTCCCGACGCTCTCCTGGTCACCCCCGTGCCGCGCCGCAGCAATCTCACTCGCCACAACCCTCGCCTCTGCACTTCTTGTGGGCCAGCCGCTTGAACCCCGAAAAGGTCAGGCATAAGGGGGGGCGAGCCCCTCCCCGGAAAGTTGGGGCGCCCGCTCACATGTCCTTGGCGGGCAGGTTCTTCCCCTCCACGATGCGGATGGACAGCGAGCTGCGCTTGGCCATCGCCGGAGCGCGGCGCGGGAGCCAGACTCTGGAGACGCGGGCAGCAGGCGGGGGACGGAGACCCGCGGAGACCGCGGGGGCGGCGGCAGGAGCGCTTCCACTTCATTCACCCCGCCCCGCCCCACGTGCGCGCGGGGGGGGGTGAGTCCCCTAGGGCCAATCGGCGGCCGGAGGTCCCCCGGAGGGGCGGGGCCTCCATGGTCCGCCGCGTTTATTGGTAGCCTGAGAGAGGGGCGGGGACTCCAGGCCAGCGGGCGAGTTCTGCGGATGCAGGGGATCCCGTGCCGGCCTGAGCGCGGGCGTCCGTGGTGGGAGGGGTACGGGGGGGGGTCTTGTGACCGCGCCGTGGCACACAGGCAGGTGGCGTGCAAAGGAAACGTCCAGAGTGTGGTGGCGCGCGCCGCTAACCCCAGCACTGTGGTAGCCTCAAGTAGAAGGATCACAAATTCAAGTTCAGCCTGGGTAACTTAGCGATTTAGCGAGACGCTGCCTCGAAATCAAAGAGGCTGAGGATGTAGCGCAGTGTCAAAGGCCGAGTGCTGGGGGATCGAGGGGCGCGCAGGAAGGGGTCGGCTGCACCTGGATGCCTTAACCCCAGCACCTGTGGGTGGGAGGGTGAAATGAACCAACGATCTGGGAAATTAGCAAACAGCATCGAGTTGGTGTTAAACCCACAGGAAGCAGAGAGCAAGGGCAGCCCAGGGGACTCAGCCTGAGAAGTCCAGATTGTGACTGATCTGTACTTTTTTTTTTTTTTGAATACCTGCTTTGAGGAAGGGGATTTCCTTTCTCATGTCACTTCCTGCGCAGTGGGGACTCAGGTTCTCAGCGGAAAGGTTACCTGCTGGAAGTCACCCAGGTGACGTCAAGCACCCCAGTACAAGGTGACTGCAGGTGTTTCTCCTGGGGCGAAGGGATTCAAACAGATCAAGTTCAAAGCTGAGATTCTGCAGTTGTCCACCTTCGTGACTACTTCCCCAATGTGAAGGCCACAGGCCTCGGCTGGCTGCAACGCCCCTGATCCAGGGAACCACTTCCCCGCCCCACCCCCACCTGTGCCACTTGCTGGCTGGCTGGCCCTGGGCAGCTTCCTAGGTCTACATCTGCAATACACCTGCCAAAGACAGCTGGAGATGGTGGGCGCGAGGCTGCGGGACAGATCTCTATTTCTGTCCTATTTTACTTTCTTTTCCTATTTATTTACTTCTACCCTACACGCACACTTCGCCAAACTCAAAAGGTATTGAAGATTTGTTTACGGTGAAAAGTCTCAGCCAGGCATGGTGACATGCCTGTGATCTCAGCTACTACGGAGGCTGAGGGAGGATCACAAACTGGAGACCAGAATGGTCAATTTAGCGATATGCTGTCTCAAAAGCAAACAGGCTGGGATGTAGCTCAGTGGTAGGCACTTGCCTAGCACGCCGGAGGCCTGGGTTCAACTCCTAGTAACACAAAGAAAGAAAAGCAGCCTCCTATCCTCCCTCCCCCGGGGTATTTACTGCATTAACTGTCCAGTTCCCTGGGCAGCCTTCTAAGAGACAAACTCTGCACATATATATATAAAATCTTTTTTTAAAAAAAAATAGTTTACTGGGGCTGGAGGAATGGCACAATTGTTAAAGCCCTTGCTTTGCAAGCACAAGGCACTGAGTTCGATTCCCCAGCACCACATAAAGCCGGGCATGGGGACGCACACTGTAATCCCAGCACTCAGGAGGCTGAGGCAGGTGGACTGACCTGAGTCCAAGGCCAGCCTGGGCTACACCAGTGAGTTCAGAACCAGTCTGGGCTACAGAGCAAGAGCCTGTCTCAAAAAGAAAAAAAGAAAAACATAATTTATTTCCTCACTCAGACTTTAGTGGTTTTACAAAATATTAGACAAAACTTGGTTCTTCATATGAATAGAGAACCTGCCATCCCTATTGAAACACATAGATTTCTTTTTACTTTTCTTTTTTGAGAGAGGGTCTCACTCTGTATTCCAGACTGGTCCTGAACTCACTATGGAGCCCAGGCTGGCCTTGGACTCAGGGCAATCCTCATGTCTCAGCCTTCCGAGTGCTGGGATTACAGGCGTGCACCACCATGCCTGGCTTATGTGGTGCTGGGGAATCAAATTCCAGTACTTAGCACTTGATTTAGCATTTGCAAGGCACTTTAACCGCTGGACCATTCCTTCAGCCCCTGAAACATGTAGATTTCTACAGCACTTAAATTATGAACACACATTAAATTCAGCAGCATTTAATCACTCACCATGGTCTTCACAGAACCAGGGCTTTTTTTTTATCAGAAGATAAAAGTTTTCATGTAATCTGTGAAGTCTCCCCACATAATTATTATTTGTAATAGTATATTAGTTTGAAGAACATAATAATTATATTCAACATGGGGAATGGGTATAAAATCTTTTTTAAAATGTGTACAAATTTATGGATGGATAGGAGTTAAAATGATAAGCCAAATCTGGCAAAATGGTAGTAACTAGTGAAATGTGAGCAAATAATTTATGAAAGTTAAAATATTCTGAAATAGCTAAGTACCCCATTATATCTACTGCTTTAAGTGTAATACACTTATGTGATATAGATTTAAGTTCATCTAATATGGCAATTCGATAAAGACTTAACTTCATTTATTGAAGCAATTCACTTACTCCATCTTTAGTGTAAGTTTATCCTAAGAAAACTGACTGATGTAATAAAAACCTGAACGTCTTTTGAATGTGCAAACATTTACCTTCCAGTACTCAGCTAAGGCATTTAAAATTTAACTTCTCTCTTTTTCTTTCTCACATTTTCTAGCCTTGTGAATTACATAATTTCTTTTCACATGTGGACTGGTGGGTGAGGCCATGTTAAAGAATCTCAACAAAGATATAAAAAAGTATAAAATAAAAGAACTTTTGGCAAATATCCCAATGAAGGGCTCTGCTGGACCCAGGGAAGAGGCATCAAGATTTGGCCACTGCAGCCCATTCCCACAGCAGTGGGAAGCCAAGCTATAGAGTGGTGATTTGAGTGAAATGAGTCACATGCAGAAGATTAAATATGTTAAATATCACATGGTTTCTGTGATTTGGGAAACCTGGAACACAGGCATTCTATAGAACCAAATGGGTGTGATAAGGGGAGTTGAGGTGGTCGGGAGGGTCTGGGAAGGCCAAAAATGGGAAGGGATTGTAAAGTCGATGTGATATATACATGCACAGAATACTCGATTTCATTGTAAACATTACGTCATCGCATAGATATTAATAAACAGGTGGGAAAGAGTTTTCAGCATGAATATATAGTCTCTGATGATTGGTCTCAACCGGCATTTACAAAAGCTAGTCTCAAAACTACCACCACCTACAAAAAGGGTGAGCTTCAGAATACAGCTTTGCTATCCTGGCAGAACAAAGAGAATTCTAGGAAACCAGGGGAACCTAACAACTCAGGGCAGTGCCACTGAGCGGTTCCACCCTAAGGAGGGGGTGCTCGGCCGTGGCGCAGAGGGCTGCTGTGCGGTGGGCAGAGTCTGGTGGCCCGACCACATCTGTGTCCGGGCCACGGTACGCTCCGTCGTCCCCTGATGGCAGTAGAGGCACGCTGCATGGGGACTGTCCTCATCTCTGCTGTCCTCTTTGAGTTTCTGGGCAGCCTGAGTGACAACTTCATCTGCAGGTGGAGCTCCTGCAGGAAATCCCTGGCCCACACCTGGTGGGCCGGGCCGGCTGCCAGGTGGGATGTCAGGCTCCTGAGGGCTTGGGGTTGGAGTAGGTCTCCGCCGGCCACTGCTGGCTCCTCGGCTGGACAAACACTGCTGTCAACAGGTTCATTCTCAGGAGAATCCACGGAGTTCAGCCCACTGAACGTGGGACTCTCTGATAGGACAGGGATGTTCAATGTTTCCTTCAGAAACGTGTGATCACTGGCAAACTGTTTACTGGCCCTGCTCCATTTGAACACGATGCTCTGCAGTGTGTCGCCAGCCGCACCCGGTGCTGCATGTGGCCCCCAGTGGCTCCTATGGGCGAGCTGCAGGTCTTGGTGCACACCAGGCACAGCAACAGATCAGCATCCTCCTTTTTTTTTTAATGAACGAATAGTAGCTTACTGTTTACATTGACAGTTGCATTTATTTTATCTTGGAGAGCCACGCATGTCTCTGCATAAAATACGCTTGAATAAAGCCGGGCGTGGTGGCACACGCCTGTATCCCAGCACTGGGGAGACTGAGGTGGGAGGACTGCCAAGTCCAAGGCCAGCCTGGGCTCCATAGTGAGTTGAGGACCAGCCTGGACTACAGATCTAGACCCTGTCTCAAAAAAAAAAAAAAAAAAATGCTTGAAAGCCAGGCCTGGTGGTCCAGGCCTGTAATCTCAGCACTCTGACAGGCTGAGGCAGGGGGGTTGAAAGAGTAACAGCAGCCTGGGAAAGACTCTGTGAGACATTGGTCTCAAATATACATAAATAGAAAAAATAAGGGAGCAGGGGGAATCGCACAGTGGTTGGAGAACTTGCCTAGTGGAAGCAGGGCTCTGGGTTTGATTTCCCAGGGCCACATAAGCTGGATGTAGTGGCACATACCTGTCATCTCACCCCTTGGGAGGCTGAGGCAGGAAGCTTGCTGTGAGTCTGGGGACAACCCAAGCTGCAGAGCAACACCCTGTCTCAAAAGAAAAAAAGAGAGAGAGAGAAGATCTGGGGATGTAGCCCAATGTGATGGACACCCCTGTGCCCTGTCACCGTGTGGTCACACTCTCACCATGACCTCTTCACCAGGTCTGGGTCCCCGGCAGCCACTCTCATTTGCTTCCACCCAGCAATGCTCTGGCCCACACGCTGCCTGTGAGCAGACATAGGTGACCTAAGTTCCCCGCCTACAGACTGGTGAATGCAAGGTTTCTATAGAATTTGCCAACTTTTTGGGTAGAGCAGTAGCACAATGGTTAGAATGCTTGCCTAGTAATCACAAGGCCCTGAGTTCAATTCCCCAGCACCATGTAAGCCAGGTGTGGTGGAGCTCACCTGCCATCCCAGCAACTGGGGAGTCTGAGGCAGGAGGATTGCTGTGAATTCAGGACCAACCTGGACTACAGAGCAAGACCCCATCTCAAAAAACAAAAACAAAAACAAAACACAGAGAGAGAGAGAGAGAGAGAGAGAGAGAGAGAGAGAGAGAGCGCACAATCCAGGAACAACATCCCAAATCACACCCCAGAAGAGGCTTGGTGCAAAGCCATGACACCAGGCTACTCATCTCACGTGGGTACTGGACACAGGACTGCCACAGGACTGCCACCCTCAGCTTCTCAGAAAGCCTCTGTGCTGGGGGTAGGGAGTGATTCCTGAGAAGGGCACTCCCATGCCAGGCGGCCCAAGGAGGGACAACATGCACTTCAGGACCTAGAATCACCCCATGCTCAAACCCCAGGAGATAGCCTTGTGTGTGTCTGTGCGCGTGTGTGTGACAGTGGAGACTGAGCTACATCTTAGCTTGTGTTTATTATTATTTTTTTGAAACAGGGTCTTGTCCCTCAGCCTTCTTTTTGATTTTGAGGTAGGGCTCCCTAAGTCACTGAATTGCCCAGCTGGGGATCCAATTACAATCTTTCTGCCTCAGCCTCCCAGAATGTCAGGATTATAGGCCTGCACCCTCTGGATGTCACACGCAGTCTGGGTACCCATGTAGCCTTCTCCTTTCCCATGACAACTCGTGAGGCACGTGCCTCCACCCCACCTTCCCGGGGTCCCTGTGGCACGCTGGCATCTTGTAGTGAGATCCACTCAGGAGGAAGGGCTGGCTCCATGCCTGGGGACTGCTGGAGGGTCCCAGGCTCCACGGCAGCACCTGCCATCCTGCCAGCTCTGCCTGCTGCTGAAACGGGAGCCCTACCCCCAACCCCACCATTGCCCTGTGGCATGGGTGCCAGGAGTGCAGCCCCTTAGCACAGAGAATCACCAGGAAAAACTTGGTCAACCCAGGACTCAGCCAGGGGCTGAACCAAGCGCTCGGCAAGTTCCCAGAATCCGGCCTCCCTGGAGGGCTGAGTCAGAGGGCGGCTGGCAGGAACTCAGCCCAGCTCCACCAGCCACCCTCACCCTCCCTGGTTGCTGAGCAGACCCCTGCAGCTCCATCCCCTTCCTGTCTTCCTCCCTGGTTCATTCATTTATCCGTGCTCCATCTCATGTGGGAAAGGCATCGTTGAGTTCCTGCTGTGTGCCAGGCCCTGTGCTGGGCACTGGGAGCCTGAGAAAAGCCAGCCATCGTCTCTGCCCCTAAAGGATTGCATGGAAGGGTGGGTTAACAGCCAGGCAGAGCCCTCTGGGAGGCTGAGGCAGGAGGGTGGCAAATTCAAGCTCAGCCTGGGCAATTTAGCGAGACTGTCTCAAAAAAAACCTAAAAAATACACACGCACCCATACAGGGCTGGGAAGGTGGTTCCGCATGAAGGCCCTGAATATAATCTCCCGAATTCCATCATACAAGAAAAAAAGACCTTCCTCTGGCGCGCGGGCTAGATGTCAACACAGGTGCCCCACCCCCTCCTTTCGCAGAAGGGTCCCCCCAAATTGGACTCCCAGAACTCTGAGACAACCAAGCCTCTTTTATTTCTGAGATGAGGTCTTGGTCTTGCTCTGTAGTCCAGGTAGCCTAGAATGATCTCAAACTCTCAGAAATCCTCACACTGAATTGCCCAGCTGCAGATCGAATTACAATCGAATTTCACCATCACACTCAGCTGATTTTTATGTGGTACTGAGGAGTCAAACCCAGAGCCTTGCACACACCAGGCAAGCGCTGTAATCAGAGCAACGACCCCGATCACAACAAGCCTCTTTTCTTTTCTCTGTATGTTTCCCAGTCTCTGGGGTCCATTACAGCAATGGGAAACCAGCTAAGGCAGGAAGAAGGGCTCCAGGGGAGGCGGAAGCAGGAAGAGGCTTGCAGCCATGATGAAATGTTCTGGAAACACCCAGGAGGCAGGCACAGGTGGCTTATGGCGCGGTGCAGGTGGGATGGGTGGTCTTGGGTTTGGGAAATACAGCGTGTGGCACATTTTGAAGCGTTTTCGTCTGTTTCAGCTTCCTGTCCCTCATCTCCCACACCCCTCATCCACTGGGGCAGGAGAACAGCGCGTCCTTGCCCGTGTTTTGAGGGGTCCACAGAAACCTGTTCCTTTCTTTTGGAATCAGAAGGGAAACGCGAACCCAGCTGTGATGAACGTGGCCTGGGTATATTCATCTTTATACCAAAGCAGCCGGAAAACACAAGTACTAGCATCTTTTTGCAGGAATGGGAACTGAACCAGGGCCTTTGCACTGAGCTACATCCCCAATCCTTTTTTTTATTTTGGAGAAAATGTTGCGAAGTGGCTGAATTGCCCAGTTTGGGCTTGAACTTGCCATCCTTCTGCCTCAGCCTCTCAGAGGGCTGGGATTACAGGCACGTTAGTATTAATATTTTTTTTTTTTGAGACAGGGTATCCCTCTGTAGTACAGGCTGGTTCTGAGCTCACTACGTAGCCCAGGCTGGCCTCAAATTCACAGTAATTCTCCTGACTCAGCCCCACCCAGTGTTGGGATCACAGGTGTGCGTCAGCCACCATGCCTGGCTTATGTGGTGCTGGGAATGGAACACGAGGCCTTGGGCTTGCCAGGCAAGTGCTCTAACTGTTGTGCCATTCCTCTAGCCCCTACTGTTACTATCTCAACCCACAAAGTTCATACTGTGCATGGGTTACAAAGGAAGTGACATTTCTTGAAACTCATCAATGCTTGATTTTGAAGTTCATGGCCAGTCAGCAACAAAAGAAATCTGAACTCCAAGAATCCCCATTTCATAAGCCAGGCATGGTACTGGACACCTCTAAACCTAGCACTCAGGAGGCTGAGGCAGGAGGATTGCAGTGAGTTCGAGGCCAACCTGGGGCTACGTAGTGAGTTCAGGACCAGCCTGGGCTACAGCATGAGACCCTGTCTCAAAAATAAAAATCCCTGGCCTGAAGGAATAACTCTTCAGTTAAAGTGTTTGTCTAGCAAATGCTATGTAAGCGCTAAGTACCCGAGTTCTATTCCCCAGCACCACATAAAGCTGGGCGTGGTGGTGCACACCTGTAATCCCAGCAGTTAGGAGGTCGAAGCAAGTGGATTATCCTGAGTCCAAGGCCAGCCTGGACTACATAGAGAGTTCAGGACCAGCCTGGGCTAGAGTGAGACACTGCCTCAGAAAAAAAAATTAACAAAAATAAAAATCCCTGTCTTGGATCATCAGAACATCAGAAGAGGCCTAACTGGAAACCCAGCACCACCGCCCCAGCTATCCTGTGTGGGGTCGGAGCTGGGAAAGCCATGACCTCAGGGACAGGACTGGAAGCTGACTTTTCTGGGATAGGTATGAGGATTTAATCACAATGCAATCCAAGCAGAGAAAAAAAAATAAACTTTTCCTTGGAATAAAGTCCCATGTGTGCTGTATGCCTGCCACACAGTCCTATTTTTGGCCTGGTGAGGCCCAGGCCTCCACACCCCACCTCAGGAAACATTTTAAAATGCACCAGCTGCATGCCTACCATCCCAGCTACTTGGAAGGGTGAGGCAGGAAAGAAGATGGCAAGTTTGAGGCCGGCCTGGGCAGCTTGGCAAAGTGGCAAGACCTTGTCTCAAAACAAAAAAAAAAGGAGACAGCCAAAGCCCTGGGTTAAATCCTTATTACTGCAAAATAATAAGAAATAATAATAAAATTACTGTATGATCCAATAACCCCACTTCCGGGTATATATTTTAAAATGTTGCGAATAAGGTCTCCAAAAGCTGTTTGTCTTTTCTTTTCTTTCTTTCTTTGAGACAATGTTTCACTCCACAGTCCAGGCTGGTCCTGAACTCACTATGTGGCCCCGGATGGCCTCAAACTCACAGCAGTCCTCCTGCTTCAGCCTCCTGAGTGCAAGTGCTGGGATTACAGGTGGGCACCATCGCGCACAGCTACTTCTTCTGTGGTGCTGGGGAGTCGTGCCCAGGGTGGGCACTGAGCCTGAGCCACACTCCCAACCCAACTGTGTGTGTTTTCATGCGGTTGCAGCTTCACTCACAAAAGGTGGAGGGTGGGGGTGGGATGGGTGGGGGAAGCAGGCATACACTGTGGACGGAGGCCGGGGACGGACAAGGATGTGACAGGCACACGCAATGGAACGCTACCCTGCCTTTAAAAGGAGAAGATCTGAATAGAGGCCACCATGTGGATAAACCTGAGGACATTACACTCAGAGAAGAACGCCAGTGGCCAACAAGGCCAGGTGCCGCGTGATTCCATTTTTATGAGGAACGTGGAACAGTGAGATCGAAACCATGTGTACTTCCCGGGGCTCGCTCAGAAACGCAGGCCTGGGGACACCAGCCTGAGCGCAGTGCCCAAGGCCAAACCCCCGCCGGCAAACAGCTCCACAGCAGAGCCCTTACCAAGCACGTGGGAGTCACCGGCTCTGAACCAGTGCCACAAAAAAAGGTGTCGCTATGTGTGAGCATGTGTGTTTCGTCACACTGGGAATTGGCACTGAGCCTGCACACTGAGTTACATCCCGAGCCGCACATACATACATGAAGGTCTCCCTCTATCGTCCAGGCTGGTCCTGAACTCCTTAGTAGCCCAGGCTGGCCTTGGACTCAGGACAATCCACCTGCCTCAGCCTCCTGAGTGCTAGGATTATAGGTGTGTGCCACCATGCCCAGCTTTATGTGGTGCTGGGGAATCGAACTCAGGGCCTCGTGTGCAAGGTGAGCGCTTTAACCGCTGTGCCATTCCTCCAGCCCCCATCGATTCTGTCACCCTACTGGCTACTTTCAGGCAGACAACACTAGATAACATTTTTAAAAATGGGCCTCTGAACCGGTGTGGTGATGTGCACCTGTAATCCCAGCACTCTGGGAGGCTGAGGCAGGTGGATCACAAGTTCAAGTCCAGGCTGGGCAACCTGCTATCTTAGTAAGACCCCATCTCAAAATAAAATTTTAGGGGCTGGAGGAATAGCTCAGCAGTTAAAGTGCTTGCTTAGCAAGCCCAAGGCCCTGAATTCGATTCCCCAGCAGCATACAAACAGGGCATGGTGGCACTCGCCTGTAATCCCAGCACTCGGGAGGCTGAGGCAGGATTGTTGTGGGTCTGAGGCCAGCCTGAGTTACATAGTGAGTTTAGAGCCATCCTGAACTACAGAGTGAGATCCTGTTTCAAAAATAAAATAAAAACTTAAGAAAAGGCTGGGGATATAATTTAGTAGGAAGGTCCTGGGTTTAATCCCCACCCCCACCCCCAAAACCCCACAAGAACAACACAAACAAAACAGAAATAGGCTTTCAGTAAAAAGTGTGAGGTCTGGAGTTAGAAGGCTTTCCAAATCTGGCTCCACTGTGATCACAGAATGCTGCGTGACAGTGTGAAAGCTCCTCAACCTCCAGAAGTGGCACGCTCCCTGGGACCCTCAGGAGAGGTAGGCTCGCAGTTGCTACCAGGTGTCACCCAAGCGCCTTGGGCAGACGGAAATCCTGAAAGTGAGCAGGACACTGACGTGGAGAGGGCCAGTTCAGGCCAGTGCAGTGTGCAGACCTGTAATCCCAGCACTTTAAGAGGCTTGGGCAGGAGGATCACAGACTTGAACCCAGCCTAGGCAACCCAGTGATTTATGGAGACCCTGTCTTGGATAAATAAAACAAGGCAGGGGATACAGCTGAGTGGAAAGGCCCAGGGCTCAGCCTTGGTGCGAGGAATTAAGGGAAGAAAGAAAACAGAAGGAGAGAGGAGGGACAGCCGAGGTAAGACCCCCTGCAGCCCCTTCTAGCGGCCTCTGCAGGCTCCAGTCCTTGCCCTTCCTCTCCTCGCTCCTCTGTGGAGGGACATGTGTGAATGAGGGGATTTGGGCCCTGGCCAGAGCAGCTAGGGCTGGAACGTAAACCTGCCATGCCTTCTGGCGCCATGGCCTCTCCACAGCTAGGGACAGGGCCCAGCCTGGCGGGAGCCAGGAGCTATGGGTGGAGCTGTGGGTGGAGGATAGAGCCGAGGCAGGGCCAGGAGGGGGAGGTGGGGCTCCCCATCTTCAGCCTGGCTCTTGCCCAGAGTGCCTTACACACTTCACATCCAATGCTGGTCTAGACCTGGCTGCCTCCCTGCCACCGTCCCCTGGTGCACCGTGGGTAACCAGGTCCCTGGCCTCTGACTGCCTGCAAGCTCCGGGCCCTAGCTGCCCCCAGCAAGACCCCCCCCCCCCCATGCCCCACACCAGCTCCCCTACTCTGGGAGGCCATCCCATCCCTCATAGACTGGACCTGCCCAATACATCGGCCCCAGGGCTCGCTGGAAGGCTGCACAGGTGATGCCGAAGAACCCAGATTCAGGCCAAGTGTGAGGGTCAAGCCTGCCATCCCTGGACTCAGTGAGGCCGAGGCAGGAGGACCACAGTTTTAAGCTCAGCTTTGGCAATTTAGCAAAACCTTGCCTCAAAAAAAAAAAAAAAAAAAATACAGGGGCTGGAGGAATGGCACGGCAGTTAAAGCACTTGCCTTGTAAGCTCAAGGCCCTGAGTTCAATTTCCCTACACCACATACAGCCGGGCGTGGTGGCACATGCCTGTAATCCCAGCACTCGGGAGGCTGAGGCAGAAGGACTTCTGTGAGTTTAAGGCCAGCCTAGGCTACACAGTGTGCTCAGGACCAGTCTGGACTACAGAGAAAGACCTTCCTTCCTTCCTTTCTTTCTTTTTCTTTTCTTTTTTATTTATTTATTTATTTATTTATTTATTTATTTATTTTTTGAGATAGGGTCTCACTCTGCAGCCCAGGCTGGTCCTGAACTCACTATGGAGTCCAGGCTGGCCTTGGACTCACGACAATCCTCCTGTCTCAGCCTCACAAGTGCTGGGATTACAGGCGTGCACCACCACGCCCAGCTTATGTGGTGCTGGGGAATCAAACTCAGGTTCTTAGCATTTAACTTAGCAATTGCTAGGCAAGTGCTTTAACTGTTGAGCCATTCCTCCAGCCCCCAGAGAAAGACCTTTCTTTAAAAAAAAAAAAAAAAAAAAAGGCAACCTAAAAACAAACTCCTTTGCATACAGCAAAGTACACAGATCCTACATGTACCAGAATGTGACTCAACCTGGTCTCCACCTTCCAAGGCACGATCTCTAGACCATTTCAGCCCATGCAGGCACCCCCACGGATGACTTTTATCCCAATTTTGTCACCGTGAAGGAGTCTCATCTCACCTCTTTTTTTCTTTCCTATGCTGGGAATAGAACCCAGAGCCTTCACACTAAACTTAATCCTTGGCCCTTTACTTTTAATTTAGAGACAGGGTCTTACTAAGTAGCCCAGGCTGGGCTCGAACTTGCAATCCTCCTACCTCGGCCTCCTAAAGTGATGAGATTACAGGCCAGTACTACCGGGCCTAACAATCCAAAAATATGAAATGGAAAATTCCATAATTAAATGTACACGTGTGAAATTTTGCACTGCTCTGAGCACTGTGATGAAACCTCTCCCAGTCCTGCTCCATCCAGCCTGGGATGTGACTCATCCCTTGGTCCCCAGGATCCGTGCTGGAAACTCTACCTGTCCCTTCGTAGCTGCCGCAGTTACCGGGTTGTGCAGTTACCGAAGTAGTGCAGTGGGGTCCAGTGACGGTCTAGAAGTAGGCCCCCAACCCGTACAGCTCCAAGGGTCGTTCTAGTTGCACCATTTCCCCAACAACAGGAGCCATGCCTTGCTCTGCAGCCAGTTACCGGAGAAAAATTTGCAAACCTGAGCAGCAGCCGGAAGGGAACGGGAGCGAAGCTCCCCTCCTGTCAATCAGCAGCAGCCTTGGACCCGGATAGGAGCCGCTGGCAGGAGGAGGGACTTCCCTTGCGGCTCACTTCCTGCTTGCCGCTCACGTGTCCCTGGTGGACTAAGAGCCGCGGTCTACTGGGCTCTCTACTACCCACGGTGGCCGGCCTCCACTGAGGATCCCGGGACACAGTCCCTGCCAGTAAGGGGCCCATAATGTAGTCCTGAAAATCCAGGAGCATCCCCAGCTTCTTTTGATACAATGCTCAGGCTTTGTTCCGCAGAGCTGGACACAACTTGCATCGATAGGTCAGCATCAATAGTTCAGGACACCATAGCCAGTCCTGAGTTCACTATATGGAGCCCAGGCTGGCCTAGAATTCACAGCAATCTTCCTGCCTCACTGAGTTACTCAAGCTGGGCTCAAACTCGGGATCCTCCTGCCTCAGCCTCCCTAGTTGGGTATTACAGGCAGTCTGGTATGATATCTGGCCCAGGCCCAACTCTTACAGCAGAAGCACCTACTGCACCAACAAGAAAAGTTCTTTTTATTTTTATTTTATTTTTTTTTTTAATCTGGGACTGGTTAGCACACATCTGTAATCCAAGCATTTGGGAGGCTGAGGCAGGAGAATGGTCAAAGAGTTCAAGGCCAGTCTGGGCTGCATAGAGTTCAGGACCAGCCTGGACCACAGAGCAAGATCCCATCTTGGAAAAGAAAGAAAGAAACCCTCTCCCTAAAGCCCTTTGATGGCACAATTCCAAACAACATGACATTTATAACATAGGAATTGCTTATTTCTGGAATTTTCCACTTAATATTTTTGGACCACAGTTGACCAGAATTTTCTTCCTAAAGTCTGAGAGCTTCTCATGACACTTTAGGCCGATCTGTTTAGGGTCTGTCTCTCTGTGCCTGGCCACCCACCCCCAGCAGCCAGCACATACAATGGGGAATTCACGACAACAGCTCAGACACAAATGGCCCCACTTTGAAAACTGAATCCAGATGTGCAGGTCCCCAAGGTCCAGCTCTCTCTATCGGCCTCTGGTCAGCTTTCTTTCCTTTTTTCTTTTCCTTCTTCCTTGTCCCTTCCTCCTCCTTTCTTTCTATACTAGAATCAACCACAGAACCTACACAGTGACCTACATTCTCAGCCCTTTTCCTTTTCTCTCTTTCTTTCTTTCTTTCTTTCTCTTTCTTTCTTTCTTTCTTTCTTTTTTGATACAAGTTCTAAGTCATAAGTTGCCCAGGCTGGACTTGCAATCCTCCTGCCTCAGCCTCCCTGAGTGCTAGCACTATAGGCCCGCACCACCAGACCTGAGTAGCTTTGAACTTCTTGGGGCTTCGGTATAGGCTTGGTGTCTCCCCAGGGTTCAGGTGGGATTCAGAACCCATCCGTCCATTCACCCCAACCACTGGGGCCCAAGACCTGAGGCTGCGCTGCTGGGGACCCACCAAAGCCAAATGGCCGCACCCTCCCCAGGCCCTGAGAAGGCACCTTGGGCCCTGGTCAGGCTGGGTAGGCCGCCTGTAGGCAGGGGAGGGCTCTCCCGCACTGTGGGGGCGACTAGGCCTCCACGCCGAGTCTCTGACATTCACGGAGAGACCCTCGAGGACTGATGGCAAGTCAGAGACACCAGGCCACGGCCTCGGGGCAGCACGTGGACAGGTTCTGTGACCAGAAGCGCTGGCCCACCCAGCCGCTGGCCCTCAGCCCCACCCTGGCCCTTCTCTTCCCAGAAGTTGGTCCCGAGTGGGTTGCATGCTCTGCCCTCATTAACCTCCTGAACTCTCTAGAACAAGTGGAAATGCCCTGCCTCACCCTCCGGAGAGGGAAGCGGGGCTGGGCGTGCAGGGGGCCACGGAGGCCACCATGGTCACTGTTGGTTGTGCCAGGAAGTGGGCTCTCCACCAGCCTGGCCCCCACAGATTTGCTGCAGCTTCATACAGCAGAGGGGCGTCAAACCCCTGACTCCAGAAGGGCCCCGGCTCAGCCCTCTACCGCCTGGCAGCCCCACACCTCCTCCCACAGGGGTCAGCTTAGAGCCAGGCGCCATGGGGCGCACCTGTCAACCCAGCACCAGAGGGAGGCTGAGGCAGGAGGACTGCAAGTTCCAGCCCAGCCTGTGTAATTTAGTCAAATTCTGTCTCAAAATAAATAAATAATAAGGGAGCTAGAGGAATACCACAGAGGTTAGAGTGTTTGTCTAGCAAGCCCAAGGCCTGGAGTGTGATTCCCCAGCACCACAAAAATCGGGCATGGTGATGCTCAAGAGGCTGAGAAAGGAGAACTGCTGTGAGTTTGAGGCCAGCCTGAGCTGCAGAGTGAGTTCAGAATCAGCCTGGCCTACAGAGCACAACCCAGTCTCAAATAAAATAAAATGAAGTAAAATAAAATATATAAAATAAAATAAAATAAAAGACTGAGGATGTAGCTCAGTGCAATGATGAAAAAAAGAAAACCTTGTTCTCTGAGACTCAGGGTCAGTTCCTGCACAGTCCCCTCGGCACATCCAGCCTGGGCAGCTCTGACTAGGACAGTACTTTGTGGTCTAGAAACCAGGAAGGTAGGAAGGGTCTGTGTGTCCAGGATGGGTACAAGGTGACTCGAGCCCTTGATGTCTGTTGGCATCCTCTCTGCCTTTTCCTGTACCCAGGGCAGGAGGACAGAGGTCAATGCCTGGCTCCCATCCCTCCAGCGGCCTGTCCCTTTACCTGTGGCCCCCCACCTGCCTGGCAGATCCTGGCCATGGCTGCTGTTCAGTAATTCTGGGAACACCTCTCCCTTCCCCACATCAGCCTCAGATCCGGAAGTGTGTGTGGCTGGAACCGGACGCGCCCTTCTCGGATCTCCCCCTCTCATGGCTCCCCAGGGCTGCCCACACCTTTGTAAAACTCTGTCTGGCTTGTCCTGGGGGACAGCATGCCAGATGCTTCCTGCTAGGGTGCAGTCTAAACAGGGTACCGAAAGGTCTATTATCATAAGGCCTTCACGGACACTCTGTCACCCTTTGCTTTTTACAAAAATAAGGGGAGGGGCTGGAGGAATGGCTCAGCGGCTAAAGTGCTTGAGCAAGTGCCAAGCCAAGTGCTAAGTACCCAAGTTCGATTTCCCAGCACCACGCCTGGACCACAGAGTGAGACCCTGTCTCAATAAATAAATTAATTAATTAATAAATAAATAAATAAATAAATAAAAATAAAAAACAGAAGGGGAAACTAAGCCCAGATTAAGGAAGTGACTTGTCCAGGGTCACTCGGCCCCAGTGTCAGGGTGCATAGTTGTTTGTCCTAAAAAAGTCAATGGTGCTGGGGTCTGGTGGTGCTGGTCTGTAATCCCGGCATTTGTGGAGGCTGGGGAGGAGGCGGCAAATTCAAGCCCAGCCTGTCTCAAAATCAAAAATTCAAAAGTAGGCAGGGATGTCCCTCAGTGTGAAGGCCCTCGGTCCCCAGCACCACCAAAAGAAAACAAACAAAAGCTGTGGAGAGGTCAAGGTCATCTTGGCAGAGACAGAAGTCTGTTTGTCCCTGTCCCTTCCTGGCCTCTCCCAGCATGATTGTCCCACGGGTTACTTGAGTATTTCCTGCACAGCAGTTGCCGGATGTGTCGGCTCGGCCCTTTCCACCACCTGCGGCGGGTGCCAGGAACCCAGCCAACCTTCCTCCCCTGACCCCCAGCCCCAGCAGGCTGGAGGTGCTCCACGTGGCACAGTGTCTCCTGCCACTCCCCCTTGCCTCGCCCGCCCATCGCCCTCGGCTCAAGCCATCCCCACTCAGCCCACCAGCCACACGTGGTTGCTCCTACCTGGGCACCCTGCCAGTGCCCACCTGTATGGTATCCTGTTCCTTCGCCAAAGCCACACCTCCCTGGAAGCCTCCCTGGCCTCCAACAGGGTCTCTTGGACCCCTGGTGTCACTCCTCTTCTCTGACAGCAGAGGACAGCAGTAGGCAGGGCCACCTCTGGGTGCCTGCTGGCCCAGAGCAGGGCCCACCCACGATAACGAATGCTGGATGATGCTAGGCCTTGTGGTACAGGCCTATAATCCCAGCATCCTGGGAAGCTGAAGCAGGAGGATCATAAATTTGAGTTCCTGGTGGCACACACATATAATCCCAGCATTCAGAAGGCTGAAGCAGGAGGATTGCCTTGAGTCCAAGGCCAGCCTGGGCTCCACAGGGAGTTCAGGACCAGCCTGGGCTACAGAGCGAGACCCTGTCTCTAAATAAATAAATAATAAGTTAAAGCTCAGCTGGGCAACTTGGCAACCTAGTGAGACCCTATTTCAAAATAACAAAAAAATAACTGGCATTATAGATCAATCCGCAGGCCCTGGGCTCAATCCTTCGGGAGAGAAATGCTGAGTTCCCTGGACTAGGTTCGGAGCTTGGTGATGCTTTGGGCAGAGTCCACGCTACCCAGTACGTACGTGGCATGTGGACCTGTGTGCGTGAGCACGTCTCACACTGGACATGGAGTCCAGGGCCTCCTCCACACTGCCACACTGAGCTACATCTCTACCCTTTTAAAAAATTTTTACCTTGAGGGCTGGAGGAATGGCTCAGCAGTTAAAGCGTTTGCTTAACAAGGGCTAAGTACCTGGGTTCAATTCCCCAGCACCACATAAGCTGAGTGTGATAGCGCATGCCTGTTATCCCAGCACTCAGGAGGCTGAGATAGGAGGATTGCCCTGAGTCCAAGGCCAGCCTGGGCTCCATAGTGAGTTCAGGACCAGCCTGGACTACAGAGCAAGACCCTGTCTCACAAAAAGAAAAAGAAAAAATTTTTACTTTGAGACAAGATCTTACCAAGTTGCCAGTTTTCCCAGATTGAACTTGAACTTGTGATCTTCCTGCCTCAGCCTCCCAAGGTGCTGGGATTACAGGTGTCTGCCCCCATGCCTGGCTTGGAAGGAGCTATTCATGAGAGCCACAGCTTCAAATACACTTCCTGGATCCCAGACCCTAAGGCTGGCTGCCCCACCAAGAAGCAGAGAAGCTGTGCCTGAGAGACCCCAAGGAAGGAGGGCAAGCTGGGGACAGAGGCCACTGGGAGGACACGGGGGTGGGTGGCCGGTGCATAGCTCTGCGCCTGTGCCTTTGGGTAGGAGGTAGAGCCTGGCCGAACAGTACGGAGTGAGTGCCTCTCTTGGTCCATTGTCTTTGCAGAGTGGGACGCATGTTCACCCCAGCTAGGCCTTGTGGCAGCCCCGGGAGGCCACAGATTGCTACCTTCATTTCACAGACAGGGACACCGGGGCCCAAAGAGAGAGTTGCATCAGCCTGGATGACTCAGCTGGCCTCAGACCTGGAGCTCCATCCCCCAACAGCCTCCCCGAGGACCTGGGGCTGGAGGACAGCAAGGCTCACCAGCTGTACAGTGTCACACACAAGCAGCAAGCTGTTGGGGGTGTTTATTTCTAGTTGGGGTTGCCCCAAATTTGGGGTGAGGGCACCTCCCCTATCATTCAGGCAGGCACTGTCTCTCTCGTGGTTCCAGAAGCTGCGGGGCACAGCCCAGCGGGGGACTGGCAGTGTGGTCCCGGGAGGAGACGGGGGGGCCACTCAGGAGCCCCCCTCAGCTGGAGGGCCGCACATGTGGTGGGTGCTGTATCTCTGCAGGTTCACGGACTGTCTGGGGCTGGAAATGTGGGTGCTCCTGCAGCTGTCAAAGCTCAGGTAGGGGAGAGAGGGGCAGATCAGTGAACGGAGGGTCTGACTGCCTTCGGCAGCCACTGCCCAGTGCTCCAGCCCGTGGGGAAACCGAGGCCCCAGACCATTCCTCTAAACCTCAAAAATTCAACTCCTGGCTGCGGTGCAGTTCCAGCCCTGTGGGAGGCTGAGGCAGGAGGATCTCAAATTTGAGCCCATCCTGGTTTAACTCAGTGACTTAGTAAAACCTTGTCTCAAAATAAAAAATAAAAAAAGGACAGGTCTGACGGCGCAGGCCTGTAATCCCAGCACTCTGGGAGGCTGAGGCAGGAGGATCACAGAATTTCGAGCCTAGCCTGGACAATTTAGTGGCCTAGCAAGACCTGCATCAATAAATAAGTAAATAAATAAAAATAAGCTGTGAATGTAGCTCAGTGTAAGGATTCTGGGCTCAATCTCCAATGCCAAGAGAAGTTCAGCTCTCGTGATAAAACTCACAGCAGGCCCCTACCCGCGAGAAACCCAGGCTCCCAACCTCCCGCGCCTCTGCCACTCTCCTGCCCCCAAAGGCCCACTTCTCCCTGTTACTCCTTCTTGGAACCAGTTGGGGTTGTCCCAAGTTTGGGGTGAGGGCACCTCCCCTACCATTCAGGCACTGCCTCTCTCGTGGTTCCAGAAGCTGCGGGGCACGGCCTCCCCATATCCCATCAACCGCTAAGTGTCCCTTCTCCTCAGAGACTCTCTGCCGAAACCTACTGCCCGCTACCTGCCAGGCCCCAGGAGGAAGCTCTGTGAAATTTACAACTGGACTCTGGCAAGTGCGGATCCAGGCGTCTGCCGGCTAGCCACCTTGCAATTCCAGGTGCTATCACAAGGGGGCGATCAGCGCCCACTGGGAAAGCGGTTAGGGAGACGCGGCAAGGGACGCTAGGAAGGGGACAATGCCCACGCGTCCCCATCTCGTCTAGGGGCCTTCCCAGCGGGAAGAATGGCCCACTAACTTCGAACCTGGAGGTTCTGGAACCCTGAGGCTCCCTGGTTCAATCCATGCTTGGTGGCCTTCCAGGAAAATCAGCAGGTGCAGCAGGCCAGACGCAGGGGTTCTGGGCCAGGGCAAGGAGGGCGGCTCCCGCGCGGGCACTCACCAGGTGTGTATGAGCAGGAGGAGGAGGGCGGCCAGCAGGATGGCCAGCAGGACGGACAGGAAGGCAATGAGGACCACGGACCCCGCGCTGTGCAGCCCCTGCACGCCTTGGACTTCTCGGGCTGGGAGCAGGATGGACAAGAAAAGAGGTCTCCGTGGGGGGTGAGGGGGAGCGGTGGCGCACACCTGTAATTCCAGCACCCGGGAGGCTGAGGCAGGAGGATGGCCAGTCTGGGGCCAGCCTGGGAAACTTCACAACTTAAAGAGACCCTGTCTCGAAATTTTTTAAAAAGGACCAGCACTCAGGAGGCTGAGGCAGGAGGATTGCCGTGAGTCCAAGGCCAGCCTGGGCTCCACAGGGAGTTGAGGACCAGCCTGGGCCACACAGCGAGACCCTGTCTCAATAAATAAACAAACAAGAGAGAAGAGGGCGGGGAATGTAGCTTGGTGCAAAGCCCCTGAGCTCAATTTCCACTGCCTAGGTAAGACAGATCACCAGCAAGGGAGAGAGCTCTCATTTGACCCCAGCCAGGGCCTTTGGGCGGCCTCTAGAGTGACCACCCTTCGCCCAGGCTGAGGACGGGTGGGAGGCAGGCTGGGAGACAGGACCCCGACTGGAGGCTGGCAGAGTACCGCTGGCGGGCTGGCCTCGTCCCCAGTCCCGTCTGGGCAAGGACCTCCCCGTACCTTGCTGCAGGCGGATCTCGGGGGACCAGTCTGTCTCCGCCGCGGGTCCGCTGTCCTTCATCACCAGGAACTTCACCCTGACAGAAGGCCCATAATTGGGAGTGGGGTCCGGAGGCCTGAAACCTTCAGACCCTGGTGTCTGTCAGGGGGTCCCCCAACTCCCCATCCCCAGGGAGTATAGCTAGGGCAGGGGCAAAGCGGGGCTCCAGAGCACAGCCCAGAGCCCAGAAGGATTGTGAGTCCAGCTGGGACATCTTCCTGCTGCACCCAACCCTCTCTGGGCCTTGATACCTCCTTGAGAAATGGACGCGGGGAAGGTGGTTGGATCTCTCAGTTCTGGCCACAAGGGGAAGGGAATGAGGGACACAGAGGCTCAGGCTAGGCCCTGCCAGCCGTGTGGGTAGGAGACGCCACCCGCAGGGGATGGGGGCTGGTGCGGGGCCAACACTGAAGAGCCATGCTGCCCTGCCCCTCGCTCCCGCCTCACTTGCGCTGGTAAGAGTGTGGTGAGTAGCTGGGCCAGGTGGGCACGATCCTGTCATCCCAGCACTCTGGGAGGCTGAGGCAGGAGGATCATATTTGAGCCCAGCCTGGGCAACTTAGGGACTTAGCACAACCCTGTCTCAAAAAAAAAAAAAAAATGAAAATTTGTGCTGGGGTGTAGCTCAGCAAGAAGGCCCCGGGCTCAATGCCCAGGCTACAAGAAAGAGGAGGAAGCCCGGAGCTCCAGGTGGGCACAGGCAGGCCCCGTGCCCACCTCGGCTGCGCACCTGTAAGGGCCTGGGCCCAGCAGGGGGGAGTTGCAACCCCTTTTCGTGAGGGGGCAGCGGGTGTCATTGCCCACGCGGAGCACGCGGAGCTGGCTGCTGCCCTGGCTGCTTGGGTAGCGCTGCCGGTCGGCTACCAGGGTGAAGTAGTAACCTCTCTGGGCAAAGCTGGCCGGGACAGGAATGTCTTCTGCCTTCCGTGGGGCAACGAAGTTCTGGGTGGCTGAGGATGACACAGTGGGTCAGCCACTGGGGGACTCTAGCAGCCTCTGCCAGGCCAGACAGCCCTCCCCCCAGCCCACATGCCCATTTCACAGAGGCAAAACTGAGGCCTGGCTGCAGTCACACCTACCATTGCTGTGGGCCACCACCAGCCAGATGGGGTCAAAGTCAGAGATGCTGGGCTGATCGAACTGGCCCAGCGGCTGCTCCAGCGTGAAGGTGGACTGGGTGAGTTTGCCCGCCAGAGCAGCGCTGGAGAGCTGGGGCGCGTAGCTGATGTGCTCTAGGAAGGGCAGGGTAGAATGGAGGGAGAGGCTGGTTCACGTGCCCAGCCTTGCCCGAGGAGGGAGACACAGACTTACCTCAGGACTCCCCATCCAAGAGAGGAGTTGGGGGCCCTTCTGGGAGACAAGTCAGGCAGAGATCAGGGCATCTTCCTGCCCACTCTGTGCCCCTTGGGTCATGGGTGGCTGGCCAGAATCCAGCCCGGGCCCTCCCTTGGGAGCCTCCCAGGGGTGGGCACTGTGGAGGTCAGAAGCCTTCCAGCGTCACTGGGGCCTCCCAGGAATCAGAGAAGGGCAGTCTGTGAAGGGAGGTACCAGTGGCCTCTCCCCAGATCCAGGCTCAGTTCTGAGCTGTGTTGGGGGGACCCCGAGCCCCAGGCTGGACTCTGCTCCAGACAGGATCCTCAAATCCCCCAGCTCCACCCTTTAGAGCAGGCTGGTCTGCTGGGTGCACAGGGTGACCCAGGAGGGTGCCCTGGACTGAGAAGGGGGGCCCCGGCATGGACCACCCAGCAAATACCACTGGCTCGAGGGACATTCCTGACTTTCCCATTCAGTTCTCCAGCCACCTCTGGCCACCACATGGGCATCACCAGGACACCTTCCCCTTCAGGACCTCCGGCCACCTCTCTGCCCCTCACAGCCTGGGTTCCACTGTGCTGCCCAGAGCGCCTCATTCTCCCATGAATGGCCCTGCCTGGGACAAAACCCCCCAGGTGACCCTCTTCTGGCCCCTGGCCCCAAATATGGGGACAAGCAGAAAGATAAAGCAGACTTTTATACAAATCTCAGCCACCCCACCCCTTTCCCTTCTGTTCTCTCTAATCCACTCTCAATAAATTCAAAGATTCAGGCTAGAACCTCCCAGAACCTTCCAGGGTGGGGCGAGGGCTTCTTCCTTTCTCAAAGCTTAGTCCTACCTTAGGAGCCCGGGGCACCCTACGCAAAGCGGACGCATAACAAGGGAAGAGGAGTGGGGCGCAGAGACGGGGGTGCTGGCTAGCTGAGAAGCAGGAGGGAAGGGGCTGTTGGAGGCATTCCTGTGCCCTCCCTGTCCCCTCAGACTTGCTTAAGCCTCTTCTCACGACAGCAGGACAGCCCTGGTGATATGGGGTGTGAGAACCCCAGCGGAGAGGCAAGTCTGAGGGCTCCCCACTCTCTGGAGAGGGGACAGGCTCGCGGCCCGGGACTCATTTTGGTGGGCTGTGCCCCCTGACCCAGCCAGAACCCCGTCCCCAGCCAAGGAGGGGCTCAGGAGGCAGCTGCCTTCGGGTTGCCTGAGACTCCGGGTTCCCTCCCACTCCCAGCCACACTTACCCAGCCCCATCCCGGGCTGGACACAGGTCAGCAGTAGCCACAGTGGGGTCAGCAGCTGGAACTGTCCCCTAGTGAGCCCCATGGCCAGGCAGAGCATCCAACAAACTGCCTGTGAGTCCAGCTGTCTGTTCTTCCATCTGTCTGTCCGCAGGTCCATCTGTGCCCATACTGGGCTGGGGGAGGCCCCTCCCAGGTGCCCCCTCCTCCCATACAACTGGTTGAACAGGTTTGGGGGCAGAATCTGCAGGCCGGTGGATTTGGCCTCACCAGGGAGGGGACCGAAGAGAACAATCAGTCACTGGCAGTCACCGGAGACAAGTCCGGACACCCCCATCCCACTCTAAGAGGGACCAGCCAGGGCGGGGTGAGGAAGGAGCAGGCAACCCTGGGTCCAAGCTGCCCCGTGACGACTTGACCATGCCTGGCCTGGCCTGTGGGGATGGGAATCCCCTCCCTTTCCACACAGGGCTCGCCCAGGTTCAACCAGGCAGCTCAGTGGGGCAGGGACAGCATAAGGTCACGTCCACCCGCTGGCTGAGCCGGGGAGGGCTCGTCACCACGGCCAGGTGACCTGCCCTCAGTCAGCCCTCCATCCCATCCCTGCCACACAGCACAGTCCCTCCCCGAGACAGAAAGCTGCCAGATGGGGCCTGGGGTGGTGGGCAGAGCCCATACGACCACTTTGCACCTGGACGGGAGCACCTGCTGTCCTCAGCCTGGCTCCCACACCTGGCCAGAGCCACTGTCCTTAGCTTACATAGTGCTTGATGAGATCTTCCTGGAAGTCCCAACAGATAACCATGACCTGTGGGCCCCTCCATTCCCAGGTGAGGGGGGAGGGCATCCCCTGAAGGCGACATAGTTCAGTTCCCTGGAGGGATTTGCAAGGCATAATCAAAATACACAGTGAATGCTTAAATTAAAATAAAAATATTACAAGCCATGTTCAGTGGCATAGACTTGGAATCCCAGCACTCCGGGAGGCTGAAGCAGGAGGATCACACATTTGAACTGAGCCTGAGAAACTTAGTGACTTAGCAAGATCCTACCCCAAAACAAAAGGATTGGAGAGAAAGCTCAGTGCAAAAGCCCTGGGGTCTATCTCTAGTACAGAGAGAGAGTGACTATCTCCCTGCAGAGCTTAGCTTTGTTTTGCTGAGGCAGGGTCTTGCTCTGTAGTCCAAGCTGGTCTTGAACTCACTATATAGCCAAGGCTGGCCTCAAGCTCAAAGCAATCCTCCTGCCTCAGCCTACCAGGTGCAGGGATTACAAGTGTACACATAATTTTATATGTGGGGCTGGGGAATCAAACCCCAGGCCTTGTGCATGCTAAGCAAGAGCTTCAACTGCTGAGCTACACCCAACCCTGCCACGCCAGCCTTGGCTTTGGAGGTCTTCATGGCACAGGCGGAGAGGGCTGTTTGTCCTTGCTCACCACCTACTATGAAGTTGAGCGCCTTACCCCTGTGGGGTTGGCCCCTTCCTGCCACTAGTCTGGGTCTCACCAAGATTACCGATGTCAGAGCTACAAGTTTAGCTCTGTGGTTAAAGCATTTACCCAGCAAACACTAAATCAAGCGCTAAGTACCTGAGTTCAATTCCCCAGCACCATGTAAGAGTGTGGTAGCACACACCTGTAATCCCAGCACTTGGGAGGCTGAGGCAGGAGGATTGCTGTGAGTCCAAGGCCAGCCTGGGCTCCATAGTGAGTTCAGGACTAGTGTGGGCTACAGAGTGAGACCCTGTCTCAAAAACAAAACAAAACACTGGAGGTGTAGCTCAGCAGTTAGAGTGTTCACCTAGGAAAGGCAAGGCCCTGGATTTGATTCCCCAGCACCATAAATAATGAATTATGTTTAATAATAACCAACAATAAGATATTCTCATCTTAACTATTTTCTCTAAGTAGAAGAACTAATGAAATAATGGACCTACTGCTCGAGAAGCAGTTAGAATTCTTAACCGGCATGGCAGTGATCCCAGCACTTGGGAGGCTGAGGCAGGAGGATTGCTGTGAGTTCAAAGCCAGCCTGGGCTACATAGCGAGTTCATGATTGGCTTAAACTACATAGCAAGACTTTGTCTCAAAACAAATTAAATAAATAAAATAAACAAATCTTGGGTACTGGCGGAGGGCTCAGTGGTTAAAGCACTTAACCTTCGCATGTGCCAGGCCCTGGATTCGAATACCCAGAACCACATAAAAATGAGTCTGGCATGGTAGCACACACTTGCAATCCCAGCACTCAAAAAGCTGAGGCAGGAGGATTGCCAGAAGTTTGAGATCAGCCTGGGTCACACAGCTTTCAGGATCAACCTGGACTATAGAGCAACAAAAAAAAAATAATAATTTTCTTTTCTTTTTCTTTCTTCCTTTCTTTCTTTATTTTTGAGACAGGGTCTCGCTCTGTAGCCCACACTAGTCCTGAACCCACTATGGAGTCCAGGCTGGCCTTGGACTCGCAGCAATCCTCCTGCATCAGCCTCCTGAGTGCTGGGATTGCAAGCGTGCGCCACCACGCCTGGCATATGTGGCGCTGGGGAATCGAACCCAGGGCTGTATACATGCTGGGGAAGTGCTGTAAACACTGAGCTACATCCCCAGCCCTTTAACTTTCATTTTGAGTGGGGGTCTTACTAATTCATTAATTTACCCAAGCTAGGCTCATAGTTGAGATCCTCCTGCCTCAGCCTTAGAGTGTGCTGGGATCACAAACCGGCACCACTGTGCCCACTAAACAAATACCCCCTAAGCCCCATCATACGTACAGTGAGTCAGCTGCTCCTCCCTATAGCATTAACCGCCCTAGGGAGCAGCTCTGACCTATCGCATACCACCCCCCTGGTGACAGCTTGGAGTGCCCAATCCCACATCAACCCTGCAGGGGACACCCTCATCCACATCGACAGATTTCTCTGGGGTTTTACCCAGGAGTCAGGCAGCTAAGTGACCGGGCATGTGTCCCTGGGACCCCACGGAACACTGCCACCCGCCGTCTAGCAGAGTGACCCTAACCAGGAGCTGGCGTCCAGGGCAGCTGTCCCACCTCCTGCTCACCATGCTGCCTGCTAATGTCCACCTGTCGCGTGGCGATGCGGCACTTTCTCACTTTTAACAGGCATTTCTCAGCTTATGAGAGATTAAACTTCTCACCATAGAGCCAAATATTGGGATTTATATTCCGTGGCCTCGGAAATGGGCCCTTTTTCTTGGCCATCTATGAATGTTTCCAAAGGGAGACTTTCTGTGAAGGCCACAAGGCTAGAAACCTCGGGGCCCCCACCTGTCTGGAGAACGGGCTGAGGGCCTCAAGCTGGGCGTGGTGGTGACGCCTGTCGCTCCAGCTCCGGGAGGCTGAGGCAGGAGGATCATGCATTTGAGCCCAGTCTGGACAATTTAATGACTTAGCAGGACCCGGTGTCAAACTTTCAAAAAAAAGAATAAATAAAGTGCTGGATGGGGATTTAGCTCAGTGTGGAGGCCCTGGGTTCAATCCCCAGTACCAAAAACAAAAAAACAAAAAAAAGACCTTCAATATTTCATGTGAGATTTCACTCAGGGTCTTCCTCTCTACAGGGTGGGAGTGGCAAGGATGGAGACCTGGACTAGCCCACCAAGGCCCTAGGGCCATTCTGCTGCACTACCTAAAGATTAGCTGAGTGTGGTGGTACATGCCTGTAATCCTAGCACTTGGGAGGCTGAGGCAGGAGGATAGCCATGGTGGACTCAAACCTGGGCTACACAGTGAGCTCAGAACCAGCCTGGGCTACAGGGCAGGGCCAGAAGGGGCTGGACCTCTGTGTAGCTACATGAAAAGGTTTGGGGCCAGGGCTGGGTGGAGGAACTCTGGGGTTCCCCTGTACTATCGGCACCAAGGACTGCATCAGGGGTGGGAGTGGGCATCAGGCTGCAGGTGACCTCATTTCTGCAGCCTGTGCAGTCTCAGGCCTGGGCCCCTGATCCAGCCTCTATCTGCCACAGGGTGGGGAAGAGCCTTGCTCTTGGGGGCCCAAGATTTCCCTGTGCCTCCCTGGAGCATGGGTGTGGCGGTTGCCATGGAGCTGGGGTTGTGTTTGGTGACCTGGCACTGAGTGGGCCTCGGGAAGTTTTGCTGCCTACCCTGTGTGGGGTGGGGGGGGGGGGGGGGGGGGGGGGGGGGGGGGGGGGGGGGGGGGGGGGGGGGGGGGTGGGGGGGGGGGGGGGGGGGGGGGGGGGGGGGGGGGGGGGAGGAAGGGGAGAGCACCTGGCTTGGGAACCACCCAAAGGCGCATGCCAGGGCAGGCCCTGAGGTGCAGGCTACACCCCAGGGCCCAGAGAGGGCACGGCCTGGGCCCCGGGGTCTGCTTCTCACACACTAGTCCTCATGGACCTGGGGATATGTGGACCAGGAAAGTGGGACCCAGCAGGGAAGCTGGCCTCTGCTCAGGAGCCACACAGATGATGTCAGCCAAGATGGCAGCAGCAGGCCACCTGACCTGGCACACAGAGGAGGGGGTCCCAGGATCAGCCCAAACAGCCACGGGCCAGCTGTGTCATACATGCCTGCAATCCTAACTACACGGGAGGCTGAGGCAGGAAGACTGCTGAGAGTCTGAGACCACCCAGACCTACATAGTAAGTTCACAACCAGCCTGGACTACAGTGAAACCCTATCCTCCCCCATCACACCCCCAAAAAAAGAAAAGAAAATGACTCGAGGAACAGCACAAGGGTTAGAGCACTTGCTTAGCAAGCGCAAGGTCCTAAATTCAATTCCCCAGCACCACATAAACTGGGCATGGTGGCACACACCTGTAATCCCAGCATTCGGAGGCTGAGGCAGGAGGATTGCTGTGAGTTCTAGGCTACCCTGGGTTATATAGTGAGCTCAGGACCAGCTCTGGGCTACAGAATGAGACCCTGTGTGCCTCCCCGCTAAAAAAAATAAAAGAAAGAAAGAAAGAAAAAAAAGAAAAGAAAAAAGAAAAAAACAACAAAGTAAGACAGCTCGGGAAACCTAGTGAGCCCCTGTCTAAATATTAAAGAAACAACAATTTAAAAAGACGGGGAATAAAAAAAAAAACAGAGAGGCTGCTCAGCAAGAGAGCTGGGTGAACCTGGTGAACACCCGCACCCACCTCGGGCCCACCAGGCCTCTCCTGCACCTGGCAGCTCACCTGGAAGTCCCCACCGCACCTTCCGTGTCCCAGGCCACTTCTCAATTTATGCTCTCGACCCTCAATTCTACCCCTCCCCATCTCAGCAAGGAGCCCCTGAGCAAACCCAGTGATGCCCAATTTCCCCCTTCCTCCCCTCTACCCTGAGTGAAGTCTCCCGGTCCAGTGCTGCCACCTCCAGGAAGTCTCCTGGTGACCCATCCCCAGGCTGGGCTTCCGCCACAGCTTTCCTCTCATCTCCCCTTCCTTGCAAAGGGCTTCATTTCATTTATTTATTTATTTATTTATTTATTTATTTATTTATTTATTCATCTAAGACAGAATCTCCCTCTACAGTGCAGGCTGGTCTGGAGCTTACTACGTAGCCCAGGCTGGCCTTGAACCCAAGGCAATCCCCCTGCCTCACCACACCCGGCTAATCTTTATGTGGTGCTGGGGAAGAAACCTAGGACCTTGGGCACGCTATCCCCCCAACCCCCGTTTTTATTTTTGATTGTGAGACAAGGTTTAAGTTGCTCTGGTGCCCAAGGTGGGCTCAGCTGGAGATCCCCCGCCTCAGTTTCCCAGAGTGCTGGGATTAAAGGCCTGCACCACCAGGCCTGGCTTCTGCACTAAACTCTCCAGACTGGGTCCCATCCAGGCCCTCGGCAGAGGACCCAAGAGGGGTCCAGTGACCTGTCCTCTTCCCTCATCCTCCAGCCCTGGCCCTGCTGATTCAAGGCTAGGCCACAACAGACAAGGCTCCAGGCACAGTGTATAGGACAAAGCTGAACCCAGAGATCCCAGGACACGCCTTGGGGGCCTGGGGCCACCACCCCTGGGGGACTGCGAGGAGACTGAGACCAAGATGATGAATGGGACATTCCTCCTGTCCCTCAGCAGGGGCGTGGAGAGGACTGTTGGCAAGGGCGACGCATTCCTCTGCACACAGCTCCGGCCTGCGTCACCCACAGGGAGTGGGGTTTCGGGGCGGCTGAGGCGGGCGTAGGAGCTGAGGGGCACAAATGTCCGAGAGGAAACTGAGGCCCGGCCAGGGCTGCCCGGCGAGGCGCAGGCAGCAAATGAAGCAAACGTAGGGGGACCGTGAGCTCCATCCCCAAGGTCAGCGGTGTCCAGCTGAGACAAGCAGAGGGCCGGAAGGGAGGTGCATCCTGGCCACCAGGGGCTGCCCAGAGCCTGCTGGGAGGTCCGGCACAGGCGGCCCGGCCTGCACGCATCCTCACCCTCCTGAAGGCCTCAGCCCGCATGACACACACCCATCCCTGTCCGGCCGCTGAGCCCTGGCCCGGTGGGTCCCTCTGCCTGGAAAGCCCTTGCCCTCATCTTTGCCAGTCCCAGGCAGACTCAAACACTAGCACCTGCCCACCCTGTACTTCCGCCTCCCTGATGCTCTGTTCCCTCCCTGGCGTAATGAATGGCGTGTTAATCTCACAACAAAGCACGCGGCCTGCGCAGCTGACACGAGCATCGTGTCCTCCTGGAGGGTGGAGGTCCTAGGTGCTAGTGTCGCAGGGCTGGGCCTCCTGGGCTGGGCTGGGAGGTGTCTGGCCAACCTCCGGCTGCCCTGAAGATGACCTTCCTGGGGTCCCTGTGCCCCCGGCTGCCCTAAGGACACTGGTCAGTCCCCATCCGGCCCTGCCCAGAGGCCTCGCTTCACCCCAGTCACCTCACACCTGGCCTGGAGCAGCCCGGGGAGGTCAGGCTCAGGACCCCCGCCCAGCAATTTCTGTTTCTTCTCTCTTCCCCTTACCCTCGCTGGGGTGGATGCTGGAGTCTTTGTGTGACGCTGTATCCTCAGCCCTGGTTTGTTGCTTCTGTTGTTGTTTTGAGACAGTCTGCCCGCGTCCTTATATTGCCTGGGCTGGGCTCGAACTTGCAATCCTCCTGTCTCAGCCTCTCCAAGTGCAGCAGCTACAGGCCCGCGCCACCAGGCCTGGCTACCACAGGACTTTGGAGGGAAAACAGCTCTGTCTGTAACCGTGGGTGCTCCAGGGAGAGGGCAGGCAGGCTTTGGAGTGAGCACTGATGCCCCTCTGCTCTGGTCTCCATGAAGGCCGGGGGCTTCTGGCCTGTGGTGGGCTGGCACAGCCAACGGAGAAGCTGCCAACCAGCCTGCCCGGCGCTCGTGCTCAGCTCTGAGGCCAGGAGTGGCCTGTGCCCACTCTGTGCCCGCTCTGTCCCCTTGAGCTCTGTGGAGAGGGACCCCCATCCCCAAGCCTGGGGATAAGCGGGGGCTCGGGGTGGCAGCCTCGTCCTCTGAAAGTAACAAACAGGATCTCAAGCCGGGCTCAGTGGCACAGGCTTAGAAGCCCAGCACATGGGAGGCCGGTAAATTTGAGCCCAGCCCGGGCAACTTAGCAAGGCCCGGTCTCAAATAAACAATAACAAGGCCGGGGATGTAATCAGGCTGAGTTTGATCCCCAGTACCCTTGACCGTGACTACAGGAGTCCAATCCCTCCCTCTGTCTCTCTTTTCTAATACTACATACCCCACACCCACACACACATACATCTCCAAGAGAGCCAGATGTGGTGGGGTACAGCTGCCACGCCAGCACGTGGGACGTGAAGACCTCAGGGTCACAAGGGGAAGCCCAGGCTGGGTTACTTAGTAACTTAGTGAGACTTTGTGTCAAGAAATAAGATGGGAGCTGGAGGAATGGCTCAGGGGTTAAAATGTTTGCAAAGCGCTAGTCAAGCGCTAAGTACCCGAGTTCGATTCCCCAGCACCACATAAGCAGGGCGGTGTGGCGGACGTCTGTAATCCCAGCACTTGGGAGGCTGAGACAGGAGGATTGCCTTGAGTTCAAGGCCAGCATGGGCTCTGAAGTGAATTCAGGACCAGCCTGGACCACAGAGTGAGACCCTGTCTCAAAATAAATAAATAAATATTTTTTGTTTTGTGGTCATGGGAATTGAACCCAGGGCCTAACCACTGAGCTACAACCCTGTCCCTTTTTATTAGCTTTTACTTTGAGACAGGCTCTTGCAAAGTTCCCTAGGCTGGGCTCAAACTGGCAGTTCTCCCGTCTCAGTCTCCCAGCGTGCTGAGCTTACAAACCCACACCACCACTTCCAGCCTCTTTTTGCCTTTTTTTTTTTTTTCCCTTGAGACACAGTCTCGCTCTGCAGCCAGGGCTGGCCTCAACCCCCTGGCCTCCTAAGTGCTGGGATCACAGGCCTGCACCGCCAAGCTCAGCTAATTTTTTGGTGGTGCTGGGGAATTGAACGCAGGGCTTTTCATAAATTAGGTAAGTGCTTTAACCTCTGAGCTATGCCCTATGCCCTCAGGCCTTTTTTTTTTTTTTTTTTTTTTTTTTTTTTTTTTTTTTTTTTTTTTTTTTTTTTTTTTTTTTTTTTTTGCCTTTTGGAATATTTTCAGTTACTGCGCACTTCCTGGGGGCCCGGAGCTGCGGTGGCTCTGGGGACACCCTGGCGGGCTAAACCAGATACGGCCAGTGTCTGTTCTCTTAGCCGTGGGCAGTCTATTTGGGAGGTGCAAATGCTCACAGTTTTAGGGGCAGAGTAGGCACTTAACATATCTGAGGTCAGATTTAAATTGTAACTAGAAAACTAAAAACATACTGGGAAGGAAAAGTATAGGAGAACTGTGAGGACATTGAAGCAGAGGAATGGACTCCACATGCAAGAGGAGGAGTCTTGCATAAAAAGAGGAAAGCAAGTGCAAAGGTCCTGTGGCATGAGAGGGTAAACAAAAATCTGTGCAGCTGGAATACAGGGTACAAGGGAAGGATCCTAGGGCCCCCACAACTCAGATGAAGGATCTAGATTGTGCTTTTGTAGCGCAGAATCCTTGAAAGCTGGGAGCAGAGACACACGTTCATAATCTGGTCCTTCTAGGTGCAGGGATGAAAGCAAGGAGTTGGCGGAGCGTGGTGACTGAACCAAGGACCATGGGATGATGTCGAGACGCAGACGGTTCAGAGAAGGGAGCCAGACCTGGTGGGGCCCGGGCCTGTCATCTCCTAACTCCAGGAGGCTGAGGCAGGAGGACTGTAAGTTCAAGTCAAACTTGAGCAACTCACTGAGACCCCGTGTCAAAATTTTAAAAAAAATTTTAAAGGGGTGAGGGCTGGGGTGTAGCTCTGCTGTCACTGTGCTACCCTAGCATGCTCGAGCCCTGGCTTGGGTTCCCCAGCAATGCATTAAAAATTAGCCAATTCTGGGGGCTGGAGGAATGGCTCAGCGGTTAAAGCGCTTGCCTAGCAAGTGCTAAGCCAAGTGCTAAGAACCCGAGTTCAATTCCCAGCACCACATAAGCTGGGCGTGGTGGTACACGCCTGTCATCCCAGCACTCAGGAGGCTGAGGCAGGAGGACTGCCATGAGTCCAAGGCCAGCCTGGGCTCCATAGTGAGTTCAGGACCAGCCTGGGCTAGAGCAAGACCCTGTCTCAAAAAAAAAAAAAAAAAAAAAAGCCCGTTCTAGGACGTGGGAGGCTGAGGCAGGAAGAGTGCCACAAATTCAAGCCCACTCTGGATTACAGCCTGGACTACAAGCCCGATACCCTGTCTCAAATAAATAAATTAAAAAATTAAAAACTGGCCAGGGAGGTATCTTAGTATGAAGGGGCTGGGTTCAACCCCTAGGGAAAGGAAAAAAAAAAAAAAAACAGACACACAGCGAGCACAGCAGGCAGGAGAGGGGCGGGGCAGGGCGGGGCTCAGAGGGTGTCCATCTTCGTCCCCTCCCCCCCACCCAGGGCCGGATGAGTCACCTCCCCGCCATCCTCCGGCTTTTCTTTTTCACAGTGAAGTTGTTTTTAACCACGGAGCCATTAACTCGCGGGCCAGCGGATTTCCTGGCCCTGCCCCAAACCCCAGAGGCCACTTAATACACGGCTCTTCGCCATGTGGCTCCCACGCTGAGCTCTGCCCGGGGCTGTCACCAGCCAGCTGGGGTGTGACTCTGGGCAGGACGCCCTGGCCCAGCTCCCGCGGCCCGGGTTGCTGTCGCTGCCCCCACGCCTGGGAGGGGTGGCCGGCACAGGATCAACGTCAGGGGCGGCCCGGGCGGCCGCGCAGCTTTCTAGAAGACGGACGACTCGGTAACGTCTCCACCGTTTCTTAAAACGATACCCCCAGGAACCCTTGCTGTGTCAGAGTGTGCCAGGCTTCTGTTCCGCCGTCACGCAGGCCCCAGGCAGCCCGAGGACGGGGACCGCGTCTCCTCCGTGGGCTCAGGGAAGCCGGGATACGGTCCTGAGCGCACTAGGGGGCCCCCTCTGGGACCTCAGAGGCTGGCAGTGAGGACAAGCCCAGGAGGACGCAGGATGCGCCGTCCCTAGCCTGCCTGCTCCCCGCTGATCCCGGCCCTGGGCGTATTCGCTCGTGTTTTCATTCTGCAAACACGGGTCGCCCATCTCTCTCCCGTCACACCCCCCAGTGTCAGCCAGGCTCTGCCGAGAGAAGCCATTCAGACCCCTCGGGAGTGGGACTCCCAACGTAGCTGCCCCGGGTTGACTCCAGGGCGAGGTGTCCCCCAGGCCACCTGCGCCTTTGATTGCGTCTGATGCTGTCTGCACCCCCCTGGAGGGATCTTGTGGCTCGGGGTCCCCGGGCTTGGCTGTACGGGCATTCCAGGCCAGGTATGGTGGCACGGGCCCATAATCTCAGCGCTCTGGACGGCTGAGGCAGGAAGATCGCCAGTACCAGCCTGGTCTGCTGAGAAACTCACTGACTTGGAAAGCCTGGGATGTAGCTCTGAGGAGAATCTAGAGGCCCCCAGTGCATTTGCACCCACAAAACCCTCCCACTGAAATGTGTGCGGGAGTCTCATCCACACACACACTGACTGCCCAGAGTGGATGCCTGGTTCGGAAGTGCAGGAGGGGGGTTCTCTGCGGCCTCGGACACGGGCTACCCCACAGCACAAGCACGGACAGCCATCGCCGGCCGAGCCCAAGGCAGCCGGGCCACACGCGGCACCACTCCGGCCACGGAGCGGGAGGACACGTTTATTCGCCAGCAGCGAGAGCGGCGGGTCGGCGAGCAGGGCGCCGTGGCAAGGCCGGGGACGCGAGCAGGGCGGAGGGACAGAGCGCACGCACACGTCACTCACGGAGTCGGTTCTCCCTCGCGGAAACGCCGGCAGCTGCGCGGACGGAACGGCTCCCAACCCGCCCTCGGGCCCGGCACGCATGCGCGGGACCCTGCGGCGGCGCGTCCACGGCGCGCCGGCGCCCCCGTGCGGCCATGGCGGGAACACCGGCTTGAAAGTCTGCGGGGTGACTTCTCCGGCCCGGGAAGTCTCCCCGATGGCAGCAGCTGCGTGAGCCTGAGCCAGCGGCGAATGGCAGTCTGAAGCCCCACAGCAGTAAAAAGTCACATCTAGACACCTGTTGGCCTGAGGCCCAAGTCAGGGAGACCCCCTAACGTCAGCACCAGCTCCGCCCGGGGCCTCATGTCTGCCACAACAGGGCACGTGGACGAGTGTGTCACCATCTTGTGTGCAGAGGCCGGAAATGGTGGCCAGATCGGTAACTAGACGGTCATAGTGTCTGGCTGCGCTGCCTGGTCTTCCGGCTGCTGAGTTCCACCCTCAGAAAGAGCCAGGGCCCGGGGACAAGGCCTGCCGCTGAAAGCTGCGTGCCAGCCCCAGCTCTGGGGTGCGACACAGGGGCTCAGGCCTCGGGGGCCCCGTGATGAGCCCAGCCCCCCTGCTGTCCGGGCAGAGCTCCCGGAAGGGGCTTGTGATTCAACCCAAATGCACGGCACACCCCAGCCGCTGGCCCTAGGGTATCTGAGAGGGTCTCTGTGACCTAGGAGATGGGGCACCCTAAAGCACTGGTGGGGACAGCAACCACGGGGTCAGCTCAGGGCCACAGTTTCCTTCCTGGGCTCTGGAAGCTCTGGGTTGGGGTGGCCTGTGCACCACTGCCAGCCTCGCTCCCAAGAGGACTGGCAGAAGTAGAGACAGAGGCTGCACCCCAGCCTTGAGGGCCACTGTCCTCTCCCAAATGGATTTACAGAAGCCTGCAAGGGTGTGTGTGTGTGGGGGGGGGGGGACAGAACAACAAGAGGCAGAAGGATTCCAGGCAAGTGGCATCCACTAGGGGGGACCCAGAGCCTGGAGCAGGCAGGGAATGAGCGCTGTGCACTGCTCCCTGGCTCCCTGGCCCCAGGTCCTGGCCCCGAGGCAGGCTATGGGCTGAGGCTGGGGAGAGGGTCCAGAGCAGGCTCGCAGCCCACGGGCAGTGTGGCGGCCTCACTGGGCGGGATGTGGTGGGTCATGTAGCGCTTCCCCATGAAGGAGCCAATCCGTAGCTGCTCCGGGGCCTCCTCGGGCCACCACAGGCTGGAGCTGGACAGGAAAGGAGAAGGAGGTGTGACTGTGTCCCTGCCAGGAGGAGGTTGCCAGGTCAGGGCCTGCTCCTCGCCCCCCCCCCCCCCCCCCCCCCCCCCCCCGTGCCCTCCTCCTGCAGCCTCCAGGCGCTCCTCCCTCCTCTGGAGCCAGCTGGAAGCCGCCTGCCCCAGGTGACACCCTGACCACCTGCCCTGACACCAGTTCCCTAAAGCTCCTGCAGGCTCACGGAGAGGAGACAGGGCCCAGGAGAAGGGCCCCGGCTGGGCACGCTGAAGGACAGGGTAAAGAAAGGTGGTTCCCATGCCTGTGCCAGGTCACCTCCCCCCCATCTCCCAGGTCAGAGAAATACAGGTGCCCGCACAGGCCTGGAAGGGCACTGCCCAGTGCAGAGCCGACTGCAGTGTTCACGGGAGGCTTCCGATGCCAGGGACAGGAAAGGACTTCTGATGGGTGTCAGCACTCACAAGTGCACAGTGGAGGCTGCCAGGAAGGCCAGGAGCAGGAGGCCGGCCAGAGAGGAGAGGATGGACGTAATGACAATCATGCAGCCGCTCCGCCGCCCGGGCCATATGTCAATGGAGCCTGGGGCCTTGCCTGCACACAGAGGGTGCCCGGAGGTGGCCACCACCCCAGGGCTGGACAGCAACTCCCGCCCTCCCCACCCACAGTCAAACCTCAAAGGCTGGCTGTCTCCAGGCACCCCCTGTGGTGTGGCACTGGGGATCGAGCCTAGGACCTTCAGCTGAGCTACATCCCCAGCCCTCTTAATATTTTTTCTTTTGAAACAAGGTCTTGCTAAGTCATTAAGTTGCCCAGGCTGGGCTCAAATTTGCCATTCTCCTGCCTCAGCCTCCAGAGTACAGGGATTATGGGGTGTGTCACCGGGCCCAGCTCCAGTCTCTGGAGTTCACTCATGTGCTCGTTCTGGTTAGCACCTATGCTTTGCTGGGCTGGGCCACCCATGACCCCAGCCCCCACCTTAGGCTCACCTTCTGGGGTCTAATCTAGACTACCCACCCCTGACTCCCCCATATACAGCAGGTAGAGTGGCAGGGACCCCAGGACTGATCATGTCACCGCCCTGCTTCCTTGAGCCTGGCATTCAAGGCCTTGAGAGGACCGGACCCTCCACCCAACTGCCATGACAGCTCATCTCCCAGGCAACTCCCATCCCCATAAGAAGAGAGGATGCTGTTTCTGTATGACAGGGCTGGGGCCCCTGGGCACCCAGGGTTGACAGAGAGGGAAGGACAGAGCAGTGGTCCTGCCGGTGAAGCTGGCCCCACCCCCCCGCCCATGGAGTGGGGATGGATCAATGAAGACCACCATCTGCAGAAGGTGGTTGACCAGATGGGCCCAGGGAGCCTGGCACCCCCACCCAGTGCTACCTTGCTGGAGTGTGATGGCGTCCGACCACTTGGTCTCAGCCTTGGGTGAGCCGCTGGTGTCCATCAGGAGGAACTTCGTGCTGGGGACAGAGGCAGAGGGGGAGCGGGCCTGAGCCTCACCTGTGCCCAGGTCCCAGCAGCTTTTCTGTGTCAGGTGGAGCCCATCAGGACCTCTGGTGGCCCAGGTGACCTGGACCAGCTGGGAGGACCCTGTGAAACCTTTCTGGCCACATGGGCTGCACCAAATCCTCGATCTTTCTAGGCAGCTGCTCAGGCAACAGCCATCCAGGCCAGAGCATGCTGGGTTAGACCCTCACATGGTGCTCAGGGCAAGGGGGTCCCCGGCCTGCCTGAGGAGTGAAGTGCGCGCCTGTAGGGCCTGTGACTGCAGGAGTGGGCAATCGTGACAGACTCAGAGGCGAGGAGGAAGGGTGGGGTCAGCTGAGGGCATGGTCAGGGCTGGCTCAGAACTGGAACCCTGGGGTCACTAAGAGCAGAAGGAAGTGCTCACATGGTAGGTACCTTCTGGAAAGCCTGGGTAGTGATGGGCACAGCCGGCTAGCATGGTCTGCCGCTGGGGAGGGGAAGGGGGTGAGGTGAAGGCCCAGCGGGTGAACCACCAGGTTCAGGGGACGAAAGGACAGAGGGAGGCTGGGAGGTGTTATTCCAGCCTCTGCATGACCTGCTCCCTGAGGCCACTCCTCCCACAACTGGACATAAAAGAGACATCTGCTTTCCCATCCCAGCTCCACCTTAACCTTCAGAGGCCGCTTGGCACTTAGTGTCTCAATTTCTTCACCCGTAAAAGGGAGTATGGGAAGCCAGGTATGGTGGCCCACACCCGTAATCACAACCTTCTGGGAGGATGAGGCAGGAGGATCACAAATTCAAGCCTAGCCTGGGTTACTTAGCTACTTAAGTGAGACTGTTTCAAAATAAAAGACCAAACAAGGGCTGGGGGTGCAGCCCAGTGTGAAAATCCTAGATTCAATTTTCAGGACCAGTAAAAGAAAGGTAGAAAGCAAGCCATTTCTCCCTTTGCGGCCTGGTGTGGCATGGGCAGGACGTGTGGCCTCAGCCGGGCAGCCATCCCACCCACTCCCACCTGCCCCAGGACCCACCTGCCCTTATACGGCCTTTCTGGAAAGGCATCTTTTTGCCATTCCCCAACTTGGGTGACACAATTGCCCCACCCAATGAAGGATGCAGCACCCGGCTGGTGAAGGGGAGGGGCTTCCGCAGCCCCCAGCCAGGTCAAGACGAGGCCAGGAGACAGAAGCCCCTCCCCCTAGACAGTCCAATCCCAGGGCAGGGGGTTAGGGGGGCGACCCACCTGTATGGCCCAGGACCAGGGAGGGGGGCGTTGCAGTAGGGTTGCTGCTGGCAGCTGAAGTCATTGCCCACCCGCAGCAACGGGGCATCTGCACTGCCACTCAGTGGGTCCTCACAGGGCAGCTGATCCAGGGACAAGGGTAGCGTCATGTAATGGCCACTGGTCAGCAGCTTTGAGGAGGCAGGGATCTCGGCCAGGTTCTGGGGGTTCTGGAAGCCCCTGGAGGCTGCAGGATGGAAGGGCAGATCCATGGGGCCGGAAGGGAGGCAGGCCCTGTCCTGCTAACTAGCCTTCACCCTCCCATGGCCACAACCTCTAGCCCTGAACCCCCACCCCACTCCCTCCTGATGTCTAGAGACCGGGTAGGCTTTGCAACCCTTTAAGAGGCCCCTCAGCACTCGGAGACTGAATGAGACTGCAAGTCAGAGCCCAGCCTGGGCATCTTGGAGACCCTGTCTCAACATCAAAAATAAAAATAGGCTGGGGATGTGACTCAGTGTGATGGCCGGCTCTGGCCTTGATCCCCAGTACTGCAATAACGTTGGTAACGAAACAGCCCCTCGGAATAAAGCCTGCATTCCTGCTCACGCCTACCCCTCCAGTAGCTCCCAGCAGGCACCGTGTAACCGCAGTTGCTGCTGAGGGGCTCCTGGGCCCCTGCAGCCAGCTCCCCTTCGGCCCTGTTTCCCACCCCGGGCTCAGGATCTGCACCACACACCGTTACTGAAAGCCACTACCAGCCAGATGGTGTCGGTGGCATCAGCACGTCCATCGAAGACACAGCGAGGCTGCTCAAGGGAGAACGTAGTGGCCGTGACCTTCCCTTCCAGGTCCCAGGCTGTTATTTGTGGCGTGTAGGGGATCAGCTCTGTGGCTGTGGGGGGGACCAGTGTGAGCAGTGGAGACTGTCCTTGCCCCCTGGGACTGTGTGTCCCGATTCAGGGGATGGGGTCCCGGGGTCCAGCCACTCCAGCAGGTGCCCACACCTGGGCCTTGCCAGGCCCGTCCTCCCAGAAACCCCACTCACCCAGGCTGAGGCTGGGCTGGAGCCAGCACAGGAGTGGCAGCCAGGGCCAAGGCTGCCTCCCGAGGAGCCCCATGGCCGCAGGGGGAGCAGCGCAGCAGCCCAGAGGCTCCAGGGCTGGTCCAGCTGCCTCCTGTCGAGCCCTGCCCTCAGCACCAAGGGCGTGGAGGAGCTGGTTAGTCAGGCTGCAGGAAGGGCAGGAAAGACCTGTACGTACAAACATAGCCCTCCTCCTCCCAGTGGCCCTGCCCATTATTACAGGAGGAGGCAGGTGGGGGGCCGTGGGTGGAGTAGGCCAGGGCCTGGCCCCATGCCAGGGCTAAAGGAGAGGGGCCACAGGCCCCAAAATGACAACTAAGCCCCCTCTAGAAACCCTGTTTTGACTGGAATCCAATCTAGCCCCCAGCCACGGGGAAGAGGGCCCCGCCTCTGGCAATCTGGGCTCAGGGCCACATGCCTAAAATTCTTGTACCCCAGGTACCAGGAGCTTCCGAACTCTGGCCTTTCCTCTCCACCCAGGGAAAGAGGAGAGGAAGCAGAGGGCAGCCCTGGCCCCACATCCTCCAAGGCCTCTACTCCGTTATAGAAAGACCTTGGACTCAGGGACAGCTGATGCCCTCCACTCAAATTTTTCTTTGGCGGGGGTGGGGGTGGGGTTAGGGGTGGGGACAGATCTCACCCTGTAGCCCAGGCTGGTCCTGAGCTCACTAGTGTAGCCCAGGATGGCCCTGGACTCACGGTAATCCTACTTCAGCCTCCCCAGTGCTGGGATTACAGGTGTGCACCACCACGCCCAGCCGATGTGGTGCTGGGGAATCGAACACCAGGGTGCCAGGCTAGCTAGGCACGTGCTCTAGCTGCTGTGCTGTTCCTCCAACCCCTCCACTCAAAGCTTTAGGTCCCACCCCACAACCTAACATGAGATTCACATCGCTACTTCGCACAGCCACCACCCCTTCCTGTGGCGTCTCGCAGCACACCTGCAGAGCCTGCGAACAGGGTCGCCTGCCAGTGCGTTGCTGTGCTCCCACTCCACTGTGACTCGTGCAGCACGCCTGCCTGCACACAAGCTTGGGTGGGGTCACGTTCTCACTACGTCCAGCCCCACAGGAACCCCTCTGGGAGGAACTGCTTGCTCCCTGCAGCTACCTCTACGTCCCCACCAGCTCCGGACCGGCTGTCTCTCTATGGCCGCTCCGGTTACCCCGAGGCTCTGGTGTACGTGCACTTCATCTCGCGGACGCCATCACTTGTCTTTGGAGACACGTCAGGTCCTTCGACCCCCAGCCCCACGCCCATGCATGTACTGAGGATGAAACCGAGGCCTTTGAACTAAGCTATGTCCCCAGTCCTTTGATGTATGCAGCTTTAAGGTACCATCTTCCTGCTTCAGCCATCCCCACCAAAGGTGCTGGGATCACAGAAACGCGCTTCGCGACATCTGGCTGAGCTCTGAGAGGTGTAACACTGTGGATGCCAGACCTTTACCAAGCATGTGATGTGCAAATATTCGCTCCACCTGCTTCTTAGCACCAGGGCCAGGGGAGGTCACGAGGGCGCAGCACGTGGGGAACTCGCGACTCCTAGCTGGCGTGGTGTGGGGGAAGCAAGTCTCCAAGGCTGACCCAAACAGCCTTGCTGTACTCTTCCCTGGGGCTAACTTAAGCACGAGGCACAGGTGGTCTTTTAGGGGCCATGGAAATGCTTTCTTTAAAAACAAAAATCCAAGCTGGAGGAACAGCTCAGTGGTTAAAGTGTTAAGTACCTGAGTTCTATTCCTCAGCACCACATAAACTGGGCATGGTGGCGCATGCCTGTAATCACAGCACTCGGTAGGCCGAGGCACAAGGATTGCCGTTGAGTCTAAGGCCAGCATGGACTACATAGTGAATTCAAGACCAGCCTGGGCTACACAGCAAGACCCTGTCTTGGAAAAAAAAAAAAAAAAATCCAGGCCCCAAGACACAGGCCTGTATGTAATCCCAACACGCAGGCTGAGGCAGGAGGATTACAGGTTGGAACCTAGCCCTGGCAATTTAGTGAGACCCTGCCTGAAAGAACAAAAAGCTAGGGAGCTAAGGGTGTACAGTATCTCAGTGTGAAGACCCTGGTTCAATCCCCAGTACTGCAAAGGAAAAGTAAGCTTTTTATCTGAGGCAGGGTCTCATTCTGTAGTCCAAGCTGGTCCTGAACTCTGTAGCCCAGGCTGGCCTCCAACACACAGCAACTCTCCTGTCTTCTAAGAGTTGGGATTATGCATGCACCACCACGCCTGGCTTATAAGATGCTAGGGAACTCAACCCAGGGTCTTGTACTTGCTAGGCAAGTGCTTTAACCAATGAGATATGCCCCAGCCCTGAAAAGTAAACTTTTAGATGGCAGAAAATTATTTAAATATTAATATATTCTCTGTACCAACATGTAATATATATATTTTTTTCTTTTTTTATGAGAAAGGGGCACACAAAAACCAATATGCCCTGGGTCCCAAGTCGCAGTGTGGCCTTGCTTGTCCTCTCTAGGCCCACGCCAGAATGGGGTCATAGAATGGGGCTCCCCTTGAAGTGAAGAATTAGGTATCTAGGAACTTGAGGAGAACGGTAGCCCATTCCTGGCCCAGGTTCCTGTCCAGGCCCACCATGGGACTAGCAGGGAGCCTGGGCCAGGCCTTGCACCTCTGAACCTGTTTCCTCATCTGTGATGCAAAAGCAGCCACTCTGGCCCTGTGGGAATTCATAACCAGACCCCTGGGAAATGAGGCTGCAGGGCACCAGAGAGGACAGGCTCCACAGGGTGGGGACTCTGCACATGCAAGGGTGGGCACGGGCCAGGAAAGCATTCAGGCCTCACCTCAGCCTGGTCCTTCATGTACCAGATGGGACCAAACGGGCAGTGGGCCAGATAACACACGCGCACGAGTACACCCCCAGGCCTGCGGATCTGGGCTATAGAGCCTTTATTGCAAAGTGTGAGGTATGAGAAAAGCTGCCGGGGAACCTGCACTTGCCCCGGCTGGGGAGGGACCACCCTGCTCTCCCCATGCCAGACCGGTGCTGGGGCCCAGAGCAGCCTCCTGAGGACACGGGGCCTGTCCCGGCACTGAGGTAGCTGCATCTTAAGCCCCACAGGGAAAACTCCCACAGTCTGCGTGGTGCCACAGATCCCACCTGGGGAGAGGAGAGGGAGGTGAGAAGAGAGGCAGGCAGCCGGCTTCAGAGAAGCCACATCCTGACACAGACCCAGCCTCTCAGCAAAGGCACCATCCTGCCCTCCCACCCGGGTGGGGAGCTGGGGCGGCCTGCAGGGTCACTGCTGCTCCAGGCAGTCCTCGGTCACGCCCTGGGCAGCGAGCTCGGCCAGCACGTTCTGCAGGTAGTTGGGGTCGGGGTAACCATGGCCTGTCACATTGCGGTCCATCTCGGTCTTGTGGTGGATCTCATTCCACACCACGGTGTCCGTCTCGCCTGTGGTGCTGGATGTTCCCACTGTGAAGATGAGTCTCCTCCTCCATGCCACCTTCAGGAGCTCCAGGACCTGCAAGAAGAGGAAAAGGAGGGTGAGCCGGGAGAAAAGATGGAGGGGCATGGGAGCCCCAGAAACAGGGACAGCCAGGGGCCTGCTCTACCGCCCACTCGTTTGAGTTCACCAAGCTTTGGGCACTCACTCAACTCCACATGGGAACGCCCAGAACTCCCACTACTAACCGACAGCCCATAGATCTTCACATAAGCCTGGGCTGCTGCTGGCCACCCCGCCCCCCTCAGCAGACGGCACTGCCCCCTAGATGGCCAGTGGCCAGAAACCAGTAGTGGCCCACGCCTGCTATCCTTCCACAGTCCATACTGAAGAGCTGCCTGGGATCCAGGCCCCCTGTCCCTCCTCCACCCTCACTCCCGGCTTCCGCACCCAGCAACTTCAGAGTCTAGGCTTGGGGTTGGGGAGGTGACCCAGTGACCGAGCATTTGCCCAGCATGAGGCCCTGGTTTCAACGTCCACAGAAGAGCAGTTCAAACTGACTAGGAGTAACTCCTGTCCAAGGCCTCCAAAATCCTGACAGTACTTGCCTCCCAAGACAGGCCAGCCCAGCCCAGGACCAGCCTCCCTCCCTCACCAGTCCAGTCTGAGTCCAGAGTGCCTTCAGGCCCACCAAGGAACAAGGCTCTTCAGACCACAGGGCTGCAAAGTCCCTACCCGACACTGCTACTGGGCCCCCAGTCCCTCCAACGCCTCTCACTGCCCTGACACCTTAAAGAGCACAGGGCTAGCCTCTGCCCTGTCTGGAGTTTGTTAAGGCCAGGACCCACAGTGGTTCCCCAAAGGAACAGCCAGGAACCCTGGCCTAGCCTCAGGTCTCATCGCCTCTTGCAGCAGGAAGGTGAAACTTGGCAGAAGTACGGTATACAACAGCCCCTCCCCTCCCCCCAACTACAGAGGGCAGGGCAGCCTTTACCTTGCGTCCCTGGGCGTTATCCGGGAGGTAGCACTGGCGGGGAAACCCTCGTGCAGTAAAAGGCTTCCCGGGGTTGGGGTGCTCAGGGCCCTGCACAAAGGACACACATGTCAAGATCAGAGGGCTCCAAGAACTGCAGGGGTCACCACCAGCTGCAGATGCTGACACGGACTAAGGCTCAGGCTCAGCCCTGCCCTTCTCAGCTGGGTCTGTTCCCATGCTGAGGCACCTAGAAAATCTGGCCCCTTAAAGAACCAAGGTGAGCATGGACTCCCATGAGCCTTCACTCATCTTCCCGCCTTGAGACCCCACATGCCAACCTTCCTGGATGACCCTGAAAACAAGCATTAAGTACAGACCTTTCAGTCTTTTTTTTTTTTTTCCTCGAGACAGGGTCTCTCTGTAGTCTAGGCTGGTCTTGAACCCACTATGTAGCCTGGGCTGGCCACGAACACATGGCAGTCCCCCTCACATACAGCTTATGTGGTACTGGAGAATCAAGCCCCCGGCCTTGTGCTGGAACTTGCAAGGCAAGCACTAACCGCTAAGCTACTCTGGGGAGGGGCACTGCCTCTCCACATGCTCTGGGGGCTGCACTCTGCCCTAAGCAGTGGCTGGAGCCATTGTCCTGACATGGGTGGCAAATTGGATGGTAGGAGGAAGTGTGAGAAGTGACGGGCCCGCTGCCCTGCCCGTGCCAATGTACAACTCACAACTCCCTTCACTACGATACACTAGCTGGCAGCCCCGAGAGAGCCAGAGAATCGCCCATTAAGGGGAAGTACTGGAGTCAGGAGAAGAGCGCATGACTTGGGCTAGAAGAACAGCTCAGCAGTTAAGCGCATGCCTAGTAAGCTCGAGACCCTGAGCTAACCTCTACTTCCCAGCACCACATAAGCTGGATACGGTGGCACGTACCTGTGATGCCACCACTCGGGAGGCTGAAGTAGGAGGACTGTAAATTCAAAATCAGCCTAAGTAACACAGTGGGTTCAAGGCCAGCTTTGTAGTGAGATTGTGTCCAGAGGTAAAAATAAAGGGGCTGGGGGCCAACTAAGCAGACTGAGCGCTCGCCTAGCAATCTCAAGGGCCTCGGTCTGATTACCCAGTACCACAACAGCAAGCATGATAGTGCACGCCTGCAATCCTAGCCCTCTGGAGGCTGAGGCGGGAGGACGATTTTAAGTTCAAGACCAGCCCAGTATGTTCAGGACCAGTCTGGACTACAGAGTGAGACCCTGTTTCAGTCAAAAAATGAAAACAGAAAAAAAAGACAAGAGTCCAGCCTTTCCCCTCAGCTCCGCCCATCCCTGCACCCAGCCAGCGGAGGGGTTCTGAGGCAATCCTGCCAGTGGGACTCCCCAGGCACCCAGCACCTCACCACTCTTCTTTCTGCCTGGCTACTTTCGCCCAGTACAAGTCCAGTTGGGGCGGTCTCCTCCAGGTGGCATTCCCTCACCCAAAAAGGGCTAGACCTCCCTCTGGTTTCCACAGCCTGGCACCACTGCTTCCGGGCTCCTGGTCCTCCCTGGCTAGGGTGAGGGTTGGCAGGCAGCTGGCAGAGGACTGGGGCACGAAAAGGGGCAGCTGATTTTAGCAAGGTCCCTGGAGGCCCCTCTCACAGCAGGTCCCCTTACCTGGATGCCATGGGGAATGTTGTAAACTATGAGTATCGTCCCACAGTCCTCGTGGCCCGGAAGTGACACCTGGAACCTGAAAACCTCCATCTTGCCCCGGGGCTGGGTGCCCGTCTTCTCCCCGTAGATAGTTTTGCAGGAGGGACACTGCAGACTCCCATCCTAGGACAGGCAGATAGATGCAAGAGGCTGAGCTGGTGGCCTCAAGAGTACCAGAGAATCATCCAGAATGTAGATCGTGAGTGGCCACCAGGACTGGGTCGGCCCAGCTAGCCAACACTCAGAAGCTCCCCGCACAGAAACTGGACTCCAACAGTTTGTTGTCAAAAGTTAGGTTTAGTACCACAATCCTATCGTGCAATTCTCACAGAGGCAAGATACCAGGAGAATGACGGTGTGGGTAGAAAACCAGGTACACAAGCAAGTCAGCAGTGGGGGCACCTTTAAAAATGTCCCAGCAGCCCTATACCTGTGCTGATGGTGTGCACCATGTGCTGGCTGCTCAGGACACACAGGGAGCAGACACGGAGGGCCAGGCTGTGCCAGACCAGATTCGCTGTCATTGACTTGGTTGCCTGTCTATGCTGGCAGCTCAAGGGCGAGCCTCTGAGGACTCAGAAGGACTCTTCCAAGGTAGAGGGGCACGGGACCTAAGCACTACCTCTAGGGCAGTGCTCCCCCTTCTGTAAACAGCTGAGCAGAGGAGGATGTCATGAGGAGTAGGCAATGGGGTGAGATGGACACCTGGAGGTCAGGGGAGCCCAGGATGTCTCCAAGCCCCCAGCTGGAGCACCCAGCCTCAAGAGTGCCTTCCTGGCTGGTTCAACATACATAAATCAATCAATGCAATACACCATATCAACAAAAGCAAAAACAAAAACCACATGATCATCTCTATTGATGCAGAAAAAGCCTGTGACAAAATCCAGCCCCCCTACATGATAAAAACACTGAGAAAAATAGGCATAGGAAAGGCCCTACCTAAAACTCATAGAAGCCATATATGCTAAACCTACTGCAAATATCATAGTAAATGGAGAAAACTTGAAATCATTCCGTCTCAAATCAGGAACAAGACAAGGCTTCCCACTCTTATCACTTCTATTCAACATAGTCCTTGAAACACTGGCCATGGCAATCAGACAAGAAAATGAAATAAAGGGAATCTGCATCGGAAAGGAGGAGGTCAAACTTTCCTTATTTGCAGAGGATATGATTATCTACATGGAAGACCCTAAAAACTCCACTATGAAACTCCTAGAAATAATAAAAAAAAATTTAGCCGAGTCAAAGGCTACAAAATTAACACTAAAAAATCAATAGCTTTTCTCTATACTAATAATGAACTTACTGAGCAAGAACTCAGAAAAACAATTCCATTCTCAATAGCTCAGCAAAAAATTAAATACTTAGGTGTATACCTAACCAAGGATGTGAAAGACCTATATAAAGAAACTACATTACATTGAAGGAAGAAGTTATAGGAGACACTAAAAAATGGAAAGGTATCCCCTGCTCTTGGACAGGCAAAATAAATATAGTCAAAATGACTATATTATCAAAACTGATATACAGATTCAATGCAATCCCTATCAAAATACCTGCAAGTTTCTTCAAAGAACTTGAAACAACAATCCTTAAATTCATATGGAGCCAAAAGAGACCAAGAATAGCCAAAGCAATCCTGAGCGACAAGACCAAAGCAGGAGGCACTGCCGTTCCAGACATCAGGCTATACTATAAAGCCATAGTTGTAAAAACAATTCGGTACTGGCACAAAAATAGACAGACAGACCAGTGGAACAGAACTGAAGATGTAGAGACAGACCCAAATACCCTCAATTACTTAATCTTCGACACAGGGTCCAGATGCATACAATGGAAAAAGGACAGCCTGTTCAACAAATGGTACTGGGAAAACTGGATATCCACATGTAGAATGAACCTAGCCACACACCTATCACCATGCACCAAAATCAAATCACAGTGGATCAAAGACCTAGACATTAAAAATGAAACACTAAACCTTCTAGAAGACAAATTAGGTAAATTCCTAAAATACATAGGGGTAGGTAAAGACTTTCTTGACTAGACACCAAGAGCAAAAGAAATTATCCCCATTATCAACAAATGGGATCTTGTCAAATTAAAAAGTTTCTGTTCAGCAAAGGAAACTATTAACATTGTAAAAAGAGAACCAAAAGAGTGGGAAAAAATATTTACCACCAATATCACAGATAAGCAGCTTTTAACTAGAATATACAAGGAGCTGAAGAAAAGTAAGCCTACCAAAATAAAGGATCCTATTGAAAAGTGGGCAAATGAAATGAGGAGGCAGTTCACTCATGAAGAAATGCAAACAGCCAATAGATACATGAAAAGATGTTCAACATCTCTAGCCATAAGAGAAATGCAAATCAAAACAATGCCAAGATACCATCTCACCCCAGTAAGAATGGCCTGTATCAACAAGTCACCTAGTAATCAGTGCTGGGGTGGCTGAGGGGAGAAAGGAACCCTCCTGCCCTGCTGGTGGGAATGTAAATTTTTACAACCCCTTTGGAAAGCAGTATGGAGAGCTCTCAAAAGACTAGAAATAAATGTCCCCTTCGATCCAGCGACACCCCTCCTGGGAATATATCCAAAAGAGGTCAAAACAACACACAACAGAGATACTTGCATACCCATTTTCATAGCAGCACAACTAACAATAGCTAAAATATGGAAGTCACCAAAATACCCATCAACAAACTAGTGGATACACAAATTGTGGCATTTATACACAATGGAATACTATGCATCAATAAAGTCCAACAACGTGGAGGCTTTTACAGGCAAATGGAAGAAACTAGAGAACATCATGCTTAGTGAAGTGAGTCAGAAGCAGAAGGTGAAACATCGAATGGTCTCTCTTGACATGAGTCCCAGAGCACACTCCTATGGAACTTAAAACGAAAAACAAAGTGAAACGGGGGTTGGGTAGGGGAGGAGGGAGGAAGGGGAGGGGAGGGGGAAGGACAAAAGGAGAGTGGGAAAGCCCTTGTGACCTTGACAAGACACATATGTGCATAAAAGGCTCAACTCCACTGTAAACCTTAAATTTTGCACGTATACATAAAATGGGGGGGGGGGGGGAAGAATCCCTTCCTAATGGCCGAAGAGAGCCAGTTAGGCCCTCAGAAAAGCCCCCAAGCCAGCTCTAGGACCTGCATGGCTTGCCAGGAGGGATCCACACCTGACACTTAAAGCTCAGAATGCAACTGGCACCTGACCACAGGGGTAGGTCACCTTGTTCCCGTTGCAGTACATGGCCAGCAGGCACAGCAGGTGGAAGGCATGGCCACACTTGGAGAGGCAGCCCACGGCCGTAGGCCCCACAGTCTTGCTGTCGGTCATGTCACTGTATCCAGACACCACAGTCAGCTTCTCCATGCAGATGATGCAGTCCTGGAGGGAGACCAAACACAGGCGCTCACTTCGGCAACGCTGCAGCTGGCTAGGCTTGCAGCACAAAGGCTTCAAGCTGAACTGTCATGTGTTCCCAGGGCTGGGATACAGGTCACCTGACCTGTGCCTACGAAGGGCTGAGCAGAGGCACAAGCCAGAAAGGCAGCAGGAAGAGAAGAATGGTGCGGACTGAAAAGGGAAGAGGCTCAGAGCCGGCTTTCGCTAAGGCCGTGGGAGCAGGCGGGACGGGCAGAATGAAGACAATGTGCCAAACTGAGACTGCACCTGGCACTCTGGGGCATTAGGTGAGGGTGCAGGAGACCTGAGTAGGAGCTGCGTGTGGGCCAGGAGCACAACGGACAGGGAAAGAGCCACGTGTGGGGAACAGGAGCATAAAGAATTCTAGTGAGAGGACACGGGATGACTTCCAGACTTCTGCCTAAATCTCTGCTTATATTCTCAACTCACAGGATGTATCACAGGAAACCCTTGGGTCTGCACTGACCCTGGTCTCAAGCACCACTCCAGTGTCTGCGGGACTCTTCATCCTAGTTGTACAGGTGGTGCCAGACCCTCAAGATGGGGCTAAGCAAAGTGAGGTTTGGGCCCCACAAAGCTGTGATAGGAACTCAGCAGGAACCATTAGTTACAGGAAAAAGATATTGGGGGGTTACAGATTAAGGCCAGGGTTTTCACACTAAGCTACATCCCCAGCCTAGATTTTAGTTTTCATTTTGAGACAGTGTCTTGCCAAGCTGTAAAGTTGCCCAGGCTGGGCTCAAACTTGTTATCCCGCTGCCTCTGCCTCTCAGAATGCTACAGAATTTAGATCTACACCTCCGGGCCCCGCTTTGTTATTAAAAACCCTGACCAGCACCACAGTCAAAGGGACAGGATGCCATCTGGCTCCTCCTGAACCAGTGCCAGTCTGAGTCTAGAACTCCTGGCCCACAAATAGCCTCATTGCTACATGAATACCTGTGCTGAGAATTTTATTTTATTTTATTTTATTTTTTTGAGACAGAGTCTCACTCTGTAGAATACAGGCTGGCCTGGAACTCAGGGCAATCCTCCTCTCTCAGCCTTCTGAGTACTGGGATTTACAGGTATGTGCCACCAAGCCTGGTTTATGTGGTGCTGGGGAATCAAACCTAGGGCCTTGTGCCTGCTAAGAAAATGTGTTAACAATTAAGCTACATCTCTAGCCTCATTTGTTTGATTTTTAAATTTTTTGTCCCATTTTATTGATATGTATAAATGCAAAATTTAAGGTTTACAATGAAGTTTAGCATTTTGTCCACCTACTTATCTTGTCAAGGTGACAAGGACTTTCCCACTCTCCTTTTGTCCCTCCCTCTACCCACCCCTCGCTCCCTGCCCTACCCCCGTTTCACTTTGTTTTTCATTTTAAGTTCCACTGCTTGTTTGATTTGTTTGATTTTTTTGAGACAGGCTTGCTTTGTAGCCCAGGCTGCCCTTGGACTCAGAGCTATCCTCCTGTCTCAGCCTCCCGAGCGCTGGGGTTACAGGTATCATGCTCAGTTTATGTGGTGCTGGGAACTGCACCTGAGTACTTAGTGCTTGCTAGGTAAGCTCTTTAACCACTGAGCCATCCCTCCAGCCCATAAAACTTTCCTGACAAGCTTCTGCTTGCTTGCTTGCCTTTTCTTCCTTTTATAAAGATGATAGAAATCAAAACCAGGGCTCACAGGTTGAACCTACAAAGCCTGCAGCATGGCGCCTGCCCCAGAGACACCTGGGAAGTACCCTGCAGGCTGAGCAGGTTCAGGCTCCTTTCATCCGGAGCTCACTCTGCATCTCCAAGCAATAGCAGCAGCGGCCCGGCTCCCAGGACACCGTACCTCATCTGGGGGTGTTTTCAGCTCCTCGGTGTACTTCCTGATCACCTGCTCCGGCTCCAGCTTTGGAGACCCTCCTGGAAGAGACAAGAATGGCAGCGATGTCCCAAGCATGCATGCTGGGAGGGTGATGCCAGGGAGGAAGGCGGAGAGGCAGAGGTCCAAGCTGCGAGGAGGAAACGTTAGCAGGGCTGAGATGGGAAGGTTAGCGTGCCAGACGGAACAGTCTTGGCGCAGGCACAGGACACTGGCAGTGCCGCCAGGCTACCCGCATGAGGCCTAGCCCAGCCTGGGGATCCAGAAGGAGGCACAGGGGAAGAAAGAGCACAGAAGGACATTCCCTGAGCCACACTCCAAGAAGCCAGGCTCATGCCCGGGCAGGCACACCTAGAAATGTCCCACGGCAGCTTGCAGAATGAACTACCCAGAGAACGTTATGGAAGTGCCATCTATCAACTTTTATCACCCTGTACAAAAACTTCAGGGACAAAAGCAAATTTAAAGTCCACACAAGTGTCTATGCACATCCTGACAACAGCCGCACTGACGACACATCCAGGTTGCTCCTTCCCCTGTGATGCAGGGCGCAGTAGCACCTCCACCTCCACAGGCAGTCCTGCGCTGAGGGCAGAAGCTCCCAGAGACAACACTGGCACACCTGGGGACCCAAAGTGGCAGCAGCAGGATCAAAGGGCACTACAGCCAAGGCTGAGCAGGCAAAAGGCAGGAACAGAGGGACCAGTGATGCCCTGAATCTACCAAAGTGGTGTGGGCTCCTCATCTTGGCCCCAAGGCCCAGCAGGGACCCACAGGTCTGAGATCAAAAGGGGGTTGTTGGTGATTCAAGCCCTTGGCTTACGGCCACAAAGACACAAACTTGAGGGTTCACATGAACTCCCTCCAGACCAGAGGCAGCCAGTGACGGCTATGCAGGAAGTGCCTTGGTATAGGAGAGATGCTGGTACCATGGCACAGAGTTTAATTCTAACTCACATCTGTGACCAAATTCTACCACTGGCACCAAGTCTCAGTTCAGCACCCAAGAGCAGAAGCGCAGTATCTCACGCAGTGTCACTGGTGTAAGCTTCAAATCCTAGATTTGAAAATAGCAATGATCAGAAAGGGCCACCACACGTGGCCCTACACACCCCTGCACCCGACACAGACTCCAGGCACTCCATACATAGCACATGTACTCTGTACATTCCCATACCCCAAATATACCCATGAAGACCACATATACCCTCCACACCCACACATACCCCATGCCCATCCATGCACAGTGAGACACACCATACCAGCAGGTTTCCCATCCACACCCCACGCACCCATACCCCTGCAAGCACACCTGTATCTAGCCTCCTCACACTCTGCCTTCCAGAACCCACACTGTAGAGCCTGGTAAGCAAACCAGACCAAAGTGAGAACTACAGGCACAAGGTAGCCATCCCAGTAGCTGGGACACTCCACTCTGACAGAGGGAGCCTGGTGGCTACAGGCCAGCTTTTGGACGCCTGAGAAGCCCCTCTGCTAGAGGCAAGACTCATTGAGGCCAGTTAGGCAAAATGGCCTTTTAGAATTGAAGGGACCTGAAAGGCCCATTAGCCTCCTTTCTCAAGGGATAATGGCCAGGTGACTATTAACCCCATGAAAAAGGAAATCTGGATGCAGGCTCTCCTGGGAGCCTGATCTCCCCAAATACACTAGGTGCCCCAGCAGCTGCCCAGCCGCCTTGCTCACATACCTATCCCTACCAGGAGAGGCGACAACAGCAAGTGCGGAGCCCAGGCTGGGGATCAGGGGCCTCCAGGTCAGCCCCTCCTGGGTAGACCTTCTGACGGGGGTGGGAGGGGAAGGAGGGAGTAGAGAGTGGACGGAACACAGGACGCGACCAGATCAGAGCAGCCACTGCTTCTATGCTTCGCCTTCCAATTCCCCCCCGCACCAAAGCAAGAGGCGCCAGCTCTTGCTGGAGACCTATGCAGGAAGTCCCAAAGCCAGGGACAGCTGGAGCTGAGGCAGAAACACAGGATGGCAGGCCACAACCAGCCCTGCACCATGCCACCCCAAAGGCCAACAGGGTTCTGGTTTGCCTGGGTTTCCACAAGGGAGCCTGAGAACAGCTTAGAACTCACAACAACCACACCCCCGCAGCTCTGAAACCTGTCCTCCCTGGCCACAGGACAGGCAGGGCAGCAGCCCCAGGGAACCTTCTCGAGTAGCCTTGCTGTGGGGCTGTGCTTTCTGAGACACATAGGGCCCTACAGAAGGAACAGACTATCCCTAGCCAGGCCTCATCCGCCCCTTGAATTTGAGACAGAACTTTTCTCTATAGTCCAGGCTGGTCCTAAACTTACAGTAATCCCACTGCCTCAGCCTCCCAAGTGCTGGGATCACAGGCATGTGCCACCACACCCAGTTAATTTTTATTTGTTTACTTATTTACTATATTTTTTTTTTTGCAGACAGTCTCACTGTGGTCCAGGCTGGTCTTAAACTCACTATGTAGCCCAGGCTGGCCTAGAACTCACGGCAATACTGCCTCAGCTTCTCTAGTGCTGGGATTATAGGCGTGCGCCACCACACCTACCTTCTGGCTAATTTTTATGTGGAGTTAGGGAACCAAATCCAAGGCCTTGCGCATGCTCAGCAAGCTCTTTGAGCACTGAGCTATGTCTCCCAGGCCCACACCTTGATGTTTAAGGGTCCTTCAGAACAAGACCTTCTTGCTCCAATTATGTCCAGAAAGTGAGATTCCCAGAAGCCACCTCAGCTGCCAAGCAAGGGCAGGGAGAAAGGGCCGCAAGGAGCTGAGGGGGCCATGGAGGTCAGAGAAGAGTGGCTGGCACAGGAGAGTCAGAGGCAGCGAGACTCAGAGGAGGCTTAGCAGAGGCCAGAGAGTATTTCTGAACAGGGACTACCTTTCACGGACATTTTCCTCAGTCTCTTAACTGAGCTGTGACTTTTAGAGGCCAGACAGGAGGCGGGAGGGCTGGCGGGCTGGGGTGCGCGGCTAAGACACACAGGGAGTCCAATGGCGGACATCAGCACACTCGTCATGCCTGCACGGGTGCGAGATCAGACATGCAGAGGGAGAAAAGTTAGAAAAGGCACTTGGCACGCAACACTCACCGACCCTGCTGAATCCAAGGTAGCACCGTGCACGGCCCCCCAGGGCCCACAGATCTGCCCAGGAAATCTGGCCTCTGGAGTGGTCTGCTCACCAGAACCCTGGCCTCCCACCTGAGGTCTGCACAAGCCAACTGTGTGACTTGTCCCCACAGCATGCAGGAGGTTGAGGCAATGTCTTCAGGAGAGCAGAGGGCAGAATGCACCCCAGGAAGCCTCCTGAGCAGTTCTGGGTGGCACCTCCTAATGCCAGGTGCAGGGGAGTAGCAGATGCAGCAACGTGGCAGGACACAGCCAAGATATGGAACCAGTGAAAGGTCTCCTGCGCAGGGCTAGCTCTGACGGTTTGGTCCTCCCATTGACCCCCGGTATCTCCAAGCCTCGCCACATGCCCTAGGATTGTGGTTGAGGCCCCCATAGGGTGCTATCCACTTTCCACGCCCCATCTGACCTACCTAGGTGACACAGCCACCAAGATGGCAACACTACGTCTTGGGTCTGCCCCCACACTAACAGGGACCTGGGGTACTCAGCTGCAGCCTCCTTCACTGGTGCCCACCATGGAAGGACGTGCAGCTAGCAGCAGTGCAGAGATGACTCTTTCAGAGCTTACTGCTACCCTGCACCTGGCAGCAGCCCTGGCTCCTGGCTGGTAATGGCTGCACCCTCGACAACCTATCTTGTCCTGGGATACTATGTCCCCTGCTCTGCCACACCCTCACGTCCCTGTCTGCAATACCCCCACCTCAGTCTTCTCTGTCCTGAATCTGGCTTAAAAACATGTCCCTTCAATATAAGGGCACTCTGGCTGTCCATACCCTGGCAGGGCACAGATGGGCACCTGCGGCCCCCCCAGGACCCCATCTCTTCAGAGCAGGCTGGAACTGACAGCACAGCATCCACCAGAGGTGAGTCAGAGGACTGAGGGGCAGGCAGGCCAGCCATGGTGGCCTCCAAGAGAACAAGGTTCTCAATCCAGCCAGTGTGCCAGTTGGGACAGGCAGAAGCCAGCCCCCAGCCTAGGCAGAACAGCAAGTGCTGTCGTGGCCATCCAAGAATTGACGCTTAAGTGCACATAGGAAGATTCAGGTTACAGACAAGTCTTGGCTACTGACCCGGCTTCAGGGACTGTACTCGGGCACGACAAAGTCATCCACATCCCAAGGGTATTTGTGAACTGAAATACAACTAAATCCCCTGGGAGCCAAATGTCAGGTAGATAGAATGATAAGCAGGAGCAGGTGGCAGAGATGGGAGGGACCACAGAACAGGTGGTGTTCAGCTTTCCTCAGAACCCCAAGGCTCCCTACAGATCACGTCTTCTTATGAGAATGCAAACCTCACCAGCATCCTGCCCTTGACTCGTGCCACCTCTGCAGAAGACCTGAGGTCTCCCCTGATGACCGTGTGCACAGGGCCCCCCACCTGTCACCAACCCTCATCTCCCTGATCTGCTTCATTTTAATTCTTAGCACTTTTGTACCTGAAATTGCTCATACATCTGTTTAGCTGACCATCTATCCAAGGGGCGAGGCCACTTTCTGTCCAGCAACTAGGGCAGTGTGTTGTCTGCAAAAGGCCTGTTACTGCCTACTGAGGAATGACAACAGTTTCTAGGGCCACTGTCACCATATTCTTACCCTGTGCCAACACAGAACCCAGTCCTTTCAACTCAAGACACGGTATGAAAGTCTTTATGCAGAGGCCTGAAAAGAGGACTTTGCGCTGTGTCTCTACCATGTGAGAGGCCTGGAAACCACCAACACCCACGTCACAAAGCAGTAAGTGATGGATGGGATGGGATGAGAGGGCACCAACAGCAGGCCAGTACTTCTTCCTCAGCACAGGGGGCTCAGGGACCCTCCCTCCCACACAGCGAGCCACAGCTTTTTCCTCTGAGGAGACACCCACTGTAAGCCCTTGGAGAGGGCAGCCTCATTTGCCAACACTCACTCCCCAACTGCCGACACCCCTGCTGGACAACAAAGGTCAGCCTTTTCTTGGGGTACCAAGGCTGACAAGCCAAGCCAGTTCTCCTCCCTCCCGGGTTCCCGCCCAGCATCACTCCTGCCTTACTGGCAGGCCTTAGGCAGGTTTCTGAGCAGCAGTATAAAGATAGAGCCCCTGCTGCAGAAGCTGCTTCCTCCACAGGGGACAAGATGTGGGGTACCTCGCCCCAGGCGCAAGAGTCTCCACCCTATAAAGGAGAGGGCTGAGCAATGCACAGCCAGGGGAGCTGTCACCTGGAGGAATTGTCACCTGGGCACACAACTCCTCCAGCCCACATACTCCTACCACAACATGACCATGACCACATGGTTATAGGTTATAAACTGACATGTAAAAACCTGTCCTATATGCTCACCACCCTGCAGCCAGAGGTGGCAAATTCCAGAATCCATATAGGCGGCCCAAGGTGAGAAAGGGCACTCCTAGCCCCTCTTCTTGAGGGCTGGTCAGGCTCTTCTTATTTCCTGGTACCCTAGAAAATGGTCCCAACAGGTACCAACCATGGAGCCTTGAATTTAGGAAGGACAGCAGCCTGGCCACAGGAGTTAGTTTCCCCTATTCCCGACACAAGGGAATGCATGCTAAGTTTCTGAATTTTTTAGGTCTTTCCCCCATGAATAAAATGTTAGTCAAAATACTGCTTAGGAGCTGGACGCTTCATGGTGTAGACCTGTAATCCAGCACTGTGGGACTGAGGCAGGAGGATCACAAACTTGAGCCTACTCTGGGCAACTTAGTAAGACCTTATCTCAAAATAAAAAACTAAAAGGGGCAGGAGGTATAACTCGCTGTGAAAGGCTGGCCTGGTGCCACCAAAACTACTTGCTCAGGGGCTGGGATGTACTTCATTGGGAGACCCCTCCCTTCCTAGCATGTGTGAGGCTCAGGGCTCTAGCCCAGCACTACAGAGACGCAAAAAGTAAACAAGGAATATGTTTTAAAACAACTGTCTACCTCTACAATTGCTCTGAGAGCAAGGAGGTGGTGACATGAAGAAACAGCACACAGGCTGGAGGAATGGAACAACAGTTATAGCACTTGCCTCACAAGTACAAGGCGCTGAGTCTGATTCCCCAGCTCCACACAAAGCTGGGCATGGTGGCACACACTTGTACTCCCAGCACTTGGTAGGCTGAGACAGACAGGTTGTCCTGAGTCCAAAGCCAGCCTGGGCTACACCAGTGAGTTCAGGACCAGCCTGGGCTACAGAGTGAGATGCTTACTCAAAAAATAAATAAATAAAAAAGAACCAGGACACAGCCCAGAGACAGTCCTCTGCCTCAGGACAGAGCTGAGAGCTGCCGTCCGAAGTGGCTTACTATCTGTGTCATAGTCTCAGCAGCCACACCCTCAGGGCCTGCAGCAAGGCATATGAGCCCCAGAGCTGGACGCCCACTCCCACCAGCACCCCAAATCCACACCCACACATCCACAGATGACTCAGCACACCACTGATCCTGGAGTGCCCTGCCCAGGACAGGTGCATTTTTTTTCTTTTTTTCTTGAAAAAGGGCCTCGCTCTGTAGTTCAGGCTGGTCCAAAACTCACTATGCAGCCCAGGCTGACCTCAAACTCACAGCAATTCTGTCTCAGCCTCCCAAGTGCTGGGATTACAGGTGTGTGCCACCACACCCACCTAATCTTTATATGGTACTGGGGAATCCAACCAGGGATTTGTGCCTGCTGGGCAAGCACTCTAAACGCTGAGCTACGCTACAGCCCTGAGCAGGAACTCTCTGGTCAGCTTCTCTCAGCTCGCTCTGTCCTCCGACCCGGCAGAGGCTGACAGCTGAGCTGCTGCAGCAGTGTTGCGGGGTATGCCGGGCGGCCTCCCTGCCTGGGCTGAGCTGGCCTCCCTGCTGCTACCTTCTACGGCCTCTCCCGCTGTCCTTCTGCAGGCTCTCAGGCACCTCTTCCAGGAGAAGCAAAGCCCCCCATTTCTCCCAGACTGCCCTTCTGAGAGGCACACATACACGCCTCCTGCCTCTGGGACAGGCCACCTGCCTACACTACAGCCAGCAGTCATCAGCAGTCCTGTCTGACTCAGAAGCACAGGAGTGTCACAGGAAGTGTCTGGAATACCTGGGACTAACGTCTCAGCTGGCTGTTGGGGAGTTTTGAAGTTCTCTGAGCCTCAGTTTCCTCTAATACAAAATACAAATTAAAGCCCCCCAACTTCCAGATATAAAACACATGAACACACGCACAAAGCCCCTCGTCACTCCGCTGAATTCCTATCATGAAACAACCATCACAGCTGTGCCCCGCCCTCCCCCGGCTTCACTATCCTGTCCTCATGGCCTCTCCCCTCTGCACACTGAACATAAGCCTCCCCCAGACCCACCCAGGTGAGGCCCATCTCCATGCAGCCTCCTGCTCACAGGCCTGACCCATCTAACTACCCCACACTCCTACAGGGACCCACCCAAAAGCCAACGTGGTCACCCAACTGCCTTCCCTGCGCCACAGGGGGATGCAGTGATGGTGGCTCATCGCATTGCTGCGCCTTACCTTTGTGCACTGCATGGTGACCACAAGCTACAGGTGGCCTTGGTGCCACCCCAAGACCTGCTGAAGGACCCACTGAGTGCCAAGAGGTGGGGTAGCAAGTGACCTAGGTGGAGTCACAGCCAGACAAGATAAAAGGGCAGCCACACGATTCTGAGCATCAGAGGGCTCCTGTCTAAAGCATTTCAGGACAGAAAAGAAGCTCTAACTGTAATACTTTTTTTTTTTTGCGACAGGGTCTCGTTCACTCAGGCTGGTCCTCAACTCGCTATGGAGCCCAGGCTGTCCATGGACTCAAGGCAATTCTCTGGTCTCAGCCTCCCGAGTGCTGGGATTACAGGCGTTCACCACCACACCCAGATTATGTGGTGCTGGGGAATCAAACTCTCGGTACTTCAGGCTTGACTTAGCGCTTACTAGGCAAGCGCTTTAACTGCTGAGCTGTCCTCCAGCCCCTGGCTTTTCTTTCTTAATGCTACTGGGGATTGAACCAAGGGCCTTTACATTGAGCAATAACCATAGCCCTTAAAAATTTTTTTTTTTGTACTTTAAAGCATTTAAGTTGTTCAGGCTGGCCTAGAACTTGTGGTCCTCCTGCCTCAGGGCTCCCACAGTGCTGAGAATACAGGTGTGTATCACAAAACCTAATTTGTAACCATAATTCAATTTAATGAAAATCAAAGTCACACAGTGGTATACACCTATAATCTGAGTTACTCAAAAGGCTGAGGCAGGATGAGCATAAGTTCAAGGTTAATCTAGGCGAAATATTAAGATCTTGTCTCAAAATGAAAAAATAGGGCTGATAGCTTGCTCAATGATAGCATACTCGCCTGGCACACACAAAGCACGGGTTCCATCCCAATACCATATCCACACAAACACACACACATCCCCCCCTTTCTCCTTCCCTCTTCCCCTTCCTCTCAAGACAAAAGGGCCACCGAGCCCTGTCATCAGGCCCTATTTCTGCAGAGGTTCAAGAAAGGGGGTACCAGGGCTTATTCCTGAGGGCTATACCATCATCAGAAAGAGGCATTACTCCCCCGAGGCCTTGCAGGTTTCCCCAAGACCCAGGGTAACAAGGCCCCACTCTGTCTTCTCCCCACCAATCCCTGTGGGCAGCATGTTCAGGGCACCTACCTGCGAGTGCTTGCTGGATCTTGCTGGGCTTTGACATCTGGACGGGCACGGTGGTGGGGATGCTCCCGGGGCTGCTGGAGGGACCACTGGGGAGAGAGGCACTTAGGGAGAAACAGAGAACAAAGTTGAGTGTGCGGTGCTGTCTCCTCAGACCAGCGGCCAGGGAACCGCCTGAGCCAGGACAGGCTGCCAGGGTCCCCTCCTGTTGCAGTTCTCCAGGGAGAATGGGGCGAAGGTCCCTCACTGTTCTCCTGGGCAGTTCAGCCACTCTGAAGATGATTCTAAGAGAGGAGCTCACAATGCTTCAAGCTCAGTAGCTTCAATAAAAGATGAGGAGACTTTTGGTTCCCAAGCAGATGGCATATTGGCAGGGTACACTTTGGTGGGATTCCTGCCCAAAAAAGCACCACCTCAATCCATCCAAGGGAAACAATCAGAAAAACCCAAGCCAAGGGACACCCAACAGGGCATGAAGGGACAAGTGAAGAAGGACAAAGACCAGCTGGGAACTACTGCCACCTAGGGAACAGGAGAATGACAATGACTCGAAGAGGCCTGGGGCAGGATGGGGACAGCACTGGGAAACTGGAAAACTGAAAAAGCCTTTCAGCCAGTTGCAGCGGGACACACCTGCTATTCCAGCGCTCTAGGAAGTGGAGACAGGAGAAGTGTAATTTTGAGCCTGGGCAACTTAGTGACTTAATGAGACACTGTCCTACAATAAAAGTAAAGTAAAGAGGCTGGAGATGTAACTCAATGTAATGACCTGCGGTTCAAAGCCCGACATACAATTAGTGCTGTACCCATGGTACTCTTCCGGTCCTGACAGATGTCTGTATCAGAATATAATGAGAGCTAAGGGTATGGCTCGGAGGTACAGCGTCTCCTTAGCATGTACAAGGACCTGAGCTTCATCCCCAGTGCTGCACAAAAATGTATTTTTTAAATGGTGGCTTCTTATTGTCACTCATTTGGTTGTAAGTCTTCACATGTTTAAAATGGTAAGGGGGCTAGAGGAATGGCAGAGCGGTTAAAGCACCTGCCTTGGGGACTAGAATGGCTCAGCAGTTAAACCACTTGCCTAGCAAGTGCTAAGTACCCGAGTTTGATTCTCCAGCATCACATAATCCGGGCTTGGTGGCACATGCCCGTAATCCCCACACTTTGGAGGCGGAGGCAGGAGGATTGCCATGAGTTGTAGGCCAGCCTGGGGTAGAGTGAGATGCTGTGTCAAAAAAAAAAAAAAGAAAAAGAAAAAGAAAAAGCACTTGCACTACAAGTGCAAGGCCTTTCAAGGCCCTGAGTTCAATTCCCCAGCATCACATAAAAGCTGGATGTGATAGCGCATGCCTATAATCCCGGCACTCAGGAAGCTGAGGTAAGTGGACTGTCCTGAGTCCAAGGCAAGCCTGGCCTGCACCAGTGAGTTCAGGACCAGCCTGGGCTACAGAGCAAGCAAGACCCTGTCTCAAAAATAAATAATTTTTTTAAATGGTGAGCTAGACCAATTGGTGCAGGTCGTTAACACCAGCACTCTGGGAAGGCTGAGGCAGGACATCAGGATCACAAGTTCAAGGCCCGCATGGACAGTGTCTCAACGTCAAAAATAAAAATGGGATGGGAAGACAGCTAGTCTGAAGGTCCCGGGCTTGATCCCCAGTAGTGCCAACATGGGGCGGGAGGTCGGAGCTGAGGACACAGCTTGACACGAAGACCCTAGGTTCAATCGTCAGTACCAGAAATAAACCGAAACAAAGCAAAACGCAACAGTAACAGCACTCGGAATGCTGAGACAGGAGGATCATGAGTGCAAGAACCAGCCTGAACTACGTTAAAAGAAGTTCTCGAGGAAAAAAAGAAAAAAAAGGTAACAAATGCATACCATCGTAGCTCAGGAAGAACCCTTGTGGAAAGAACACCCAGCAGACAGATCCTGAGCACCTCCAAGCCCTTCTCATTGCAATTTCTGGTCCTCCCACCCCTCCCTACCCATCTGCAGTGACCACATACAAGATTACAGAACTTTCTCACATGCTCCCCATGCTGGAGCTCACAGGCCAGGCTGGGCCAGCCCGGAGAAGGAAGGATGGCTCGTTCAACTAGGGCCAGCTTTTCTCCGCTAACCTACAGCTGCTGGTAGAACAGCCACTGGTCACAGATCTCGTGAGAGGACACTACAAGCTGGCTGACCTCCTCTCAACCCGGAACCCTCACGCCACGTCAGAGCCTCCTACAGGGTCTAGAACAGGGTAGGTGCTCCGCTCTTCACCTGAGTGACGAAAGAGGATTGCTTTGAATGTTCTTTCAAAATTAGATGGCCAATGTGGCTGGGCTACTAGAGTGGCAGCTTCCTCCCCTCTTTAACCAATCTCAGCCCAAAGAGAAGGGTCAGACACAGACACAGGCTGACCTGAAAATGAAGAGAACAACTGGAAGCTGGACACCCATGCAGAGGTCTTGGGTCTGTGGAACTTTTTATCAGAGGCAAGCTCCACCCCTTCCTGTATCTATTTCAACTAGCTTACTTCTTCCTTTCTTCTTCATAGTACTGGGCCCTGAACCCCGGGCCGTTGCAATACACTGCATCCCAGCCCTTGTTATTTTTCTTTTATTTTTGAGACAGGGTCTTGCTAAATCACTAAGTTGCCCAGGCTAGCCTTGAATTTACAATCTTCCTGCCTTAGCCTCCCAGCATGCTAGGATTACAGATGTGTATCAACACGCCCAGCTTAATTTCTTTCTTTTATCTGACGGCCTCTGCAAGCGATACACAGGTTCTCTAAGTGAAGGTACAGGACACTCGCGCTCAGGCCAATCAGGCCAACTCTCCAAGGAACACTGAGCTTGAACCCTCTGCCCAAACACTGAAGTTTGGTTCCACTACTCCACAAAATGAGAGTTCACCGGGGCTGGAGGCACAGCGTAGTGGTTAAAGCACCTGCCTCACATGCGCAAGGCCGCTGATTCCATTCTCCAGCACCATATTAAAAAACTGGCCGGGCATGGGGCACACACCTACAACTCCCAACACTCAGAAGGCTGACACAGGAGGATTGTGGGGAGTCTGAGGACAGCCTGGACAACACACTGAATTCAAGACTAAACTGGACTACTGAGCAAGACACTGTTAAAAAAAAAAAAAAAGAGTTCAAAGTGGAGGGTGTGGGGGCTGGTGGCTCCCCCCGCCCCCGAAAAACCTCACAAGTAGAGAGACCTTCCTCATCAGGAGAGGCACAGACAGGGAGGCTGGGTTTAAGGTTCTGTCGCCAAGGCCTAGAGCATGAAGCACATCACTGGGAGCCTTCCAATATACAACTCACCTGAGACTGAACACCCACAACCATGACCGCATTCTGTAGGAGACCCTCCACTGGCAGCCCTCCCCTCGCTGCTTACCTAGTCCTTTTCCCTTCTGTGTCTCTGCTGTGCTGAGCAACTAATGAGCCACCCAAGGATGCAGCAGTTCCCAGGATGGAGACTCTCAGGACAGGAGGAATGTCAGAGCCCCCAACCAGAGCTCTTGGCCGCACAAGGTAGGGCACCCTTGGCCCCCAGTGTCCTTCTCTGAGAATCCCAGTTACTGCTCTTGCCCTGCCCCTTGGCCCAAGTCCACCTACTAGGCCCTGTAGGCTTTCCCGACGGGGACCACCTCCAAACAGGGCTGACAACACAGGACCAGAGGATTCTGATCTGTGAGGACAGGATTTGACAGTTCAAGGTAAGGGGCAGAGCTGGACAGAGAGTCAAAGCTCCTCCAAATGCTCTTGGCCCCGAGCACATCAACTCTCTCCTGAGCTTCAGTTTTTCTGAAGGACAAGGACAGCTATAAAAGGTCGCAAAGCAGTGGGAGCCTCAATCTGAAGCCCAGGACAAATGTCTCCAAGGAACAGAGGAAGCAAAGGCAGGATCTCGGGGCCCTTATCAAAGCCTGAAAACCCAAAGCTATGTTACAGTAAAAGGAAACCCACAAACTGACCAGTGCTGGTCCTAGTGGCACAGGCCTGTATTTGCAGCACTCTGAGAGGCTGAGGCAGAAGGATTGCAGGTTCAAGCCCAGCCTGAACAACTTAGAAACTCAGAGAGGCCCTGCCTTAACATCAAAAAATGGGCTGGTGGATGTGACGTAGCTCAGTGTGAGGGTCCCAGTGTTCAATCCCCACCACCACCACCACCACCACCACCACCAATAAAAGAAAACTGGGCAGTTTAACACCTTAATCCCAACAGAGTAAAACAGAAACATGAGAAGGACCAGGGCGGACCCAAGGGCCATGGAGAGTGCAGTCCAGGCCCTGCCTGAAAAACAATTCCAAAGAAAAGGCACCACGGCTGGCACAGAGGTAGGAGGAAGGCGTCCTCTCAGGAAGGGCAGCAACAGCAAGGACATCACAGACGTGTGTGAATAAGGAAGACTGACGCAGCAGAGCTCCTTGACACAGGCCGAACCACGGCGCCAAGCGTCCAAGCTGCTGGTGGTGGCACCACCCACACCATGAACACGCCATGCAAACTGTCACACCTTCACTCACACAGCGGTTCCCTCCAACATGAGAAGTTTCGGTGTTTAAAGGGATAAACTTCAGCTACCAGAAAACTTACCGAAGCCCAGAAGCTCAGTTAGAAACGACACAGCCTATAAGGTGTTACTGCATTTTCTCAGGGGTCACAGGAAATCAAGCTTTGTGTGGTGTGGACTGAGCCGCAGGCAAATGGAAAACACGTGTCCCAAATGTAGAACAAAAAGACATGTGTTCCACAAAAGCCTGGTGTCCCTCACTCACACGGCGGCGGTGGCTCCTCAGCTGTGGTGCTATCCTCCGACCTGCACTACCTGCCCTGCCACCTTCTCCCTCCAGGAACGAGGCAACTTTCACCTAATGCTGTCGACATTCATCTGGCTCAGAGAACTGACCGCAGCTCTAGGGAAAACAAGGTGCCAGGTGTTCTCAGTTCTCCTGCTGCCTACTGGGCCAAGAGGCCAGGTGGTTATAAAAACCTCTCTGCTCTCCACGCCTGTCACAGGAGGGCTACTAAGAACACAGGCCAAGCTACACATTAGGGAGGGGAAAACTCCTGTTTTATAAAGCTTGGATAGGTCCATGCAGGTGAGATTACAAACAGGAGGGCTGCACCTACCCAGGGGCAGGCTGCTTTGAGGCAGTCTCACTAACACAGCAGGCTGGCCTGGTTCTCCCTGGCTCCAGGCACGGAGCAAGCACCAGCATGCATTCACCCAGCATCAAACTTAAGAGCTGTTGGGCTGCCAACCCAGTGGTTGCCTTCTTGTTACTTGCTGGGCCTGCACCACAGGGCCCAATCAGGGTGTCTGCAGGCCTTCGGATAGGGAAGGGATAGGCTGACAAATTATCAGGGCCACCGATAAACATCCTAGACCAGGAGAAAGAGAAAAAAATCTCACTAAATCATCTGAACCAATCCCAGAATCCTAGCTCTAACAGTATTTAAAATTTTTGTCTTGCCAGGCCTGGTGGGGTAGGCCTGTGTTCCCTACATTCTGGCAGGCTGAGGCAAGAGGACTGCAAATTCTAGCCAAGCCGAGGCAATTTAGCAAGACCTTGTCTCAAATCAACAATAAAAAGGGGCTGAGGATGTATCTCTGAGTGACAGCCCTGTGTTCAATCCCTAGTAGCACAACCAATGAATCAATCAATCAGTTTTGGCTTCAAAGTCCAGCATGATGGCACAAGCCTGTGATCCCAACTACTCAGAAACTGAGGTAGGAGGATCAGGAGTTTGAGGAATTCCTGGGCACTCAGCAAGACCCTGATTCGAAAACTAACAGGTTGGGGATGGCAGCTCAGAGGGACATCACATGCCCAGCATGCACACAGACCTTAAGCTCAGTTTCAGTTTTTCAATAGCCAACCCCCACCCCCACAACTGTCCCTCCCCAAAAAAACCCTGCTGTGCCCAGAATGCTTGGTGAAGGAGCAGCAGATATGGTGAACACACAGCTCTGCTCATCACTGTCCTGGGCTGGCAGACAGACCCTCTTTCCCTGGAAGGGAATGACCTACATACCAAGGAGGGTGCTATAGCCCTGCCTGTTCATGTCCAAGCAGAACCACAGAGGGCCTAATGTCATCTTCCCGATTTCCTAATGCCCAGGATACTTCCGAGTCACATGCTCCAACTCTAGGAGATGCCCTGGAAAACTGTAACCCGTTCAAGGCCCACCCCTCCATGTCTACTGCACCTTCCTCTCTCACCACCCCAAATGCTGTTTCCTCCTCACTCCACCTCAAGACAGCTACCCTCATTCTCGGAGGCTGGATTTAATCCTACTGCCACTTTGTGGCTGTCACCAACCTCGCAGGCCTCCGTAAGGTCCTATGTTAGTTACAGCTGGACTCAGAACAAGCAGTGCCTTACAGAAGCTGGCAGGACCCTCTGAAACTTTGTTTCTTTTGGTAGTACCAGGGACCCAAAACATAGAGCCAGAGCTATACCTCCAGCTCCTTTACTATTTTATTTTGAGACAAGGTCTCTCCAAGTTGCTGAATTGCCCAGGCTGGGCTCAAACTTGAGATCTTCCTACCTTAGCCTTCCATGGTTATGAGAGTACAGGCCTGCACTACGAGGCCCAGATCTCTGCAATTCTCTTCAGAAAGTTTAGATGCTCAAGAGGCTGCCCACAGACCTTGGCCACCGTGAGAATCTTCAATATGGTGAAGGGCAGGGACAGGAATAGGTGACCAGGTGGCAAGACAGTAGTAACTGGTCATCAGTCCAGATCAACAAGACATTCCCCTTCCCAGGGACTACGGCAGTTTTAGGCACTGTCACCTCCAGGCCCATTACCACTGTCAACTGTCCAAATACTCTCCAAGCCCAGGACTCTCGGCAATGAGGAGGAGGGGCCTCCTCTGCACTAGACTGTAGGCTTGGTGTTCAGGGCACAGCTTCTATCTCTGTACCTTCAGTGCCTGGCATGAAAAAGCAGCAGCCGGCCCAAGGGTACAGGCCTATAATCCCAATACTCTGGAATGCTGAGGCAGGAGGATCACAAGTCTGAGTCCTATCTGGGAAACTATTTCAAAATCAAAAAACAGACTGGGATGCAGCTCAGTGCAAAGGCCTTGGGTTGATTCCCACCCAAAAAAGGAAGAAATCAGCAATGGGTAGAACATTACAAGATGTCCTGGGGCCCTGCACTTGCGACATGGCAGAAGGCACAGGCAAAAGGTCTGTAACTTCATTCCACACACCGCCCTGTACTCCCAAGTGAAAGAAAGAACTGCCAACTGTAACCCCCCAAGTGACAACCACCTGGACTCAAGGACCAGTGGTCAGGCAGCTCCACGGGACACCAGGGCCCTGGCAACCAGCATCCACGGAGCACAAGCAAACGAGACAGCACAGCACGGGCAGCCATGGGGTAGGCGCAAGTCCGTGAGGCCCTGGGTGAATCTTCCCAGGTAAGTGAAGGCAGAAGCCCCAGCCTGCTAAGAGGGCTCACAGGACAGACATAAGGGTGAGCAATAACGTGAGGTACCTGGCTCCACTGGAAGTGGATGGTCCCAGGGGTGGGAACTGCAGTCCCAGGTGGGAGAGGCTGGAACGGAAGAGGGGCGGGTTCCCCAAGGCAGGCGGCGCCCCGCTCCAGGGGTTGGTAGTGTTCAGCCTGGGTGCAGACCTGGCCCCAGAGAGTGAGGGTTTGTTGTAGGGAGCAAAGGCCTGGTGGGTCCCAAAGGAGAAGGCAGTCCTGTGAGAAGGCTGGGGGACAGGGTACGCAGGGAGGTTGGTCATGGAGTGGCGGTAGCGGCCGGACACAGGGCCAGTTCCGCTGCCGTGGAGGCACTGGTGGCAAGAGCAGGCGACTCCCGTGTGGCCTGGTGGAGCAATGATGGTGGTCACTGGGTAAGGTGGCCCAACTTGGCGCCGCACACTCCGGCAGAAGCTGGAAGTCTTATTTGTTTGCGTTTGGGTGGCATAGTTGACGGTGTAGTTGTATCCCAGGGGGGCCAAGTCCACAAGTTGGGTGCCCCTAGCCACCTGCTGCTCCAGATAGTCACAGACACTCGCTTCATAGGCAGTCCAGGAGCCGTCATCACCCAGCCACTCCCAGGTGATGCCCCGACCAGGAGCAGAGTGCTGGGGAAACAGGTGTCTGCGCACAGCTCGCATAGTGCCTGTTTAAAGGAGCAGCACAGAGAAATCAGGGGTGAATATGCTAGCTACCACCCACCTCACCCCACCCTATTCCCTCTGAAAAGTTCGACAATTTTCCTTTTTTTTGTTTTATTGGTACTGGAGACTGAGCACTGGACCTTCACAATGAACTACATCTGTGGCGCATGTTTTAGTTTTGATTTTGGGATAGGGTCTCACCAAGTTGCCCAGGCTGGGTTCAAAGTTGTGATCCTCCTACCTCAGCTTCCCACAATGCTCGTATTACAGACCTGTACTACCAGGTCCAGCTCTGCTTTATTTTATTTTATTTTTTGATGCAGGGTCTCACTCTGTAGCCCAAGCTAGCCTTGGACTCACAGCAATCCTGCCTCAGCCTCCTGAGTGCTGAGATTACAGGCATTCACCACCACACCCAGCTTTATGTGGTGCTGGGGAACTGAACTCAGGGCCTTGTGCTTGTAAGGCAAGCACTAACCACTGTGCCATTCCTCCAGCCCTTTTATTTTTAATTCTGGCGCTAGGAATGGACGCAAGGACTCATACATGCTAGCTATGCACAAACCACAAAGGATAACCCCCCAGCCCCAAAATTCTTTTTCTTAAAACTAGAAAAAAAAAATGACCACCACAGGTATCTGGGCATGCTGTTATTTTACCAAAAAGCTGAAGTTGGCTATTCTCTCCAAATTTAGGGGTAGAGCACAGAGACTCTCTAGGATGGGTTAGGAGCAAAATCGCCTGGTCCAGGCCAGTCAAGGCCTCAACAAAGAGAAGAGAAGCCAGGTTCAGCCGTCTCATTAGGGGTGATTAATTACTTTACTAAATACAGCAGGTTAATTTTTAAGTTGACAATTCTGTCTTGAAAGTGGTCAGACACAATGGCACTGACCTGAATCCTAGCACTGTGGGAGGCTGAGGCAGAAGGACTACAACTTTGAGCCTAGCGCCTGGACAATTCAGCAACTTGGTGAGATCCTGTCTCAAAATGAAAATTAAAATAGACTGAGGATATAGCTCAATGCATAAAGCTCTGGGTGGGGCTGGAGGAATAGCGCAACCATTAAAGAGCTTGTCTTGCAAGCACATGGTCCAAGGAACTGCAGTTCCAGGAGTGGAAGAAGGTCAGGTTCCCCAGGGCAGGCTGCACACAGGCCCTGAGTTCAATTTTCCAGCACCACATTAAGCTGGACGTGGTGGCACATGCCAGCACTTGAGAGGCTGAAGCAGGAGGATTGCTGTGAGTCCAGTGATAGCCTGGGCTACAAAGTGAGTTCAGGACCAGCCCGGGCTAGAGTAAAACACTGACTCAAAAAAATAAAAATAAAAATAAAAACCCACCACACATACACATAAAAAAAACTCTGAGTTCAATCCCCCATAACACAAAGGAATAAAGGAAGGGAGGGAGGGAGGGAAGGAAGGAGAGAAAGAAAGAAAAGAAATTTCAGTTCTTTGGCAAAGAAACTGGGGCTCCCAAAGAATTAAGTGTCAAAGAGGACTTCACACTCCCTGGCAGGAAAGGGACATTGGTAGCTTAGGTCAAATAATATATCTCAAACTAGGTTGGAGGCACAAGCCTGTAATCTTAGCACTCTGGGAGGCTTGAGGCAGGAGGAATAGAGTTAAGCCTAACCTGGGTTACTTAGCAAGACCCTGTTTCAAAATCAAAAATAAAAAAGGGCTGGGAACGTAGCTTAGTGTGAAGGTCCTGGGCTTAATCCCCAGTACAACAAGGAAAAAGAAAAAAAGAGAGAGAGAGAGAAAGAGAAAGAGAAAGCCTCAGACTTGATAAGGCTTTCTAAAATAGTATTTTTTTCCTTTATTTTTTTGTTAAGCACATATTCAACTACTAAGCTACACATCTCCAGCCCTGAGGATATTCCTAACGGTTGCTTAACATGCACAAGTAGAACAGGTGCAGTGCCCAGAGCATGCACATAACACACAGAACTGTCAGAGACGAAACATCCCTGCTCTAAAAAACCCATGCGGGACTGAGGGCATTAGAGCACTCACCTAGTGTGTGCAAAGTCCTGGGTTCCATTTCCCAGCACCACATAAAAATCAGCTGGGCATGGTGGAAAACACCTGTTATTCCAGAACTGGGAACGCTGAGGCAGGAGGATTGCCGTGACTTTTGAGATCAGCCTGGGTTACATACTGAGCTAAGGACCAGCCTGGACTATAGAGCGAGACCCTGTCTCAAAAAATAAAAATAAAAAACAACTGAAACCAGATATGGTGGCACATACATCTAAGTTCAGCATGCTGGTAAGGGAGAGGCAAGAAGATTCTACGTTTGAACTCAGATGGACAACACAGTGACTTAACAAGACCCTATCTCAAAATAAAAAATAAAGAGAGAAAGAAAAAAAGCAAGCAAGCAAAAAAAAAAAGTGTAAAGGTAATGAAATCACTCCAATGCCAAGCACCAAGGGTGAGTCCGCAGTTCACCCGCAATGTATGTCTTCCTATCTGGTCATCTAAGCATGTGCAGGTAAAATTTAAGTTAGCACCACCCACAGTGAAAAGAGTTCTCCTCTTTCCACATATTACATCACAAGCATGTCCCATCTCTGAAAGCTTTGTCAATCTCTCCTTACACCATTCTCTTATAAAGATTCAGTGATCTGATTTTTCAAATGTTCTCCCAAGAAAGTTAGGGAAACACCCTATCTTGATTCAACTTAAATATACTTTTTAACAAGCCAAACCTGAAGATTGAGAAGAGAGAAAATAAATTCAGGTCATGCTCCAATAGCATTTGCCAAAGATAGATTACTGCAACTCCCTTCTCCCAACCTCAGCCAGTGCCTGATAGATGCTGGGGAGAGTTTTAACCTCAAAATCAAATGACATCACTCACTGTCCACATGTGGCTTCCCCTTCCAGAATAAGAGCCAAAATGGGTCTAGGGAATGGCATCCCTTCCCCATCCCAGCCCCTCAGCCCTCAGCCCTTCAGGTCTGTCTCTGCTAGGTGCCGGTGACCTGGCCAGGTGTGCTTAGCTTCACAGTGAGACGGGAGGTGGCATTCTCTGAGGAGCAGCATTTACTGCTACTTCGTTATCAAGCCTGTCTGCTGCCCTCACTGGACCATACTGGATGTCACTCTTTGTTGCAAGCCTGTGTGTAGGAGCGCCCCTGGCTTCCAACCACCAGATGACAGTTGCTGGCCCCTTCCCTGCACACACCCAGTTAATCACAACCAAAAATCTCTCCAAACACTGTCAAAGGTCCCTAGGGACAAAACAATCACCCCCCATTGGGAACTACCAGATCAAAGAGAGAGGGAGAGCTCCAAAGGAAGTTGGTGGCCCCATCCTCAGTAGTACCAATCAGAACACAATATTGATCTTAGAAACACAGAAACACACAAACGCCCAGTAGAGAGCCTGGGTGCACTGTCAGGCCCTCCTGACCTCAACAGTGCCCCATCTCCATGCCAGCAGCCTGCCAGCCAGGCATTTTAGGTTTGGGATGTGGGGGTTGGGGCTGGGGCCCTCCACCAGGCCCCCACAGCCTCCCTTTTGCCACCGGGTGATGCCTTTCTCAACAGCAGCATTTGTCTCTCACAGGGTTCTTTTCCAAGGCAGGGAAGTTGGGAGAGTCACCCACACCTTGTCACCTAACAGCACCTGGGACAGAGTCAGTGTCCCCGCAGCAGGCCTGAGGCAGAAGCGTCTTACCAGTGTCCTGGCGGAACTGCGTCCAGCTGGGGAGGTCAATGATGTAAGGTGCCAGCGAGGGGTCCGCCTGGCCTAGTGGGATGCTATGGGCCAGGCTCCCCAGCCCGAAGCGCTGGCCCTTCTGCTGCACGAACTGTTGCTCAATGTAGCTGCAAACAGTGGCACTGTAGGGGTGCCAGGTACCCAGCCCATCCTGCCACTCCCACACGGCCACTGCCACAGGGCTGGGGTACACCTGCGCCAAAGAGGGGCTTGGGGCCATGGCCATCTTCCCCAAGATTCCCACCACTTTCCCAGACGGGCTTCAGATCACTTGGGGTCGCAGTCTCAGGTTCATTGCCTGGCAACTTGAGCAAACAGCACACCTGGAAAGAGGACAGAGATAGCAGTTACTTGGCATGTTAGGAGCACTGCCAAATGCTTTGGCACAGGTGGAATAGCCAGGCTCCCCCCGTCCCCCGCCTTTAGGGCACCATGAATAAAGTCTGTGATGCCAGCTCTCAGCCTTGCAGCCAAGATTTCCAAGTCAATCCTGCAGCTCACCCACCTCCACAACGCATCCGTGGTGTGGATCTGGGCATCCGTGGTGTGGACTGGGGCACTATTGGCTAGCACAGCTTCTGTCCTATTACCAGTGACTTCCTTCTCATCCAGCTACTTAGTTTATCCTTGCACACTGTTTATATTCTGAGTTCCCGCAAATCCTTAGAGATAAGGCCACAATGACCCTTAGGCATCTACAGTTCCCAGAGGAGGTCTGTTTGTGAGACACAGATTAACACCAGCTGTGCTACAGATGAGGAAACACAGAATCTCAGGAAGGAAAAGGCCTCTGGGACCTCCAGTAGGCAGTGACAGAGCTGAGACTTCATGCACAGGTTCTGTTCCTCCACCTGTCCAGGCTACCCTAGCAGCATCTCTGATCTCAAGTGAGGCCCAAGAGACATTTTTTTTTTTTTTTTTACATAGGGTCTCGCTTTGTAGTCCAGGCTGGTCTTAAGTTCACTATGTAACCCAAGCTGCCTTCAACTCAAGCAATCTTGCTGCAGCTTTCCAAGTGCTGTACAGGCATGTGCCACCACACTGGGTTATGTGGTGCCGGGGAATCGAACTTAGGACGTTGAACTTGCAAGGCAAGCACTCTAACCACTGAGTTATTCCTCCAGCCACTGACACAAATATTAAGATGCCCTCTTGAAATCAGGCTTGGTGGCGCAGGCCTATTATCCCAGCCTACTAGGCAGTTGAAGCAGAAGAATCACAAGTTTGAGCCCAGCCAGAGCAATCCAGCAAGATCCTGTCTCAAAATGCAAAATAAAAAGAGCTGAAAATTGGGTCTGTAATCCCAGCATTTTGGGAGGCTGAGGCAGGAAGATTACAAGTTTGGGCTCAGTCTGAACAACCTAATGACTTGGTGAGACCCTGTCTCAAAATAAAAATAAAAACAAACGGGCTGGGGATGGAGCTCAGTGTAATGACCCTGGGACTGATCCCTGGAATCACAAAGTAAATAAATTAATTTTTAAAAAGGGATATAACTCAGTGGTATATGCCCCCGAAGGTCTCTCTAAACCTCTCCACAGCCCATCCCTGTGCCTCGGTGCTGATGACCACCTGTCCGTACCCACTTGGGGGACATTCTCCCAGCTGCTCAGACTCTCCCTCCTCCTCGTGAGCATTATGCACTGCCCACACCACCTGTCAGAGAAGTAACCAGCCCTCTCCATTGGTACACGCCCACAGCTGCATCTACGTCTGTGGAGCTAGCAGCAGCTTGGTGAGGCTGCCCACCCCCATCTGTATGGCCAGTGCCCAGCAGCACCCTCACCTACCATTCTTAGCATCCTACTGTGGCTCAGGATACAACTGGATCACTGTGGACAATGATACTGAGATATGCCTGCTGCTGGACCCTCCCCTAAGGAGGCCGACCAGCTCAATATTATGGGGCAGACCCCAGATAAGGGGCTCTTGCAGCACAAAAACGGTCTGACTTAGAAACAAACACTGGCCGAACTCAACCTTTTTAAGCTTCATAGACTAGCATTCATTTCTCTTACTTTAGGAGGGGGAGCCCAGGTTTGATACCCACTACACAGTGGTCATGCAAACATGAAGAGACCAAACGGCTCTCAGCCCATTTACATAAGACAGAAAGACACTTAAAAACAGGTTTAGTAATGCATGCCTATAATCTCAGCACCAGGGAGGCTGAGGCAGGAGGATCACAAGATTGAGAACACCTTGGGGAATAAAACAAGTTCAAGACCAGCCTGGACTACAAACTAAAACCATCTCAGAAAAAGACAGGAGACAGGGAGACGACAGACAGACAGATGCTCAGCCTGAACTCTGTTGTGGGTTCCTGCTTGAAAGAGAGAGAGGAAGGGAGACAGGCCACTGCCTCCAACAGCTGTCACAACTCACCCATGCACTCACACAACCTGCTGACTCCCACATCCACCCCATAAGTATACACATCAAAATGTACTCCATTTTCTAAGAATGGAAACTGACACCCAGATAGTTGCAATGACTTGCTCACAGTCACACGGTTAGTGACAAGTCCGCTAGGTGACAAGACCTGTGCACGGGCTTTAGCTGCCATCCCTAGATAGCCTTATCCTTCAAGGTCTTGACGAAGGCCAGTACCTTGGCATGGAGGAGGGTGGGGAAAAGCCCAAGAAAAGAAAGAGGCCTGGCTCCACTCTGCTACATATTCACCGCGGCACCAACGCCAGTACCTAGCTACTGGCTTTCGTTCGGAAAAAGAAGATCGCCTGCAGACATCCACAACTTGGCCTCCCTTCCTCCTTCCCCCACGCTGTATCCCCCCCACCCCCCCACCCCCAGGCTCAGGCCTGGCTGATGGAGAATGGCAAAGAACAATTCCAAGAATACCACATACCAACACAAGAAGGGCCTGCAAGGGTGCAGCACACAGCCAGGTGCCAGGCCTGACAACGAGCCGCCAAGGCCTCTGCAAGGACTGGAGGACCTGCCCAGAAGGAACAGAGCTAGGGTCTTTGGGGTGTAGCTCAGTAGCTACAGTGCCTGCTTACCAAGAGCAAGGTTTCCATTCCCAGTACCATAATAAGCCCAGTACTCAGAAGGCTGAGGCAGGAGGACTGCTGTGAAATCACGGTCAGCCTGGGCTACATAGTAAGTTCACTGCCTCAAAAAAAAAAAAAAAAAAAAAAAGGAAACCTGGGGTGTGCTGGGGTGGCTGGCTGAGCACAGCCAGGGCCACAAGCACACCAAAGCATCCATTATTAGAGGTCTGGCTCCCTAGCTGGTTACTCCTAAAGTTTCACTCAGTTCCTTCTGAGATGTTCCTCATCTCTGGGGCAGCTGGGGCCTCTGGTACCATCCGCCTACAGGGTGTGTTCCAGCATGTTGGCCCATCCCCACAAGAACCAGAGCCAGAAGTCTGAGAAACAGCTTGAGGAACACAGCCAAGAACTCTGATTGTTGGGTGTGGTGAAGCACACCAATAATCCCAGCTCTCTGTGAGGCTGAGGCAGGAGGAACGCAAGTCTGAGCCCAGCCTCGGCCACTTACTGACTTAACAAGAGCCCGTCTCAAAATACAATTATTTTAAAAGACCTGGGGAATGTAGCAGTGTGAAGGCCCTCAGTTCAATGCCCAGTTATGCAAAAATAAATACATAAAGTGGCTCAAGTTTTTTCTAAAGGAAAAATGAAATTTACTAGAGAAGATACAGATTCCTGTAACCCAAGCACAGGAACTGAGCATGCTGGATTCTCAAAGGCCTTGCAGTCAAGTTCTTAATCTGAGCAGCAGCAGCAGCTGGGGGTTTCCTCACAGAAACACACCCTGGGGCCACACTCCACCTGACTGCAGGTTTACCTGAAGGTGTGAGGCTCCCGCAGACAGGGCCCACAGGGTCCAGACCACGTTGGACACTGAAGACCTAAGGTAAGGAGGACACGCACTCACACCATCCATGCCCGCCCACCTCTACTGACACCAAGCTCCTTGATTCTTGGTGACTCACGTCTAGGGCCACTCAGTTCTGACAAATCCCAGAAGATTCTAGGGGTTCTCCTACAGATCTCCTCCACAGGAGCAAGCGCGCCTGCCCTTCCAGACTCAATGTTGGTACCCTCCTCCCAAACCCTCTGGCCCAGACCCCAACAGCAAGAGTGTCACCAGAGGCCACTCTCATCCAATGCAACTGCATGTGTAGGGTTCAGCCTCCCTCCCTAGACCAGGGAGGGGCCTCCCTAGTCCCACAGAGGAAGGGTGGCTCCGAGCTGGGGCTACGGCTTTCCAAATGCCAGCCACCACAGAGGATAAGAAACCCCAGAGGGCAGGAGGGAGAAGAGGAAGGCCCTTTGGAGTCTGTGCCCAGACACGCCCACTGCAAGTCACTGGAACCCAGCAATTAGGCACAATGCTGCTACAGCGTGCTACCACGTGCCAACGCGCCCGACTGCCCAACCTACCTCGCCAACAACAACGGTGGCCAACTCCTAGCCAGTTCCCAAAACTAATTTGTCTCAGCACCTAATGATGGGGACTATTTAAGGTGTCTTTAATTACAAAAATTATTATTACTGTAATTGACTGTGGGAAAAAAAGAAAGCCTCAATCAGAACACAACTATAACACCTTACAATATCGGTTTTTTTTTTTTTTCAGTTCTAAGAACTGAACCCAGGACCTCACATATGCTAAGCACGTTCTCTACTGAGTCACATAATTCAAGCTCCAACATGTGAAAGCTTTTTTATTTTAGAGACAGTGACTTTCTACAGCCTAGACTGGCCTCTCTCACTCATGATCTCTCAGCCTCAGCCTTCTGGATGTGCAGATTACAGATGTGCACACTTAGCCCAGTATGTGAGTTCTTAAATAAATTAAGGAGCACGGTAGTGATGGAATACAAATTCATTTTTTTTTAAATGCTTAAAATAAAAGTTGTCAGGCCTGGTAGCACAGGTCTTTAATACTAGCACTCTGGGAGTCTGAAGCAGGCGTATACTAAGTTTGAGCCCAGCCTGGGAAACCTAGTGATTTTGTGAAATCCCTTCTCATAGTCTAAAACCAAAGGCTAAGGATGTAGCTTATAGTATGAAAGCCTTGAAATGGATCCTCAATACTACAAAAAAGAAGAACTTGGATTGGCAACTAACTAGCCCAACCCAGTGACTTCTAGACTGATTCCAACTGATTCCACCAAAACGGGCAGTTTTTTTCTTGACTCAAGTCACCTCAATCTTTGTGCCTTTTTTTTTTTTTTTCTAAACTGCCTCTCCTTCAGGTACTTCTCAAGAAGGCTGGCCCTGAAATGCCACAACCCAGCAGCTGACACGGACAGAGGCCGAGCTGGGAACAGACCACGACCCTCAGAGTCACAGCCATCTATGGTGCAGACGGACCCCTGCCAGGAGGCTTCTACACTCTAGGCACTGCTCTATTCAAAAACAAACAAACAAAAAAACCTCTAATATATTAGGAACTACGTTTTATTACTTCTTGGCCTTTTGGCTAGGATCAAGTATAGAAGATCACAGTTGCCTGGGCAACTGGGAGAGATCTCAAAATAAAAACAAAATAATGAGGTAGAAATGCAGTTTAGTATTAAGATTCTAGGTTCAATCTCCAGCATCAAAAGCAAGAAAAAAACAGGTTTTGTGAGGTCACTGAGTTGACCAAACTGGGCTCAAACATGCGATCTTCCTGCCTCAGCCTCCACTCTGGTCTTTGTTGGTTTCCTGTTGTTGCTGTATAGTGAAGCCAGAGCTTCAGACACATCACGCACACATTGCACCAGTGAGCTATACCTCCAATTTTTCTGATGGCATGGGAGTGGTCCCAGGGCCTTTACACTGAGCTACGTACCAGCCCATTTTGATTCTGAGACAATCTCATTAAATTGCGCAGGCTGGGCTCTAATTTGTAGTCGTTCTGCCTCAACAGCTTTAAGGGACTGTGCCGCTGAGACCAGCTTCCCAAGTTTTGTTTCCCTTTTTGGGGGGGAGAGGAGGAAAGGGTCTCGCTGGGTAGCCAAAGCTGTCCTTGAACTCACGCAATCCTCTTGCCATTGCTTCAGCCTCCGGAGCGCTGGGATTACAGGTGTATGCCACCACACCCAACTTATGTGGTGCTGGGGAATCGAACTCAGATATTTAGTATTTGCCAGAAAGTGCTTTAACTACTGAGCTATTCCTCCAGCCCGAAGTTTTTATATTTTCCCAAGGGAGAAAGTATTATTTTTGTTACCATAAAATTAAAAAACAAAACTCTCTAAAATGCCCAACACTTTTAAAAGGTCATCGCCAAGGACTAGGAATAGCAGTATAGTGTTTGCTTAGCAAGTATGAGGCCCCGGGTTCAGATTCAGCAGCTTTGAAAAAAAGGGGGCGGGGGGTAGAGGGATCCCTTAGTGATCACTCTGAGCAGCTGCCTAACAAGCCAGTGCCCTGGGCTCAATTTGCCAGTACCACATAAACTGGGCATGGCAGTGCATACCTATAATCCCAGCACTCTGGAGATTGAGGTAGGAGGACTGCTGTGAGGCCAGCCTTGGCTACGTAGTGAGTTCAGAACCATCTGGACTTCAATGGGAGACCCTGTCTCAAAAAAAAAAAAAAAAAAAGTCTGGAATCACAGCTCAGTATAAGACTGAGTTCACTCCCTAGTACTGCAAAACAAACAAAAAATATGAATGACCACAAAACAAAAACAAAACCACTACCACCTCTATCATTCATTGTTACTTTAAATGGCTGCTACTAGCCCAGTAAGAAGATTTCTACTAACTATGGGACTGTCAACTTACTGAGACACAACTCCCACTCCCAAGTCCCAAGAAAACGTGAAAAACAAACTGTTCACATAGCCAAGGCTGACAGTAGTCCCTGAACCTGGCAAGAGGTGAGAGGTTTTGATTTTTTTGTGTGTGTGTGATGCTGACAAAAGCCTAGGGCATCAGGCACACTAGGCTTATGCTCTACCACTGAGCCACAGCTCCAGTCTGAGGCTTTGGCCTTAAAGAGATCATTCAAGCCAGTGCTACCCAGGCCTAAGTTTCTTAGAGACTAAGAAAACCCAAACAGTGTGGCCAGGAAAGAAGTGACAAATCCTTTGACTTGAACCTTACCTGAGGCCCCCAGAGCTGTCAGAGCAGAGCTTTCCAAATAGGGATCAAACAGCCATAAAGAGGCCAGGGCCCAGGCCCCAGCGACCCAGAAATCCCTCACGGGCATTGTTTCCTCTAGAACTTAAGAACCTGTGGTTTGTGCTTCACCAAGAGCAGTCAGACCACCCGCTTTGAGGAAGAGGGTAGGGTAGGACCCTGGTTCTCACGCCTAACTAGGAGGCAGATGGAGGGCGCACAGGATACACCGGTGGGTATCCACAAGAAGAACAGCAGTTGGGTTTACCAGCAGCAACCTGTAATCTCAGCATTCTGGGAGGCTGAGGCAGGAAGACCTCAGGATTAAGCCCAGCCTGGGCAACTTAGCATCTTGGTGAGACCCTGTCTCAAAAAAAAATTGGGGATGAAGGAATGGCTCAGTGGTTAAGTACTTGCCTAGCAAACACTAAGTCAAGTGCTAAGTACCAGAGTTTGATTCCCTGGCACCACATAAGGCAGGTGGGGTGGCGTATGTCTGTAATCCCTGCACTTGGGAGGCTGAGGAAGGAGAACTACCATGAGTCCAAGGCCAGCCCGGGCTCCACAGAGAGTTCAGGACCAGCCTAGGCCACAGAGCTACCCTGTCTCAAAAACAAAGGCCTAGGGACGTAGCCCTGGGTTCAATTCTCAGTACTACAAAACAAAAACTTACTAAATAAAAGCAGACCACATGTGAACACCATGTACATTAATCCAGTTCTCGGTTTTCACCTGATGAAACACTGAAGAGGAGGTCTAATCAATCCTTGTACTCCACATGCCAATTGCAAGGCATCGCACGCAGAATTTCAGCAGGCACTGGTGGAATGAGTGACTTCTCTCCGTAGCCACGACCTCATTTCCTGCTGACCAAAGCTCTGCCTCAGGCAGCCAGGGACAAACCAGAGATGCCTGCGCCTCCTCAGCTTTTGCCTACAGCCCTACAGCCCCACAGCCCCACAGCCCCACAGCCCCACAGCCCCACAGCCCCACAGCTGCGTGGCCTGCTTCTCCTCCCCTCATCACAGGCTGGGATCTTCATCTCCCTCGCCAGTGCCCTCTCCACCTCCCGTCTCTCTCGGTGACCCCAGACACAGGTGCAAGCACAGTTCCACACCTCCCTGGGCGTGTGAAATAAGAGTGCAAATGCCTCAGGTAGACTGTCAGGGCCCATCACAACGTGATCTTTCCCCTCCTCTCAACGGCATCTGTCAGTGTACTTCCACCAGTATCCTCACTCATCTGTCCCTCCCCAGAGTTTAAGACTCACCATTCTGGGCTGGGGTATAGCTCAGTGGTTAAAGCATTTGCCTAACAAGCAAAGAGCCCTGGGTTTCATTCCCGGACACAACACCAACTGGGTGTGGTGGTGCACGTCTATAATCCCTTGGGAGGCTAAGGGAGGATTGCCATGGGTATGAGGCCAGCCTGGGCTACATAGTGAGTTCAGTATTAGCCAGGGGTTTCGTCCTCCTCCATGCTTCTGCTCCACTTGAATCCCACTCTCATGGAGTCACATCCTCAGCCCCCTGCCTTATAATACACATGTACGTGTTTTTGAAGAGGGCCTCACTATGTAGCCCACACTGACCTCAAACTCAAGGTAATTTTCCTGTCTCAGCCTCCCAAGTGCCAAGATTACAGGCAAGCATCGTCACACCCGGCTGAATTGTTGCGGTGCTAAAGATTCGAACCCAAGACCTTGGGTCTGCTAGGGAGGTACTTGAACCACTACACAATGCCCCCGTCCCTCCAGGCCTAACAGGCCCTCTCCATGACTCCAAGTGCCCAAAAGAATGAAAACACCCTCCACTGATAGATTCTGCCCTTCCATGCCTGCGATTTCTTCTCTTTGGGCAGCAGTAAGAACTGAGCCCAGGACGCCGCCCACAGGACGCAAGCTTAAGCTCTACAGTGACCATACCTGCAGCCCTTTATCCTTTATGCTCAGACAGAATCTACTATGTCGCACACACTGGCCTCAAACCTGCCGGAGTCTCCAAGCAGCTGAGGTCCTGGGTGCCCAGCTCTGTTTCTCTTTACCTAGGCTGTGGGCAACAGGAAGCAAAAGGTCTGTCATCAGCCCCTCCTCTACCAGAGGCTGGCCAGGCACAGACGGCCACAAAGACAACAAGCCCACCTACCCCACGGTACCTGCCCGCCAGTAGGCTCCCGTAAAATGCCCTTCATGGAGTTGTGCCGCTGAAGGCCTCCCATTCCCCAGAGCTTAGTGTCTGTTTTGTTTGGCTGTAACAGAAGGGCTACATCCTTAATCTCTTCTTACTGTGTATTTGGGACAGTCTTACTAAGTCGTTAAGTTGCCCAGGCTGAGCGCAAACTTGAGATCCTCTTGCCTCAGCCTCCCAAAATGTTGGGAATAAAAAGACTCCTTTGCCTCACTATTCTGGATGGCTGGAGGGTCCAAAAATCATGAGGCCCACCTCTAAGGTGACACAACATGGCAGACAAGTGGCCAAGAACAAGGGGTGACCTCCCTTATCTCACCCTGCTCTCTTAAACTCCCTCACTCCTGAGACCCAACCCTCACCACTCTCCACAGACCAGCAGTAATCCCGTTGTCAGAGTGGAGCCCTGTAACCTAGTTACATTCCAACAGGCCCCACTTCCACCATCTCCTTTTCCAGTACTAGGGACTGAACCCAGGGATGGCTAAGCAACATCCCCACTCCTTTCTGTCTTGAGACAGTCTTGCTACACTGCCCAGGCTGGCCTTGAACTTGTGACCCTCCTGCCTCAGCATCCCGAGTAGCTGAGGTTACCAGAGTGTGCAGTACCTTACACCACCGTGGTAGATTCACTTGCAGCCCATGAGCCTTTGAGGGGGAACAAAGCACAGCACTAGATTTGGTCTCCAAACCCGTCTCCACTCCCCCACTCCCCACCCAGAGCTACTTACAGGGTCCAGCCTAACCTTGGCAGTTTCATGACTGTAAATGTTCTTTTCCCAGGCTCTCTCCACCTTTTTTTCCCAAGCACTGAGGACTGAACCCCCGGCCTTCTCAATGAGTTCCATCTCTAGACTCCCCCACATTTTAATTTTCATTTTGAGTCAGGGTCTTACTAAGTTGCCGAGGGTGGGCTTGAACTTGGGATCCCACTGCCTCAGTCTCCCAGAGTGCTAGGATTGCAGGCATGCACCATCACCCCACTCTTTACATCCTCAACTTGCCTCTGGTGTCCTCTTTCAGACTCCTAACCCTGGCTCTCAGAGGGGGCTCACTTGTGACTGCCCCTCCCCATACAAACCTCACAGCCAACACCTTGTCATTGACACTGATGCTAGCGCATCTCTCTTCCCACCAAACGAGCTCCTGGAAGTCAGAGATCTTGTCTGAAGCCCCGCAGAGGTCTGTGCAACCCAAGAAACAAAATTTTCAACTCAAATGCAGAAATCATGGCTTGTATCCTCCATCTCAGAAAGCACGTCATTTGTGTGTGTGTGTATAGTATTGAAGATAGAGCCAAGGGCCTTCACACTAAGCTACATCCCCAGTCCGTTTATTTTTTTAAGTTAGGGTCTTCCTAACTCGCTAAGGTGCCCGGGCTGGGCTTGAACTTTCCATCTGCCTGACGAGCCCGAGTGCTGGGATTCCAGGCCTGTGCCACTGGGCCTACCTAATGCATGTCTTGAAAGTGGAAAGCATCCTCTAAGGCTGGTTAGACAGGAGAAGCAGCAGCTGGCATGACGCCACTAGCATTTACTTGTGACAGCTGGCAATCAACAATCAACTAACTCCCAGGGCTCACTTTCATCCTGAGAACTCTGCTTCCACTCTCCCAGTGGCCCACCCTCTACTGAAAACCAGCCTGAGCGAGCAGGCAGCCAGGTAAACACCCATGGCTCTCACCTCTTCTCTCTGGAGAGCTGGCACAAACCACCCCTTCCTGATGGAGACGCCAGATCCTCAGGAGAAATAACTTGTTTAAGTTCCCATCTTGATATGAAACGCAAACAACAAACACCAGGCAAATCTGAAGGGCTTGCTGACTCAGCGACACAAATCCCGAGGCACCTTTGCCAACAAGAAGATGATCAGGTTTTAAATTGAGAAACAGCAGTGAAGGAAAAACCAGTGCACAGATGTTGGATCTGTGTGCTGTGGCTGGGGACTGGAAATTACCAGATTTACTTTCCAACAGCCTGGGCAGAGCAGAGGTTTCACCATCTTTCTCAGCCCACTCAACAATAAAGAGGATGGATACAACAATGTGAGCCCTTTCCCAGAAAGGCCTAGAAGGAATCTCAAAGGCACTCTGCAGCAGAGGCACCCAGGAAATTAGCACACCAGAAAGGACAAAAATGTGGCCAAGGTCACACAGCACACGAACAAAGAGCCTAGTTATCCAGATAGCTTAAGTCTGCCTTAATTTTTAGCCACCACAAAGTCAACTTTCTAAAATTCTGAAGGACATAAAATGGCATGAAGAAATATTTCAGGTTTCTACCCGAATCTGGAGGCACAAGTCCAGGAATAAGCCCAGTCCTCTGGGAGGCTGAGGCAGGAGGATTGCCAGGTTCGAGTCCAGGTGGGGCAAATTAGTGGGTCCTGGGCTGGAAGAATGGCTACGCAGTTAAACCACTTGCAAGCGCTAAGTACCCGAGTTCGATTCCCCAGCACCACATAATCCGGGTGTGGTGGCGCATGCCCACAATCCCAGTACTTGGGAGGCTGAGGCAGGAAGATTGCCTTGAGTCCAAGGCCAGCCTGGGCTCCATAGTGAGTTCAGGACCAGCCTGGGCTACAGAGCAAGACCCTGACTCAAAGTAATAATAATAATCAGCGGTGTCCTGTCTCAAAATCAAAACCATAAAACGGGCTAGGTATGCAGCTCAGTGCAAAGCTCCTGGGTTCCATTCCCAGCAGGGTTCGGGGTTTTTATTGAGCTTCTCAAGGTCCACGCCTCTGTGCACATCCTACTTCCAACGCTCCTGGCACTTAGGGAAGTGAAGCCAGGGTGAAGGACGGAAGCTGGCTAGGAAAGAGAATCAAAGCGCAGCTCCAGAAAAAGGAGGAGTCTTCTAAATTCCCTTCAGCATTACGCACCCCTAAAGTGATCCAGGACCCCACAAGGCAGGAGGATCTGGAAAGGGACCCCACGTGAAAGGGGCAGAGTTGGAAGGCAAACTCCCCCAAAGTGCAGTCCTCGGCGCCGCGGCCCGGAGTGGAGCCCACATCCCGTGGCCCCTCCAAGTCCCGGGAGACCCAAACTCCCAGGGCGTCCATCTCCCAGCGAGACCCTCAGCCCGACCTCACCCTGCCCTGTGCGGAACCTCAAGGGCCTCCCGCTCGGGCTGCCGCCCCGAACCCCAGACCGGGAAGCCAGCCGTCCCAGCCGTCCCGCCCGGCCCAGCCTCCCTCGCTCCCACGACCGCCCCCTTCCGGCCCCAGCTCCCGGTTCCGAGCCCCTCGTCACCGCCTCCCCTAGGACCCTAGCGCTGGCAACGAACAGGTGGCCTGGCCCCTCTCACCGATGCGGAAGAGGCGAGGAGACAAGAGACGGGATGAGGGTGCCTCGGCGCCCCGGCGACAGCTCCAGACCTGCCTGCGCAAACCTCCGGCTGTGACTCCGACTACAGGCTGGAGACAGCCGGAGTGAAACTCCGCGTCGCAGCTTCCGAGAGCCGCGTTGCGCATACCCCGGTCGCAGGGCCTTCTGGGTAATGTAGTTCTAGACGCTGGTTGGGGGAGAAACTGATCATAAGGTTCACCTGCTCAGATGAAGTACTTAGTCTTAGTTACTCCTTGCTAAATACTGGCCCGTTTTACTTTATTTTTGTGGCTCTAAAGATAGAGCCTAGAGCCTATACACAGATATATTCCCAGATTTTGAAACAGGACCTCTAAATAGCTAAGATGCTCAGGTACGGCTTGAACTTCAGATCTTCCTGCCTCGGCCTTCCAGAGCCCTAGGATTACAGGCCTGCACTATCTGGCTTTGCTTTTTTAATCCCATCTCCTGGGAAGGCTGAAGCAGGATTGCAAATTTGAAACTAGCCTAGGCAATTCAGTGATTTAGTGAAACCCTGTCATAAAATAAAAGGAAGTGGGCCCAATGGCACAGGCCTGTAATTCCAGCACTCTAGGAGGCTGAGACAGGAGGATCATGAATTCAAACCCAGCCAGGGCAATTTAGTGACTTAGTGAGAACCAGTCTCAAAATAAAAGAATAAAATGGGGGCGGGGGCTGCAGGAGTGGCACAGCAGTTAATGCGCTTGCGAGGCCCTGAGTTCGATTCCCCAGTACCACATGAAGCCAGATGTGGTGGCGGATGCCTGTAATCCCAGCACTCGGGAAGCTGAGGCAGGAGGATTGGCATGAGTCTAAGGCTAGCCTGGGATATATTGTAAGTTCAGAAGCAGCTTGGGGTACAGAGCAAGAGCTTGCCTCAAAAATAAATTTAAAAAATCATCTGGAGCTGTTACTCACGGTGAAGTCCCTGAGCTCAATCCCCAGTACCACAAAAATAAATAAATACATAAATTTAAATATATAAATAAAAAGGGCTGAGGATGTAACTGAGTGTGAGGACTCTGTCTTGAGTCTTCACTACAGAAAAGAAGTGGGCCTGGTGGCACAGGCCTATAATGCCAGCAGTCTTGGAGGCTGAGGCAGGAGGATCCCAACCAAGTTCAAGCCCAGCCTGAGCAATTTAGTAAGCGAGACCCTGTCTTGAAATCAACACTAAAAATGGGCAGGAGATGCGTTTCAGAGCAAAGGCCCTGGGCTGGATCTGAAGAGGACAGGAAAAAGGCGGTGGACAGGCCCACGTGGGAAATAACAGCACTTCAATACAGTTGTCCACAGTCACTGGCCAACGGTGACATCTGAGATCACAGGTGAGTTTTTAATTTCATTGTACCTTTCCTGTACCATTTGTGCCTCATTGAATGGGTTCCATTTTTAGAACTTAAAAAGACAGCTACTTCTATTGGAGAAAAATAGAGCCCGATGTGAAAAGAAGCCAAGCAGGGCAGCAGTGATGGAGAACCGGAGTCACGAGCTTTTAACTCCTTGATGGTAGACTAGAGGGAGACCCTGTCTTCAAAAAAAAGGTGGGGACAAGGGAACATGCCCAAAGGACTGACCTGCCCACCATGAGGGTCAGGGGATTGCTGGCTAAACAATCCTGGAATCCAGGAAGCCCTTGAAAAAGAATGAGGAAGATTCCCTAAGCAATCTACCAGGCCAGGTGACCAAAATCTATTGTTAAGTAAAAAAGGAATTTTCAGAACAAAGGGTAGAGTACAATGTGAATTTAGGTGTGTGTTTATTCTTGCCCCTCCAGCATGGCCTCCAAGGGAGCCACATCCTCAGTCCTTTTTTACTTTTTATTGTGAGAGGTTTCCCCAAATTGCCTAAATTGGCCTTGAAGCTCTGATCCTCCGCCTCTGCTCTGGAGTGGCTGGGATGACAGGCACACATTGCCATGACTCTGGGTGTGGGCATGTGCTCCTGAAAGGCCATTCCACGGAGACAAGCTCCTGCCATGTTACTAAATTGCCCAGGCTGGGCTGGAATTTGTAGTCCTCCTGCCTCAGCCTTCCAGAATGCTAGGATTACAGGTATACACCACCACACCCAGACTTGCTTGCTTTTTTTTTTTTTTTTCCTTTTGAGACAGGGTCTCACTCTGTTGTGTAGGCTGGTCCTGAACTCACTGTGAAGCCCAGGCTGGCCTTGAACTCACAACAGTCTTCCCCCCTCAGCCTCCTGAGTGCTGGGAGTCCAGGTGTGTGCCTTCACACCCATTTGATGTAGTGCTGGGGAACTGAACACAGGGCTTTGCCAGGCAAGTGCTTTAACCACTGAGCTGCATCCGCAACCAAACTCCTGGGCTTGAGCAGTCCATCCACGTCAACTTCCAGAGTATCTGGCTAGAAGTATTTGCCACCACTGCACCTGGCTCTGGCTCTTCTGTGTGTGTGCGTGCGTGTGGTACTGTTATAACTGAGCGAGACAGTATCACACAGGAAAAGCACCGCTTGTTGAGGAAAAATTAGGAATCCTTTACTAGCCAGCGACTGCATAGGGTCCCAGGCCCCAAGAGTCCTCAGTGCTGAGGCGGGGATTTGGTGGGGTTTATAAAGGCCAAAAGCCTCAAGAATGGGGAAGATTACAAAAGGGATGGGGCGCAGTTCTGGGGGGTTGAAAAACAGGATAGATAGCACATCACAGAATTAAGTGACAGCTAACAATGACAATCAACTGTGATTCAAAATTTAATTTATGCCTAAAGTTACAATTTATAGTGTCATGAGCACTCCATAAGAGGGGACGGACAGGACAGAGGCCGATGAATTTACCTGGGAATGTTCTTTATTCACACAACAATCAGTCAATTCAATTCATAAATCAAACCATAATAAATCAATTAATTAATTAAACAGGAAAGCAAGCATTTTGCCTCCTAAAACTATTCCTGTCCTGGGTCCCTTATGCTCACCATGCGATGTGTTCTTGACAACCAACGACACAGCCGACCTGTGTATAAGCTTGTCCAGGGCTCGCCACCGATGGCTGGATCAGGACCCGCCCATACCTGCCTGGCTGGACAGTCACCCCTTCTCCAGGAGGGGCTCTCGCTCTCAGGATGCGAGGAGGCTGGGGACGAGGAACAAGACGTGTATCCTGCATTCAGAGTCTGTGACTCCTACCTCGACCCCAAACTTAGGACCAGGACAGCTTATATACTACTTTTATGTCTGCAAGTTACAGTGATTTCGTTGGGGTCCACAGCAGTTAGGCAGGTGTTCTGGTTATCGATCATAGGGTTCTGGTTGTCGATTATACAAGGGCTTTGTCCACAGGGTACAGATAGCGATTTCATCACACAAGGTCCACAGCAGGTGGCTCACAGCTTATCAGTATCATACAGAGCTTTAGGCAGTTTCCAGCAATTTACTTAATTGCACTTAATATGGGTTTACTTTACCAAGGCCTTCCAGTGTACTCTCCACATTCTACCTGTGCTCCAGACATATAGCTGGAGGAATGGCACAGGGGTTAAAGTGCTTGCCTAGGAAGTTGAAGGCTGTGCTCAGTTCCCTAGCATCACGTAAAATGGGCGTGGTAGCTCACGCTTGTAATCTCCAGCACTCAGGAGGCTGAGGCAGGAGGATTGCAGTGACTCCAAAGCCAGCCTGGGTTGCATAATGAGTTCTGGACCAGCCTGGGCTCCAGAGCGAGACTCTGTCTCAAAAAAAAAAAAAAAAAAATTTATTACAGAGGGGAATTGGGGATCAGCACTGGAGTGCTTGCTTACCATGCACAGGCCTGGGTTTTGTTCTTAGGACTGAAAAAAAAAAAAAAAAAAAAACAGCCCTGAACATCTGCTGCAGGTGGCAGATGTTCTTTCCCCTGAGGATCCAATCCTGGAGCAGTGGCATGGCGAGCACCTCACTAAGGGGCTGCAGCCTGGCCTTATGTGCCCCTCGGAAAGGCAGAATTTCCTTAGTTCCCCATAATTGTCCACACCCAGCACTCCCAGGGCCGGACTGAGGGAGCCATGCTTCGCCTATCATTTCTGGTGAATAGGCGGGACCTGGTCTCGCCTGGTGAGGCCGCATGCTCAGGATCCAGGTGTAACCTACTGCACCCCCAACCAACCAGGGCCACACAGCACTCTGGAGTGAGCTAGCTGTCCCTTCCTCATGAGCTTCTCTAAAATCGCTGCCCCTGGAACATGCTCTGAAAGGGTCTCACCTTGTGGCTGGGTCTGTAACTGCAAATATGAAATAAGCCATTGATGGGGGCTGCAGTGGATTCATCTGAGTCATCTTCCCATGGCCCCATGTGTGTTGTTTATAGTGGTTACCCATTGAGAATAGGAGGGTCAGAAACCAAATAATAGCTGGGCCCAGCGGCACAGGCCTGTAATCCCAGGACTCTGGGAGGCTGAGGCAGGAGGATTGCAAATTCGAGCCCAGCCCGGGCAACTTAGCCATTTAGGGAGACCCTGTCTCAAAATAAAAAATAAAAATGGGGGCTGGGGATGTAGCCTAATTTGAAGGCCTTCAGGACCATCTCTAGCGCCGCACACGCACAGTAACACGAATGATTCTTGCTGGGGCATAGGACACACTACCCCAAAACAAGACTGTAGGAGTCCAAAATATACTACCTACTCTAAAAATTACTTTTTAAGGCGGGGTCTTACTATATAGGCTAGGTTGGCCTTGAATCTCCAGCAATCCTCCTGCTTCAGCCTCCCAAAGCCTGGGATTGCAGGCATGCACCATCACTCCATCTCTAAAATAAACTTTTGGGGCTGGAGGAATGGCTCAGCGGTTAAAGCGCTTAAGCAAGCGCTAAGCCAAGTGCTAAATACCCGAGTTCGATTCCCCAGCACCACATAAGGTGGGCGTGGTGGCGCAAACCTGTAATCCCAGCACTCGGGAGGCTGAGACAGGCGGATTGCCGAGGATTGCCATGAGTCCAAGGGCAGCCTGGGCTCTGAAGTGACTTCAGGACCAGCCTGGACCACAAAGCGAGACCCTGTCTCAAAAAAAAACCTTCTTCGTAGGCAGGGTCTCGGCTGGTCCTGAGCTCACTATGTAGCCCAAGCTGTCCTTAAATTTACAGCAATCCTCCTGCTTCAGCATCCCAAGTGCTGGAGTTATAGGTCTGTACCACCAAACCAGCTGTTGTGTTTCTGTAAAACAAGTTCATATCCACAAAGGAAGTCTTCATTTATCCACCAAATATTTCATCCCTTCACCCTTAAGTAACTCATCCTCACTACCCCACAGGAGCCCCAAACTCCTGCTCATGTGTGTACCCGGAGATCAAACCCAGATTGCTGTGCCATTCAGTTACATCCCTAATTCCTTTATGTTTTTATAAATTTTGAGACGGAAGGGGCTAGAGGAATGGCTAGGCAAGCACTATGTCAAGTGCTAAATACCCGAGTTCAATTCCACAGCACCACATAAGCCGGGCATGGTGGCATACGCCTGTAATACCAGCACTCAGGAGACTGAGACAGGAGGATTGCTGCGAGTCCAAGGCCTGGGCTCCATAGTGAGTTCAGGACCAGCCTGGACCACAAAGGAGGGCCCTGTCTCAAAAAAAAAAAAAAAAAAAAAAAACTTTTGGATGGCCAGGTCCAGTGCCACAGGCCTATAATCCTTGTACCCTGTGTAGCTGAGGCAGGAGGATCTGATGTTCAAGACTAGCCCGGGCAATTTAGCAACTTATAGAAACTCTGTCTCAAAAAAAAGAATTATTTTTCCCTGGTTAATCTATTTTACGCCCATTTAATTCACATCCTGGGAAGAACACAGGTTAAGAAGAGCTATTTTTCTCCCTCCTACATCCTTTATAGTAGAGATACTATTAATATCATAGCTCAGTGGGTAGAGCACTTGCCTAGCATGCGCAAGGCCCTGGGTTCAATTTCCCAACACCACATGAAGATTATCCAGGCCACCCGAAACCAAAGTAAACCTTAAATTTTGCACTTATACATATCAATAAAATGGGGGGGTGGAGATTATTCAGGTTGGCCGGAGGAATGGCAGTGATTAAAGCACTTGCCTTGCAAGCACAAGGCCCTGTGTTTGATTCACCAGCACCCCATAATGCTGTATGTGACGGTGCATGCCTGTAATCCCAGTGCTCAGGAAGCTGAGGCAGGAGGATTGCTGTGAGTCTAAGACCAGCCTGGGCTACACCTGTGAGTTCAGAACCAGCTTGGGCTACAGAGTGAGACCCTGTCTCAAAAATAAAAAATACCAATTACCCAGACATAGGGGTATCCACTTGTATTCTCAGCATTGGAGGCTGAGGCAGGAGGATTACTGTGAGTTCAAGCCCAGCCTCAGAAACAAAGTAAAAACCTGTCTCGGTTTAAAAAGTAATAATTGATGTCTATCCCAAAGATTCTCCTTTGAACCAGTCTACTGGTTCCACTGAGCTACACTCCCACATACGCACACCCTGCCTTTTTTTGAGACAGGGTCTTGCTTTGTGGCCCAGGCTGGCCTTGGACTCATAACAATCCTCCTGCCTCAGCCTCCCGAGTGTTGGGATTACAGGCATGCACCGTCACACACAGAGCATTAGCTCAGCTATGTGGTACTGGGGAATCAAGCCTGGAGCTTGCTAGGCAAGTGCTTTAATGGCTGAGCCATTCTTCTAGCCTTAATTTAGCAATTTAGAGAGACTCTACTATGTCTTTTTAAAAAGTTGGGGACAGAACTCAGTAAAAAGGCCCAAGTTTCAGTCCCCAACACCAAAAATAAAAGTAAAAAAACAAATTGAAAGGGTTGGAGGAATGGCTCAGAGGTTAAAGTGCTTGCCTAGCAAGCACTAAGTACCTTAGTTGATTCCCCAGCACCACATAAGCCGGGCATGGTGGCGCTTGCTCGCCTGTAACCCCAGCACACAGGAACCTGTAACCCCAGCACACAGGAAGCTGAGGCAGCAGGTTTGCTGTGAGTCCAAGGCCAGCCTGGGCTCTGCAGTGAGTTCAGGACCAGCCTGGGCTAGATTGAGACAGTGCCCCCCGCCAAAAAAAAAAAAAAAACTCACAAAACCCTAGGGCCTTGCACATGCTGGACACATAACCGCTGGGCCATAGCCCAGCCCCCCACTATGCAGTATTTAACCTGTGTCTGATTCCTTTTCCTAAGCATAATCGTTGAGATACATCCAATTTCCCCTGATCTCAAATTTACCATTATGGCCAACTAAGGCTCCTCTGTGTGTATCTACCTCAGCTTCTTGAATCCGTAGCACATACTGCTTCCAAGATCCAGCTACTAAGAGTCGTGTCACTATAAACCCGGTACTGCATATAGCACAACTACATTTATCTCCTTCAGGAGTGTCACCCAGCCCCTCCCTTTTCCCTCCTGACAGGATTGAAGTCACCCCTTTTCCCAGGCTGGGCTCTGACTCATCTTCCTGCCTCAGCATCTCAAGAGCTTATGAGATCATAGGCCTCAATCATGGGACTCAGCTCCACCAGCCATTTAAATTTTGAGACAGGGTCTCTCTAAATTGTCTAGGCTGGACTAAAACTTTTTGAGGGTCTCACTTTAATCCAGGCTGGCCTCAAACTTGCAGCAAAGTCCTGCCTCAGCCTCCCAGTGCTGGGATTTCAGGCATGCACCACCATGCCCACCCAATTTATGTGGAGGTGCAGAAATCAAACCCAGGGCCTGTTGCTGGCTAGGCAAGCGCTTTAGCTGCTGTGCTGTTCTGCCAGTCCCTGAGCTATAGCTTTGCATTCTTCTGCCTCAGTCTCCCAGAGTACAGAGATCACAGGTGTGCACTACCATGACAGCCAGGCTGCCTGAGCCCATCCATCTATGGACAGACACTCGTGTCCAACAGCAGCCATCCCCATAGTCGCCTTTTTCGATACTGGGTCTTGCTGTATACCCCCAGGCTGGTCTCTTAACTCACGGCAATCCTCCTGCCTCAACCTCCTGAGGGTTGGGAGTACAGGTGTGCACCACTCTGCCTGGCCTCATCGCCGTAATTGTAAATGACTCAGGGCCCAAGCTGGCTTTCTCCTTTTATTCAGAAAGGGACACCGAGTGGGGAGCAGTATGCCACTTCCTGGTGAGAGCCAGGAAAGCAGCAGCCAGAGTCAGGACCCCAATAGCAGCCAGGCCTAAGCCCAGAGCCACGGAGGTGTGAGCAGGAGAGGCCCAGCGCGCTGTACTGCGATCAGCAGCCTCTCCCAGGAAGATCAGCGGTCCCAAGGTGACATCTGCTTCTTCTATCACTGTGAAAGACATTATTACTTTAGTCTCTCACTAGGAACCAGGCTATGAATTTCATCCTGCCTCAGGTGGCTGGTGTGGATGAGATTCTGCTCTTAAGACAGGGTCTCAGGCTGTAGCACAGGCTAGTCTTGGATACTCAGCAACTCTCCTGACTCAGCCTTCCAAGTGCTGGGATTATAGGTGTGCACTACCATGTCTGGCTTTTACGTGGTGCTGGGGAATCGAACTCAGGGCCTTGAACTTGCTAGGCAAGTGCTTTAACCACTCAGCTAGTCCTCCAGCCATTAAGAGCTGCTTTGAGGTAAAGGTTCAAACCCAGAATATTAAACTACATTCTCAATTTGAGACACAGTCTCACTCTAGTCCAGGCTGATCCTGAACTCACTGCATAGCCCAGGCTGGCTTCAAACTGATAGTCTTGCCTCAGCCTCCACAGAGCTGGAATTGTAGGTGTGCACTGCCACACCCGGCTAATGTGGTGACGGGGAAATCAAACCCAGGGCCTTGTACTTGCTAGCCAAGAGCTCTAACCACTGTGTCATTCCTCCAGCCCCATGTAGCTTGGCCATTAAAGTTCTTGCCTAGCAAATACAAGGCCTTTGGTTCAATTCCCCAGCACCACACACAACTGGATGTGGTAGCACAAGCCTGTAATCCCAGCACTTGGGGAGGCCGAGGCAGGAGGACTGCCATGAGTTTGAGGCTAACCTGGGCTATATATGAAGTTCAGGACCTGCCTGAACTACAGACCAAGGCCCTGTCTCAAAAACAGTCCCAGGGGGTGGGGGTGGGGGAATACCTGGAGGAATGGCACAGCTGTTAAAGGGCTTGCCTAGCAAGATGCAAGGCCCCGAGTTCCATTACCCAGAATCACAAAGCTGAGCATGGTGGCACACGCCTGTAATCCCAGCACTTGGGAGGCCGAGACAGGAATTTTGAGTCCAAGGCCAGCCTGGGCTCCATAGCGAGTTCAGGACCAGCCTGGGCTAGAGGGAGACCCTGTCTCAAAAATAAAAAAAGGCTGGGGATGTAGCTCATTGAGAAGGCCCTGGGTTTGATGCCCAGTACCAAATAAGGTAATTTGAGACTAAGTCTCAGTCACTCAACTGCCCAAGCTCATCTTAAATTTGCAGTCCTCCTACCTCAGCCTGTCAGAGTGCTGGGGTTACAGGCCTACGTCACACCTCCCTACCCTCAGTCCACATTGTCTTGGAGAAGCCAAGGACAATGGCCGAGCTTCCCCACCTGCCACTGAGGACGGGCTAGACCCTCCATCTTGGCCCTAAGAGCTATGTAGCGCCCACAAACTCATTCCCTTAGTGTGAGACAAGGGACAATGCCACTTTGAGGTGTCAGCAGGTATCCTGAACAAGGGACTGTAATAGCCCAGGGACCATCCGGTGACCTACCATGCCGGCGGCTCCTTGAAGCTGACCTGGGCCCCTGGCCTGCTGCAGCAGGCAGCATGTCACAGTCTCCCTTGTCACAGCACTTACAGATGTCAGCAGCACCTTCTATTGGTGACCAGCTGAGAGAAAAAGACAAGCGGCTTAGATTTTCATTCCCCACAGGAGGTAGCTCTTGATAGTATCGTGGGGGCCTTACAGGCTTGAGGTCCCCGCCAGATTTCTACTCCAGGCATGCAGGAACTACTTGCCCTGTAATACTGGTGATTGAACCCAGGGCTTTGCACTAAGCTGCAGCCCCAGCCCTTTGTTTTTGAGACTGGGTCTCAGCTAAATTGTCCAGGCAGAGCACAATTTTGCAATCATCCTGCTTCAGCCTCCCAGAGTGCCGGAATGACAAGCATATGGCACCGTGTCCAGCTCACCTATTGGAGGACTTGTTGAAAGAACAGGCTTTGTGCAGTTGGTCCGGGACTTGGTGAGCCGGAGTGACCTTCAGGTGACAGGTAATGTAGATCTGAAAGAAACACCAGCAGGATAGAGGCGTAGCTCAGCGGTTAAAAGTACTTGTATGAGTTCTGGATTCAAATCTCTACAGCCACATAAAAGATCAGGTGGGCGTACAGGAGGACGGCTGTGAGTTCGAGGCCAGCCTGGTGTCCATAATGAGTTCTGGACCAGACTAGAGTGAGATCCTGTCTCAAAAATTAAATCCAAGCAGTGACCAGACCGAGTCCTCCACTGTGCTAGGGCCTTGAACAAGCCAGCCAGTTCACATTCATGTAGCTCTTTAAAATCGGGGCAGGGAAAGCCCTCATCTCAAATGGTCACAAAGTTTCTCAAAATAACAGAATAAAGAGTCAAAGAGTCAGTTGTGTGGCCTGGGTGGTGGCTGACTTTCATTAGTGTCAATTTTGTATCCCGTTTGTGAACATCAAGGCTGCATCAACATTTCCTGGATACTTGTTAGAAATGTAATTTTTTTGTGGGATTGAACCCAGGGCTACACTGAACTACGGCCTTAGACTTTTTTTTTGAAGACAGTCTTGGCCCCATAGATCAAGCTGGTCTTGAGCTCACTATGGAGCCCAGGCTGGCCTTAAACTTAAGGGGAATCCTCCTGCCTCAGTGTCGGAACTACAGGTGTGCCCCACCACACCTGGCTTATGCGGCCCCAAGGAAAACTGAACTCAGGGCCTTCAGCCCCCCTCCCACCCCAATTTAAGATCATGAGACAGGGTCTCAGTAAGCTGTCCAGGTTGGGCGCTCAAATGTTATATTCTCACATCAAGTTCCCAGATTTGAGATTACGAGCCTGCACCACCATGCCTGGCTAGAGCGAATGCTGAAGTCCACACTAGGCTAAGTCAAGTGGAGCTGAGCTATGATCAGCTTCCAAGTCCCTCAGGCACGTGGCGCCAGCCTGTGGTCACGCTCAGGAAACTGCCCTCTCTGGAAGTCCCTAGTGGCTTTCTTTGCCCCAGGAGAAAGCCTGACTCCTTCACTCAACCTGTCCTTTCCCAGGGCCTGGCCCTGCAACCTGCTTTCCAGCTCAAGCTTGTCTCACTTGACCTGGAGGCTAGTTCTCCTGGGCCTCTCCCCGTTCCTGTGGCACAGGGGTACTGAGAATTAATCCCAGGGTCCCTCTACTACCCCTGAACTATATCCTCAACCTGTCTTTTCTGTTCACTGGGGATTGAACACAGGGCCTCCGTTCCAAGTTCCATCCCCAGCCAAGGTCTTGCTAAATTGCTAAATTCCTTAACCTGGCCTTGCATTTGTTTTGTTTTGAGACAGGGTCTCCCTCCCTCTCTCTCTCTGTAGCCCAGGCTGGTCCTGAACTCACTATGGAGCTCAGGTTATTCTTAGACTCATGACAGTCTTCCTGTCTCAGCGTCCCAAGTGCTGGGATTACAGGCATGCGCCACCATGCCCAGATTATGTGGTGCTAGGGAATCAAACTCAGGTACTTAGCATTCGATTGAGCACTTGCTAGGCAAGTACTTTATAACTACTGAGCCATTCCAGCCCCATGGGCTTAGATTTGTGGTTCTTCTCCCTCTGCCTCAAGAAGTGCTGGGGTTACCTGTTTTGACTCAGGGTCTTGCTAAATTGCCCTTCCTGGCAACAATCTTGGAATCCTCCTGCCTCAGCTTCCTAAGTAGCTGGGATTCAGAGTATGTGCCACTGGATTTTATGTACTCAAGCATTTGTTTTATCTTATCATTGAGGGCCTCGCTAAAGCCTGTGGCTTCACCTACCTGGTAAGTTTAGTCACTACCACAGGGATAGATGCCCCAAGTCACCTGCTAGATGGGAGCACCAGCCACTAGCACTACGATATTAAGTCCGAGTCAGAGGTCAGTCTCGTTCTAGGCTATTTTTAAGAAGTGTTTAGCTAGGCCTGGTGGCAGCTTGTAATCCTAGCCCTCAGAGGCTGAGGCAGGAGAACCCTGGTTCACAACCTTGAGCCCAGACTGGGGCAGTTTAAGGACTCAGCAAGACCTTTTCTCAGAGAGGAAGGTGATGCTCAGGGTGAGTGTCCTGAATTCCACCCCCAGTACCCCTGAATAAACATTCCTACCATGTTCCTGGAGTCGTTCGCAAAGTGGAACATGTCCACTGTGAACCGGAGGGTACCTGGCCCGGGTCTAGGGGCGTGGAATGCAGACAAGCCGCCAGCGAGACCATCCACGAGGCAGCTTAGGAGGGAACCAGTTCAAGATGGCGTTAAAGGCTGGGGAATAGGACTACGGGGCCACTCCACACCCAAGCCTCTGGGAAAGTCCAGCCAGGACCTCACCCGTGGAAGTCCACGATGGTGTGATGAGGGGACGCGTTCTGGTCAGGTGTGGGTGTGGCCACGCAGTGGTCCACGTAGAGTTGCAGGGGCAGGTGGCTGCCGGTGCGGACTTCTGCCTGGAGGTGGGCCGCCTCTCCCAGGTAGAAGGTGGGGGATAGCTTCTCAGCACTCCAGCTCTCTGGGGACACAGCCAAGGGCTGCCCACAGTGCCTCCCAGCCCCTCGCCCCCTCCCAACTCCCACCTCTACTTACGCTCCATGAGGCGCAGAGAGAAAGCCAGCCTCTCCTCTGCAGACACTGTGGTCCTGAAGGGCACCCAGGTGGGCAGGATGGCCCGGCTGCTCACGTTGCCATGCCTGGGAGAGGAGCCACAGCTGAGCCCCGTGGCCCCGGGCACCTCATCAAGGTACCCTCGCCAGGCAGCAAGGCCCTCAGCCCTCCCAAGCTGCTACACCTGAAGACAACCCAGCCAGCCCGAATGCAAGGAAAGGTCACATGGGCTGCCGCGTGCAAACACCTGAGCTAATAACCCGGTTTTTACCCCGAGATCTCCCTATTAGCATTAAGCTAAGGAGCCTCAGGTCTGGGGTGCACTATACCCCCGCTCATGATGGAAAAAAAGGGATTAGACATTCTCCAGGGAAATGCGACTGGCCTTTGGGTTTTATTTTTTGAAACTGGGCGTTTTGTTACCCACGCTGGGCTTGAATTCTTGAATTTAGGCAATTATCTCAGCTTCCCAAGGAGGTGGGACTACAGGCACATGCCCCTGCGGGGTCTTTTTGCACAGTACTGAGCATGGACCTCAGGGCCTTTGCTCTGAGCTATGTTTCCAGCCCAGTTTTATTTTGTGACAGGTTTCACTAAGTTGTTCAGTCTGAGCATGAGTTTGCCGTCTTCCTGCCTCAGCCTCCAGGCTGGTGCTAAACTCACTTCAGCTTGACCTTGAACTCAGGACAATCCTCTTGCCTCAGGCTCCTGAGTGCTGAGGTCGCAGGTGTGCATCACCACACCTGGCTTGTGTGGTGCTGGGGAATCGAATGCAGCAGAGCCTTGCAACTGCCAGGCAAGCGCTCCAACAGCTGTGCTATTCTTCCAGCTCCACCCTGCCTTTGGCTCCTCCCTCGTGCCAGTAGTCCCGCTCTAAGCAGTCTCAGCTCCTCCCACTCCTCAGGCCCTGCGGCTCCTCTTACCAGCTCCCACCTGCGCCCGCCGCCAGAGGCCTTGCTCCCTCCACCTGGTCCTCAGGGAACCGCGCCCGCCAAGCCTCAACCTTTGCCCAGTATATTGGGCATGAGTGGGGCTGGAGGAAGGGCGCAGTGGGTAAAACTCAAGGCCCTGGGTTAGATTTCCCAGCACCACAAAGCTAGGCATGGTGACTTGTAATCCTAGGCCAGCCTGGGCCTGTAGAGTAAGACCCTGTCTCAAAAAAAAAAGAAAAGAAAAGAAAGAAAAAGTACAATGGCTGTTAGTGACTTGTGTGTTTGGCCCCATGTCACTTCCAGGCCCCAGCACTCCAGCAGACTGAGGGCCTTTGAGCTGAGCTACATTCCCAAGCTGTTGCCATTTTTACAACAGTATCTCAGAGGCCAGAGGAAAGGTTCAACTGTTAAAGCACTCGCCTAAGTTCAATTCCCCAGAACTACAGATGTGTGTGGTGGTATACACTTGCAAACCCAGCACTCAGGAGGACTTAGGCAGGATTGTCTTGTATTAACACTGGGGAACTCAGGGCCTTCACCCTGAGCTATATATATCCCCAGTTCAATCTTATTTTTATTTATTTTTGAGGCAGGGTTTTGTTCTGGAGCCCAGGCTGGCCTTGGACTCACAGCAATCCTCCTGCATCAGCCTCCCAAGTGCTAGGATTACAGGTGTGCGCCACCATGCCCAATTTATGTGGTGCTGGGGAGGTCAACTCTGGAACTTTAACCCCTGAGACATTCTTCCAGCACCCCAGCTCAATTTTAGTTTTCGATGTTGAGACAGGGTCTCCAATTGCCAAGTTGCCCAGGTTTGGCTGAAACTTGCAAGCCCCCTGCCTCAGCCTCCCTGAGCGTAGCAGCCTGGCAACACTACTGTAGGACTATTGTTGATCTGGAAGGGCTGGGCTGACATTCCTACCCCGGGCTGAGGGCAGCTGCCAACACTTTGCTCCTTTGAGCCCTGCAAGCCACCGCCCACAGGCTGGCCCACTCGTCCGCAGCCCCAGTACCACCATGTGGGCCTCCACTGACCTGGGGTAGCGGCACTCGATAGGAACCTTGGCCCGGTTAGTCCTCACGATGGACAGGTTCCCCACGGGGCGGGGCTCATGGAGCAGGAAGGTGCTATACACCAGGGCATCGTCAGTCACCTGGCACAAAGGGAAAGGTTAACCCGCAGGCACTGTGTACCGCTCCCTAAGGACCAAGTGTACTGCAGGCAGGCTGTGCTGGGCTCTGCTCTGGGCCTTCCCGCTGCTGAACAGCCAGGAAAGGCCCCCCGGGCCCTGTCCCCACATCAGCATCTTCACCTGACATCAGCATTGATGATTTGGGTTGATCAGGGCACGGCAGGCCCTGAGCAGTGCCTGCTGACAGTGGGGTGAGCCCTTCTCTCTCACCTCCAGTCAGTTTTCTGGGTGGCCGCACTGGGATTGAGCCAATGGCCTTTGTACTCAGCGATATTCCAGCACTTTTTTTTTTTTTTGGTCTCACTTGGTATTCCATGCTGGCCTTGAACTCGCCACAATCCTCCTGCCTCAGCCTCTCAGGTGCTAGGATTACAGGGATGCACCACCACGCCCAGATTATGTGGTGCTGGGGAATCGAACCTAGGGCCTTGTGCTTGCTAGGCAAGTGCTTCCTCCAGCCGTATCGCAGCACTTTTTTTGATTTATTCCGAGACAGTCTAAGGTGCCAAATTGTCCAGGCTGGGCTCAAACTTGACATCCTGCCTGAGCCTCCCAGTGTGCTGGGATTGTAGGCCTGTGCCCCTGGGGGCCTGGCTTGACACTTTCTGTAGCAGTTACTCCTGGCTCCTGGGATTTCTGAAGTGTCTAAGTGTTTTTTTTCTGGGGCCACCCTCTTCCCTACCGATTCCAGTGAGAAGCCATTTACCTTTGTCCTTGTTTTCAAAAGTAGAACTATCCTCTTTACTGACTGACAAAAAATAAACTATCTCTTGGGACTGGAGGAATAGCTCAACAGTTAAAGTGCTTGCCTAGCAACTGCTCCGTACGGGAGTTTGACCCCCTGGAACTATATCAACTGACTGTGGTAGCACACACCTGTAATCCTAGCACTTGGGAGTAATCCTAGCACTTGGGAGGCTGAGGCAGGAGGATTACTGTAAATCCAGGCCAACCTGGGCTAGATAATGAGTTCAGGACCAGCATGGGCTACAGAGTGAGCCCCAGTCTCAGAAAAGACTATCTCTCAATGAGTCACCATTATGGGGCCCATTGAAATGCCTGGGCTCCATCCCCCATCTCCACATTGGGCGCATGGTTCCTATATCCTATCTAGGAGGGAGAGCGGAAGAAGTCCTCAAGAAGAGTCAATGTGGGGGGCCTGCTCTGTCCCAAAAGGACTGCCACCTCAGCCTCACCCCTGTCCCCAAAAGAAAGGGGGCCGCCCCACCCGTCTCCCGCCCCCCCCCCCAGCGCAGCCATGTTTCCCCTCCTCCAGCCACCTCCAGTGTCCGCCCCCAGCCTCACCTGCACGCTGCTGCCACACTGGTGCAGTCCAACCTCAAACTTGACAGGGCCATCTGTGTCCTTGGAGACCAGCGGCTTGCAGCCCTCGGGGCCCAGGGTGAGGTCAGAGGGGCGCACCAGCTTCCCGGTGCCGAAAAGGTCTCTGTGAACCACGACCACCAGCTGGGCTTCCAGGCACTGGACCTCCACAGCGGGGTCAGGGGGATGGGGCCTACCCTGCCAGGAGAGCTGGAGAGGCTGGGGGCAACACAGCTTGGCACTTCCCCAGAGCACCAGGCAGACGAGGAGCCCACCGCTCGGCTCCATGACAGCCAGAGAAGGACTCCTGCGGAGTGGCGGGCAGCTGCCCCGCCAGCCCATTTTATAGCTGTGGGATGGCACCGTCCCTTCTACCTGGCCTCACCTGGGCGCCCAGCTGCCTCCCTTCCCCAACTAGCCAGGCCTTTGCTGCATAAAACGGTCTCCAGTGCAGCAGCACTCGTAGCACCTGTAGCTGGTCAGAGGTGAGGCCTCACAGCCCCATCCGGACCAACAAAGAACCGGGTTTGTTTGCAGCTTGGAGACCCCAGGTGAGTCCTGTTCACGTGAGTTTACGCAAGCAACCTGCTTGCAGTGTAAACTTTGCTCTTTCTTATGCCCTCTTCCTGTGTTCAGACCTTTGCTAGCCAGCTTGCTTGGATCCCGGGGCCTTCATCCTGAGCTATCATCCCCCATCATTTCTTTCTTTCCTGTTTTCTTTCTTTCTTTCTGAGACAGGGTCTCGCTCTGCAGTTCAGGATGGTCCTCAACTCACTATGGAGCCCAGGGTGGCCTTGAACTCACGGCAAACATCCTGCCTCAGCCTCCCAAGTGCTGGGATTACAGATTTGTGCCACCATGCCCAACTTTATGTGGTGCTGGGGAATTGAACTCAGGGCCTTGAACTTGCTAGGCAAGTGCTTTAACTGCTGGGCCATTCCTGTAGCCCCCCCTCCCATTTTTATATTTTGATTTTGAGACAGTCTCACTAAATTATCCAGGCTAGCTTGAATTTGTGATTTTCCTGCCTCAGCCTCTTGAGTGCTCAGATTACAGATGTCCTGCTGTTAGGAAGTTCACCCCCAAGAGAGGGACACAAGAACTGTCACAGGTCTGTGGGAGAGAAAGGAACAGGAACAACACCTTGTTTGAAGGGTGGGAGGATTAGGTTAGAGGTGGCAAGGGGCTCATGCCAGTCTAAGAGCAAAGAGGGGACATCCTTTAGGAGACCAGAAGAACTACAAAGCCTCTGCCTGATTTTGTGGGATCTATGCAATCTATCCTCCCCTGCCCCAGGATGAGATTCCTCAATTGTGACTAACCCCTAAGACTCTTAATTAAAAAAAAAAAAGAAAGAAAGAAAGAAAAGAAAAAGAAAAAAAGAGACAGGGTCTTGCTCTGTAGCCCAGGCTGGTCCTGAAATTACTATGAAGCCCAGTCTGGCCTCAAACACATGGCAATCCTCCTGCCTCAGCCTCCTGAGTGCTGGGATTACAGGCATGTACCATCACACCCAGATTCTTGCTTTTAGACAAGGTCTCATTCTGCAGTCCAGGCTGGTTCTGAATTTACTGTGTAGCCCAGGCTGACCTGAAAAACATGGCACTCCTCCTGCCTCAGCCTCCTAAATGCTGGGATTAAAGACTGGGATTACAGGTGTTGCCACCAGGCCCAGTTTACGTGATGCTAGGGAATCGAACCTATATCCTTGTGCTTGCTAGGCAAGTGCTCTACTTGTCTACCTGTGGTGCTGGTCCTCCAGTCCCTTCAGCCTTTTAATTTTTTATTATTATTATTTTGTAATACTGAGGATCGAACCTAGGATTTTCACTCTGAGCGATTGCTATGGCTTGGATCTGGCTGTCTCACAAAAGCTTCGTGGAACCTGCTCTCAACAGGCGCTTGAGCTTGAATGGAAGGATTGTTATCAATTAGTTTGGGGGGTTGCCCAGGGTAAACATTCCAGGTCTTTGTTACTGACTTTGTGGATCAGGAAGTTGAGAGGAACCTGGGCTGCAGGGGCCCAGCCCAGTTCCAACTAACTAAAGGAACAAAGAAGAAACCTTGTTGCACCTTCTTCCTGGGAAGGCCAGTCCTGCTTGGCTTCTGTCTGCTGGGGGCTGAGCAACTCTCCAGCCGGTTTCCGCCAGGCAACTTCACCAGTGCCAGCTGCTCGGTGAATGCATCCGGGAGATCTTCTGAAACTATGAGCTAAGACAAATCTCCTCCCTTAAGTGGGGGTGTCAATATTTCGTCCCAGCAAGAAAAAAGTAACTCTGGCCTTTTTCTTTTTTTTTCCTTTTCTTAGACAAGCTCTTGCTAAATTAGTAAACTGCCTAGGCTGTGTTTGAGTTTGCAGTCCTCCTGCCTCAGCTTCTGAGTGCTGGGATTACAGGCTCCAGCCGCCATGTCTGGCTAGGTGGCTTTCTTTTTTGAGAAAATTCTCATTTCACCTCTCCCAGGCATACTCCCATAGAGTAGCTGACAGCTGTGAATATTTCACACTTTCCAACAGTTGATTTTTTTTTTTTTTAAAGCAGGGTTTTGCTCTGAATTCAGTATGGTCTTGAACTCATTGTGTAGCCCACGCTGGCCTTGATCACATGGCAATACTCCTGCCTCAGTCCCCCGAGTGCTGGGATTACACGAATGCACCACCACACCTGATTTATGAGGTGCTGGAGTCCAATGCAAGGGCAGGAACTTGTTAGGCAAGCGCTTGACCCACTGACCTATTACTCAACCCCTATTCTTGTTGTTTTGTTTTTGAGACAGGGTCTCACTCTGTAGGTTGGTCCTGATTTCATATGTAGCCTCGGTTGGTAGCAAACGTGCAGCTGTCTTCCAATTCAGCGCTCCACATGCTGAGATTACATGCATATAGCACCATGCCCAGGTTATGTGGTGCTGGGGAATTGAACTCAGGGACCTGTGCTTGCTAGGCAAGCACGCTAACTACTGCACTATTCCTCCAGCCCTTGTAGCAGGTGATTTCTTTTAAGCAGCCCAACTTGTTACCTGTGGCTTCAGAAAATTCTGATTTTTTTTTTTTTTTTTTTTTTTTGCTTCTGAATATTTCTAATGTCACCAACCCTTACGCTGGATGGTACAATGACAGCACAAGGCTGGGTACTCATGGATATGGCTTCACCTCAATCACTGACGGACACGGGTCTGTCTTTGAAAAGAAAATTTTTGTTTTGAAACAGGGTCTCGCTGTGTAGTCTAGTCTGCTCTTGAACTTACTATGCAGCCTGGTCTGGCCTTGAATTCAAGCAGTCCTCCTGCCTCAGCTGCCAAGAGCTGGGATTACAGGCATGAGCTACTACATCCGGCTTAGAAATTTATTTTCTTTCTTTTTGAGACAGGGTCTTGCTCTGTAGCCCCAGGCTGCTCCTGAAATCACTCTGTCGCCCAGGCTACCCTTGGACTCATGGCAATCCTCCTGCCTCAGCCTCCCAAGTGCTGGGATTATAGGCATGAGCCACCACACATAATGAGGAATCGAACTTAAGGTCTTGTGCTTTCAAGGCAAGCGCTTTAACCACTGTGCCATTCCTCCAGCCCCAGAAACTTTTTTTGAGACAGGACTCACTCTGAAGTTCAGGCTGGCCCTGAACTTACTCCTACATAGTCCAGGCTGGCCTAGAACAGATGGCAGTCTTCCTGCCTCAGCCTCTGAGTGCTGGGATTACAGGGGTGGGCCAGCATGCCCAGCTGTTGTGTATGTGGTATTGGGGATTCAAACCCACGGCCTTTCATATGCTAGGCACTTTAAGCACTGAGTTACACTCCCAGCTTGAAAAGAAACTTTTTTTTTTTTTTGCCAGTTTCATTGGCGTAGGCCTGCAATCCCAGCATTCTGTGAGGCTGAGGCAGGAAGACCCCCATCTTGGGCAATTTACTTAACAAGATCCTGCCTCATAACCAAAAATAAAAATGGCCTGTGGAGATCTGGAAGAATAGCTCAGCAGTTAAAGCACCTGCCTTAGCGACCTTAAGCCCCTGGGTTCAGTTCCCCAGCACAACATGAGCTGGGTGTAGGAGGGCATGCCTGCAATCCCAGCACTCGGGAGGCTTAGACAGGAGGATTTCTGTGAGTTTGAGGTTGGCCTGAACTCCATAGTGAGTTCAGGATTAAACCTGGACTACAGAGCAAGACCCTGTCTCAAAAAACAAAAAAGTTCGTTGGGGGGTGGAGGGGAGTGAGGATATAGCTCAATGTGAAGGCCCTCAGTTTGATCTCCACTACTGGAAAAAGAAAAAAGCAACTTTTTTCCCAAAAAATCCAAGACATCCCTGAAAATGTGACTATCTTCTGTTTTCTTTGTGGTGCAGGGGATAGAACCCAGGGCCTCATGCTGACTGTGGTTTTAGTACAACTATCCAGGGACCCTGGGCCTGGTGGCACAGGACTGTAATCCCAGCACTCTGGGAGGCTGAGACAGGAGGATCTCACGTTCAGTTCCAACTTGGGGGGCAAGAGGTATAGCTCAGTGCGAAGGTTCTGGATTGGATCCCCCATCCTGAGGTGGAAAAAGAAATCTAAGGACAAATTTTGTAACTGAATACACCTGACAGATTTCTGAATTGCTCTATTTTATGGGAGGGAGGGGGAAGAACTGAGGTAGGAACAGCTGTGTAAACAGGTGCGGAAAGACGTGGGCTGGTAACATAGCTCATCTGTTAAGAGTGTTTGTCTGACAAGTGCAAGGCTGTGGGTTCGATTCCTCAGCACGGGTGATTCCAGCCCTTGGCAGGCCAAGGCTGGAGGATTGCTGTGAGTTTGAGACCAGCCCGGGCTACATAGTGAATTCAGGACTGGCCTGGTTTATTGAGTGAGATCCAATCTCCAAAAAAGACTCAGGGTGGGCCTGCAGGAGTGCTCAGGACCACAGAGGGGCTCCCTGGGGGTGAGTTTTGGGAAGCTGGGAAGGTGGGCAGGGGAGGACCCCTGAGAGGCAGGGCTTTCCCCTGTGCCTGGTGTGAACACTCTGGTCAGCTCTGGCCACGAGGAAGAACAGGAGGTAAGAATCAGAATACTGCGCCAGCCCTGGCGGAACTGACGAGGGACTCCAGGGCACCGCAATCACGATGGCCTACTCGGGTCTCAAGCCCAGACAAACCTTTCAGGAGAAAAGAAAGAACATTTAAGGGCATTTACTTCCTAGGGAAAGAAATGTACATTTATTTGCATATGCTTGAACTATATATTGAAGTAATTGAGTGATATATTTAAGTTGCCTAAATCAGACATCATGGTGCCCAGGAAGGGACCGAGACCTTCTGCGACTCCAGCAGCTGGCTTTCCACAGACAGCTGCACTCATACGTCCGCAGGGCCTAAGCAGCCTGGTACTCCTTTGGTAATCCAGTGTGTAAGCCCTGTCCAACCAGAAATTGCAAGCAGTGGGATCTCCCCCACGCTCCCCGACGCTGGTGGACTCCAGGAAACTCTGGTCATCTGGCTACAGTGGGTGTGTAAGAACTTTCCTGCTTTGGTGTGTATAATCTCCAGGATGCCAAGCTATCAAAAAAAAAAAATCTTAGCACCATTCCCTTGGCAGTGATTAGGGCGTGGTTGGAGTTTTTGTTGGTTTTTGTCTTTGTTTTGAGACAGGGTCTCGCTCTGCATTCCAGGCTGGTCCTGAACTTGTTACGAAGCCCAGGCTGGCCTCAAATTCACAGTAATTCTCCTGTCTCAGCCTCTTGGGCACCGGGGTTATAGGTGTATTCTAGCATGCCCAGCTTATCCGATCTCAAAAATTTAACAAGGGTCAAGCATATATAGCTCAGCGGGAAGGTCCTGAGTTCACTAATAATGATGTAGGGCCTAAATGGAGGGGTGCAGACCAAGGAGGGTCTGTATGTAGAAGGAGTAAATGGTACCTGTGCTCCCTTTTGAGAAAGGACTACAGACCCCATCGGGAGAGTGGCTAGTCCAGCCCTAAATCCCCAGCGCCCCAACTCTCCCAGCCCAGCAGAGATCTAGATGTTTACATTTTTCTGAGAAGTGCTGCCCTCTGGTGGCCAAAATGCGCCACCCATGCGCCGCACATTTTCTTTACCTTTTCTTCAACCTGAAATTTGGTTTCTAACATCATTCCATCACTAAGAGCAAGACTCAGGGTTCTTTGGGGAAAATGTTGATTTCAAGCCGGGGACATCAAGTACAAGGTAATCCTGGACCATCCTGTTATCCTAAAAATGCTTAACTAATAATGCAAAAGCCCACAGGAGCCAGTTTGAGTGGAGATGCCACTGGCCAAACTGGGGACAACTGTGCATCGAAATGACCAATAAAATATCCTCAATACCAAAAAAAGGGGGGGAGGGGAAGGTTGCATAGGTTGCAAACAAATATTGAACGTTTTTTCTTTTCTTTTCTTTTCTTTTTTTTGAGACAGGATCTTGCTCTGTAGCCCAGGCTGGTCCTGAACTCACTATGGAGCCCAGGCTCGCCTTGAACTCACAGCAATCCTCCTGTTTCAGCTTCCCAAGTGCTGGGATTATAGGTGTGTGACACTCTTCCCAGTTTATATGGTGCTGGGGAATTGAAGCCAAGGCCTGACACTAGCTGGGCACACGCTGTACCTGCTGTGCCATTCCTTCAGCCCCTATGGCTCAGTTGTCCTGACTGAGCTGCATTTGTTGTTCCAGCGGGAAGGCGAAGAATCCCAGCCCAGAATTTTGTTAGTTTTCGGTGACTTCGGGTCACCTTATAACCGAAAAGTTCAAAAGGTACCAGAACTCAAGATGATCCAAACAGGAAGGCAGAACCAGCAGCTCCTGATAGCAAAGTCCGAAGTCGCATGGACAGGGGACGCCCACCCCACGGCTCCATAGAGGAGGCGGCTCTCAGACAATATTTCCAGCCGCCCAGCCACGGGTGGGGACGCGGTGGGGGCTCCAGTTGGATCTGGGCTGGCCTCGGCAGCTCAGGGATGCCCGGCTGCCTTGCAAGGGGGCGGAGACCTCTCCGGGCCCTTCGGAAACCCGAGCCCCTGACCGGGAGTCCACGCCTCCCTCCACACCGGGGCTCCTCCTCCACCTGGTGCCCTTCCTCTGGGGCCGCTGGGGCTGGCAGGCCACCTCCTCCCTCCCTTTGCCTTACTCTCCCCTAAGGTCGGCTGGGGACAGGCTGGGGTCACCAGTCAGCTCCATGGACAGAGTCTCTGCTGACCTTCCAGCTTTGGAAAGAAAAGAAAGGCCCGTGTTGATTTGCATCTGGGAGATCCCTCTCCCTCCGCAACTTCTGGGGACACAGAAGGTGGGTGGAGCTGCGACTGACAGGCAAAGGGACAGAAAGAACCTGGGACATTGCCCCAGGTATGATGTGTGTGCGTGTGTGGGAGGGAGGGGTGTGTGTATCCATCCGTCTTAATGTAGCAAAAACTGTCAGAAGTCAGTGTATTACTAATCCCATTTTACAGATGGGAACAACAAGGCTTAGCATGTTAGCACGTAACAAGGTTTCTACCCACTGTGTGATACTATAACCTGTAAAAAGGCAACCAGGGTGACAGGTGCTTCATGAGGGGAGTGTGAGCGCTCCTGAGAGCCTTCACCACCTGGGAGAGGGACGGATGGAACCTTGTCTTGGCCACCGCCCCCTGGGTATGAGGAAAGGAAGCTGCAGAGGACACCGTGAGCTGGGGACTGGGAGCTGAGGGCGAGTGGCCTCCTCAGGGCCTCAGGGGGCTCTGGGGTCAGCTGGGATCGGAAGCCTGTGGACGGCAGGCCCAGGGCGCTTTCTCCCCTGGCAGGCTGTGGCGTCTGGCTGTCCCCCGTGCTCACACGAGAAGGGGCAGAGTCCCACCAGTGTGAAAGGTGGCTGGCCTCCGCAGGCAGGGGAAGGCCTAGGAAACTATGTGTCCCACCTCCCACCCCGCCAGGACTGGCCAGTCCTCTCCCGCTCCTCACAGTTCTCAGTGCCCCATCTCCCAGCTGTCCCCAGTCCAAGCAGAGGAGGACAAAAGCTAATTATTCCACTGGGGGTTGTCCTGGGCCCCATGAAAGGGGCATTGAAAACCCTGTGTCTGTGTGCAGATACGTTTTCACCCTCTCTACACAGACTGTCTATCCGCCAGGGTGGAGCCGAGCCAGGGAGAACCAGACGCCATGGGCCAAGGAGGGACCCTTCTGCAGGGGCACCATGTCCCAGCCACGTTATCAGCGCCCCCCTTCCCACTGTCTCCTCCTGCAGTGCTCACCAGCGGGGCCTGGAGACAAGGTGCCCCCCCCCCCCCGCCGACCTCACGTGACCCGGAAGCCAGCTCCTGCCAACTCTGCACCCTCCCAACCCGTCTTGTGTCTCTCTCCTTTCCCTCCTTATCTGGAGTCCTGAGAACCACATCAGCCTCTGCACCAGGCTCCACCAGTCCCCAGCCAAGCAATTCACCTGCACACACCCAGGGGCAGAGAAGTCTGTAAGGAAGCCGGGATAGGCCCGCCCCGGGTGCTGATGACATGTGGGAATGTTTCACATATCTTACTTACCACCTATGTACTTCCTCCTTTTTTCCCGGTTCTTCCCTTCTTTTAGGTGGTACTGGAGAGTGACCTACCCAGGGCCCTCACAGAGCTACATCCACAGCCTGCTCCCATTAGTTCGTTAGTGTTTGTTTTTCCTTAGAGAAAGGGTCTTGCTCTATAGTCCAGGCGTTAATCGTCGCGTCTCGGCCCGCCAAGTGCTGGAATCACAGGCATGCATTACTACAACCAGCTTATTTTTGATTTTGAGACTGGGTCTTGCAAAAGGCCCCTCCAAAGTACCCCCTGGGGGCTGGGAGTGCAGCTCCGTGGTTGAGAGCTTGTTTGGTGTTTGCCAAACCCTGCGTGCTGGTTCTGAGCCACTGTGTAGCCCAGGCTGCTCTCGAACTCACATCAGTTCTCCGGCCTCAGCTCCCGAATGCAGGGGTTACGTCCTTCATAATGTCTGTGCGTGTTTGTTCTTGTCCATGGCGTCTGCACTGAGCGACATGCCCAGATCGTTTTTGAGACACTGTCTCGCCAAGTGGCTAAGTTGCCCAGCCGGGGCTCAAACTTGTGATCCTCCTTCCTCAGCCTTCCAGAGTCCTCAGTTTACATGACTGCAGCCCCAGCCCTGGCTTATTTTTTCCTTTAAATCAACTCATGTCTCCCGATTTAAATTCTTTTTACTTTTTTTTTGTGGTATTAAGGATCAAGCCCAGGACAGGTTCACAGCAGCTACATCTCCAGCCTTACCAACACTGACCCCCCTTTTTGCTGAATGGTCCAAGTTAGTCCTGAACTCATTATGTAGCCCAGGCTGGCCTTGAACACAAGGCAATCCTGCCTCAGCCTCCCACGTGCTGAATTACTGCTGTGTGCCCCAATGTCCAGTTAATAAGGTGCTGGGGAATTGAACCCAGGGTCTTCTGCTTGCTAAGTAAGTACCCTAACCACTGTGCTATTTCTCTAGTCCCATTATTATTATTATTATTATTATTATTATTATTATTATTATTATTTTACAATGCTTTCTATGTATGGCAACACCTTCTGGTATTCCATTTATTAGAAAAATAATGTTTCCCTTTAAAATGAATTTCAGGGGAGGCTGAGACAGGAGGATTGCTGTGAGTCCAAGGCCAGCCTGGGCTCCATACTGAGTTGAAGACCAACCTGGGCTATGGAGCAGCACCCTGCCTCAAAAAAAAAAAAAAAAAAAAAAGAATTTCAGCTGGGCTCAGTGCCTCAGCTTATACCCCAGCATTCTGGGAGGTCTGGGAGGCTGAGGCAGGAGGATCGCCAAGTATGAGCCTAGTCTGGGCAACTTGGTAACTTCAGAAACCTTGTCTCAAAATAAAAAATAATAATCAAGCCGGGTTTAGTGGCACACACCCAGTACTTGGGGAGGCTGAGACAGGAAGATCGCCATGAGTTCCAGATTAGCCTGGGCTACATTAAGACCAGCCACAACTACAGAGCGAGACCCTACGTCAAAATAAATAAATAACATAAAAAGGCCTGGGGTAGCTCAGTGCAAAAGCCTTGAATTCAATCCCCAGTATCACAAGAGATTATAAAAATAAAGCCAGGGAAATAGCTTTATGTGAAAGTTCTGGTTTTAATTCCCAGTACTAAAAAAAAAAAAAAAAAAAATCCATGAAAATAAAACATATATCTAAGACGCCCTAAAATTAAGTGGGTAAATTAAGTAGTACCAACCACAGGGTAAGCTATGTGGCCCCAGAGAATAAACTCCGAGCCCCTAGGACAGTCACAGCTGAGCCCAGCTCACCTGCCCAGCCCCACCTTCGCCTGTGGTCTTTGGACACGGGGGATTCCATCCAAATCTAACTGCTTGCTATTTGTCCGCACATTGCACGCCTTGGTCCTCTCTCAGCTCTGCTCCGTGTCTAGGAACATCAAGCCACAGGACCATGCTGTCCCGTCCCATCCCCCCCTCCCCCCCCAACCCTGACGCTGGCTTCTGTGGCTGCAAGTATTCACTGGGGAAACTTGCATTGCAGATGCTCCAGCTGTGACCTCGCCCAGCCCCTTGATGGAACCATCTGAAAGGCCGTCTTCTGGCTGGATGCACAGGGAGACAGAGATGCAGATCAGCGTCATAGATCCCCAGCCAGATGAGACCAGCAGCAGGTGGAGGCCTGGGGAAGGGGGTCCTGCCCCTTCCCCCCTGCCCCCAGCCCTGTCCTTCCTCTTCTTTCTGTCCCTGGGTGAGTGTTCGCAGGCAACCCCTGCCCGCCTCTTCTTTCTGGTCCTCGGATTTCTCAGCTGCCAAGTGACCGTGGACTCTGCACGAGCTGGGTTCCAGGGTCCTTCCAGCTCACTGGGGCTTGGGACGGATGATAGCTGAGACCTGAGTTTGAGGGAAGGAGGGCTCCTTGTTGGAAGAGAGCTAAGTGCACTAAGAGCAGGAGCTCAGAGGATGCTGGGGTAGGGAGGGAGGAAAGGGCTCCTTCCACCATGGAATGGCAGGCCTCAGGCTCAACAGGTCAGGTGAGCAAGGGGCTATCCTAATTAAAGAAGCAGGGCTGGGGCATCACCCAGTGGTTACAGCACTCACCTAGCAAGCGCAAGGCCCTGAGTTTGACTCCCCAGCACAAAGCCCAGAACTCAGGGGCCCGACGCAGGAGGATTGCTATGAGGTTGAGGCCAACCTGGAGTACACAGTAGTTCAGGATCAGCCCTGCCTACAGAGCAACACCCTGTCCCAAAAAAGAAAGAAAGGAGCTAGAGGTAGGCATGGTGGCTCATGCCTGGAATCTCACCACTCCTGGAAGCTGAAACAACAGGATCACAAGTTCCACGGGATTGTAATCCCAACACTCTGGGAAGCTGAGGCAGGAAGATCTCAGGTTCAAGCCCAGTCTGGGCAACAGAGTGATTTAGCAAGACCTTGTCTTAAAATCAAAAATAAAAATGGGCTGAGGACATAGCTCAGCTCAGTGTGAAGGTTGTAGGCTTGATCTCTAGTACCACACACACATGCTTGAGCCCAGCCTGGGCGAGTGAGACCCTGCCTCAAAATCAAAACCATAAATGGGCTAGAAATAAGGCACAGCGCAAAGACCCTGGGTTCCATCCCTGGCAACACACACACACACACACACACACACAGAAGAAGAAGAGGAATAGGAAGTGGCATCTGCTGCCACCACTGCCACCACTAGATCTGGCTGTGGTGATGCAGGCTGGTTGGTAATCCCATCACTGCAGGAAGCTGAGGCAGGAGGATCACAAGTTTAAGTCCAGTCTGGGCAACTTCACAACAGAAAAAATGGGCTGGTGAAGTAACTCAGTGTGAAGGTCCTGGATTCAATTTTCTTTCATTCAAGAAAGAAAGGGGTGGAGGAATAGCTCAGTGGTTAAAGTGCTTGCCTGGCAAATGCTAAGTACCCGAGTTCGATTCCCTAGCACCACATAAATGCTGGGCATGGTGGCACACGTCTGTAATCCCAGCATGTTGGAAGAGGATTGCAAGTTCAAAGACTAGCCTGGACAACATAGCAAAACCCTGTCTCAATTTTTTTTAAAAAACAGGGGCTGTGTGTGGAGCAGTGATACAGCACTCATGTAGTGTGTGTGAAGCCCTGGGTTCCATCCACAGTACCATAAAGACAAAACAAATAAACAAACAAACAAACAAAAAATAACATCCTATGAAACTCAGGAATTGTGCTAATAAGATAGTCCACAGGGGTAATGAGCCATCATGACAGCTGCAGCAGAGGGACTCCGAGGAAAACTTTCTGGGAGGAGAATCCCAAGAGGCCCTGAGCAGGGCACCCTGGGGGACAGAGACATGACAAGCACGGAGCATTACCAGGCAGAAGGCCTGGGAAGAGGTGTGCCTATGGTACCAGAGATACAGAGGGTACAGAATGCTTTTGACCGAGGGCTCTAGGAAGGATTCCCTCCCTGAGGGAGGACTCTACACTGGGTCCAGAGGGACCCGCAGGGCTCTAATGAACAAGGTTAGCCAGAAGGAGCTAAATTCCCTGACATATGATTATTTATTTTATGTGTATGGTACTGGGGATTGGACCCAGGACCTTATCACTGAGCTAGAGCCCCTGGCCTTTTTTATTTTATTATTTTTGAGACAGGGTCTTCCTGTATAGTCCAGGCTGGTCCTCAACTCCTTGTTGAGCCCATGCTGGCCTCAAACTCACAGTAATCCTCCTGCCTTTCCTTCCCAAGTGCCGGGATTGTAGGTGTGTGCCACCATGCTCAGTTTATGTGGTGCTGGGGAATTGAACCCAGGACCTTGTGTGTACTAGGCAAGCGCTCTGACCACTATGCTGTTCCCCAACACCAACCCCCAGGCTTTTATGTTTTATTTTGAGAAAGACTCATTAAGTCTTGCTCAAAGCCTGGCTTGACTTTGCAATCCTCTTGCCTCTGCTTCTCAGAGGACATGGATTACAGGCTTGTGCCACCAAGTCTGGCTCCCGTAGATCTGAGTAGCCTCACAGATTGAGACAATCCCAGATAGAAACAATAGGGCTTTGTAAAAGCAGGAGTTCAGGGGCTGGAGGAATGGCACAGCGTTAAAGTGCTTGCCTACCAAGCACGAGGCCCTGGGTTTGATTCCCAAGCACCATATAAGCTGGTTGCCATGGCGCATACCTGTAATCCCAGCACTCAGGAGACTGAGGCAGGAGGATTGCCCTGAGTGCAAGGCTAGTCTGGGTTCCATAGTGAGTTCAGGACCAGCTGGGGCCACAGAGTGAGACCCTGTCTCAAAAAACAAAAGCAGGAGTCCAAGAGGAGGGTGACAGCACTGTGGGGACTCCAGGGACCAGGTGGCCAAAGGCCAGGCAGAGGGGCCCACGCTCTTCCTCTTCCTCACTCTGTTTCAGCCAGTGCCCTGCAGCCCACCCCACTGCCCTTTCCAGGTAGGTGCTGGTTCCAACCTCCTTCCCTGCCTCCCTCCCTCACCCTCCCCTGCCCCCTCCCCTGCCCCCAGGTGCTTGGCTTCTCAGCCTGGAAACCCCCATGGCGTAATGACCAACCTGCCCTCATGACTCTAGACGCCTACTTCTGAGTCTCCCCACTTCACAGAAGGAACTCCCAACCCCAGGGCTCCCACAGCTTCATTGTATACAGTGAGTCGGGCCCTGATCGGCGGTGCCAACTCACCCTTCTTCACAGAGCTGAGGTTGGTCGGGGGCCCGAGCCGCTGCCGGGGGCGCCTGGAGGTCCTGCACAGTGGCTCCTGGGGCAGTGTCTGTGATGACGACTGGGACGTGGTCGATGCCAACGTGGTGTGCCGTCAGCTGGGCTGTGGCCTGGCGCTGCCTGTGCCGCGGCCCCTTGCCTTTGGCCAAGGCCGGGGTCCGATCCTTCTGGACAACGTGGAGTGCCGGGGGCAGGAAACTACCCTGAGCGAGTGTGGCAGCCGGGGCTGGGGCGTCCACAACTGCTTTCACTACGAGGACGTGGCCGTGTTGTGTGACGGTGAGCAGAGGCCGGGGACACGGGAGGGCAGACAGGTGGCAGTGGTGGCAGGGCTATAGGCTAGGTACCTACATGAAGGGCCTGCCAGGGCCAGTAGTACAGGCCTGTAACAACAACACTTGGCAGGCAGATTATCCTGAGTCCAAGGGCAGCCTGGGCTACACCAGTGAGTTCAGGACCAGCCTGGACTACAGAGCAAGACCCTGTCTCAAAAAAAGAAAAAAAGAAAAGAAGAAGGCTGAGGCAGGAGGGTCATGAATTCAAGCCCACCCTGGGCAATTTAGGAGTTTAGACAAAATCAAAGATAAACAACAGTTGGGGATGTAGCTCGGTGTGAAGACCCTGTGCTCAAACCCCAGTACCATAATTAAATGCAGTCAGGCTGTTCCAGCTCGCTGACTGCCTGGTGCTGGGGAAAAGTCCTTTGTGGGTCCTGGAGGTTCTTCTGGCTCATTGTATATCCTTGGACGCAAAGAAAATCAGTACTCCTGCTTCTGCAGGGCCTGACTGTCCCAGCAGAGGCTGCCCAGCACTGGCCAGAAGCTCTACTGGGCATAGGGTGTAGCTGGGTCTCCATGCCGGAATTTCTGACTCTGCAAGTCTGGATGGGGTCTGGCAATTTGCATTTCATAAGTTCTCTGGGGATATGAGCTGCTTAAGAATTATGGTTAAGCTGGGCCTGGTGGCACAGGCCAGTCCCAGCACTCTGAGGGGCTGAGGCAGGAAGATCACAAGTTCAAGCTGAGTCTGGGCAATTTAGTGGCTTAGTGAGATCCTGTGGAAAAATAAACACTGAAAAACTGGGCTTCGAATGTAGCTTAGTGTGAAGGAAACAGCTTCAATCCCCAGTACCATAAGGGGAAAAAAAAAAAAAAAAAATGGGGTGGGCAAACAGCTCAGTGGCTAAAGTGATTGCATAGCACACACAAGGCCTGGGTTTGATTCCCCAGCACCGCATAAAGATTAGGTGGGCAATCCCTTCTCGGCATCTTGGCTAAGATCAAGTAAAGCTGGGCATTAAACTGGGAGCGTGACTCAGCAGTTAAAGCAGTTGTCTAGCAAGTGCAAGGCCCTGCGTGTGGTTCCCCAGCACCACATAAACTGGGCATAGTGGTGCATGCCTGTACTCCCAGCCGTCAGGAGGCTGAGGCAGGAGGATTGCTGTGAGTCCAAGGCCAGCCTGTGCTACATAGTGACTTCAGGATCAGGATGGGATACAGAGTGAGACAAAAAAAAAAAAAGAAAAGAAAAGAAAGAAAAAAATTAGCTCGTCATGGTGGCACACAACTGTAATCCCAGAATTTAGGAGGTGGAGGCAGGAGGAATGCTGAAGTCTGAGGCCAGCATGGGTTACATACTTAACTTGGAATGGCCTGAACTACAGCGTGAGACCCTGTATCAAAAATTCGGTGGCTTCAATCTGTGTAGCCAGAGGCCCTGAGGTAGACATCTAGGGGTCCTTGCCCTCACACATTTTTTTTTTTTTTTTTTTGAGACAGGGTCTCCCTCTGCAGTCCAGGCTGGTCCTAAACTCACTATGGAGCCCAGGCTGGCCTGTGACTTCGGGCAATCCCACCTCAGCCTCCTGAGTGCTGGGATTACAGGCCTGCACCACCACACCCAGTTTAACATGGTGCTGGGGAATCATAACTGGGTACTGAGTGCTTGACTTAGCATGCTTGCTAGGCACGCGCTTTAACCGCTGAGCCATTCCTCCAGCCCCCTCACATATTCTGTGTATGTTAGGGTACAGAAAAGATCCCTATATCCCTTTCTACCCTGCCTCCTTCCCAGAATTCCTGCCCACACAGCCACCGACCAGGAAGATGTTAACTAGCAGAGCACCCCCAACAACTCCTCAGAATGGGAAAGGTAAGTAAGGGGCACGTGGGGGACCCTAGAGCCTTAAGAGTCAAGCTGGGGGCTTCAAAAGAGGGAGCAGAGGGAGCAGAGGCACCTGACTGGGAGGGTCTGGAGAGATCATCCGAGCTAGGTGTGTAGCTCCACGGTTAGAGCACTTGCGAGGCCCTGGGTTTGATCCCCAAGCACTGCAGAAAAAGAAAAAAAAAAATTAGCCAGATTTGCTGTAATCCCAGCACTCGGGAGGCTGAAGCTGTGAGTTTGAGACTAGCTTGAGTTACATAGTGAGCTCAGGACCAGCCTGGACTGCAGAGTGAGACCCTGTCTCAAAAAAAAAAAAAAAAAAAAAAGAGCGTAAAGGACAATTAAGGAGGCAAGGTATGCACAGTGGCATATATTTGTAACCCTAGCTCCCTAGGGAGGCTGAGGCGGGAGGATCACAAGCTTGAGGTCACTCTGGGCAACTTAGTGAGACCCTGCCTCAAAATGAAATCTAGTTAAGGGCTGAGGGGCTTGGGGCGGAGATGTGAGGTTAAAGTGCTCGCTTAGCATGCATAAGGCCCTGGGTTCAATTTCTCTAGCACCACCTAAACTGGGCAGGGTAGTACATGCCTGTAATCGTAGAATTCAGGAGGCAGAGGCAGGAAGGTTGCCATGTATTTGAGGCCAAACTGGGCTATGTAGTAAGTGTAGGACCAGCCTGGACTACAGAGCAAGACCTAGGCTAAAATAAATAAATAAATAAATAAAGCTGTGGATGTAGCTCAGGGGTAGAACATGTACAGGATACTAGGTTCAGTTGTCCTGCACCACGAAATTAGTATTTAAAAAGAGTTCTAGAGGTGGGAGAGGGTCCCACCCATCAGGAGATGTGGCGGGGATTGGAAGGAGATGAGGAAAGGGAGGGCTAGTTTTTGGCAGGAGTGACACAGTCAAAGCTGGCTCTTCTGTGAGGTCCCCAATCACCCTCATAGAGACTCCAAGGAGGCAGCCTGCCCTGGGCTTTGGGCCGGGATGTGTGCCCTGTGCAGGGGTTGGGAGATGCTCCCTGTCCCCAATCACCAGGTGAGGGCAGCGTGCGCCTGGTGGGGGGCGCCAGCCCATGTCAGGGTCGAGTGGAGATCCTTCATGGAGGCCTGTGGGGCACCGTGTGCGACGATGACTGGGGACTGCCAGACGCCACAGTCGTCTGCCGCCAGCTGGGCTGTGGGGTGGCCTTGGCCGCCACCACCAACGCCTTCTTCGGCTACGGCACGGGGCACATCCTGCTGGACAACGTGCACTGCGAAGGTGGAGAGCCCCGCCTGGCAGCCTGCCTCAGCCTGGGCTGGGGTGTTCACAACTGTGGCCACCACGAGGACGCGGGGGCGCTCTGCGCAGGTGACGGTGGGCTGGGCAGGGTGGGGTGGGAGGCAGAGGGCCGAGGGAGGCCAGGGGGCAGAATTTAAGATTGACGGCCCCACAATTACTTCTCCTGGCTCAGGACTTTCAGAGGGTCTCACAATATCCATCTGCGAGTGGTAATACTGCAGTATTTTTCCACTAAGCATGCTCCTAGCTGGGTGTGTGGACACACACACCTGTAATCCTAGCACTTTGGGAGGTTAAGGTAGGAGGATCACAAGTTCCAACCCAGCCTGGGCAACTTAGTGAGAACCTGTCTCAATTAAACAGTAAAAAGGAGACAGCAAAAGCCCTGGGTTCAATCCCCAGTACTTAAAAAAAAAAAAACAACAACAAAAAAAAACCTTCTAGAATTGTTTCCAATATATTGATGGAACACTTCAGAGTAAGGTCGTAAGGCTCTAGAATTGCCTCCTGAATCACCCACCACAGCCTTCTGCAATTCTGAGGCCCCAAATTTATTCTCTTCCCACCTGGACCTTCTCCAATTTGCAGTGTGTTCTCAAAAAGAGGCATATCAGGGACACCGCAGCTGCTTCCCCGTGACCGCTCTTCAGGCTAGAAAGCGTCTGCAGCAACCCCAAGGCTGTCGCCCCTTTACGTGTGGGAATTCTGAGGCCCAAGGAGGCAAAGCTTACCCATCCTGAGCCTGGCAAACCTTAATGTGCCCTTGAAGTTGCCCTTGGCCTTACCAACCCCGTTTCAACTGCAATAGAGAAGTGTGTTTGTTTGTTTGCTTTTGTTTTTCAAGACAGGGTCTCACTCTATAGTCAAGGCTGGTCCTGAACTCACTATGGAGCCCAGGCTGGCCTTGGACTCACAGTAATCCTGCCTCAGCCTCCAGAGTGCTGGGATTACAGGCATACGCCACCACGCCCGGCTTATGTGGTGCTGGGGAATTGAACTCGGGTACTTAGCGCTTGACTTAGCGCTTGCTAGGCAAACACTTTAACTGTTGTGCCATTCCTCCAGCCCAATAGAAAAATTTTATTCCCCACGCCCCTCAGGATGGGCATGGCTGTCCTGGTAGGTGAGGCCTCCTGCGTCTCCACATCGTGGGCACACTGGGCATCTCAGGACACAGTACTATGGAGAGGTGACAGCCTGTCTGTGAAAGAAGTGACATGTTTGCAAGCACAAGTACATTACTATGAAGGGGGCTGAGCCCTGGAAGTAGAACCTGTTCTCCTGAGATACCTCTCTTCTCTGCTGACAGTCCCTCATCTTTTTTGCTGTAGACCTGGGTCCCCCAACTCTCACAGCACTGCCACCCTTGGCCACAAGAGAAGCCTGGTTGCAGCACACAGAGCCAGCAGGTAAAAAGCCCAGCCTGCAGGCTGGAATGGTGGGGGCCACGGTGGGTGGGCTTTCTGCATCCACAGGATGGGGCTTTGGGCCCAGAGGGGAAAGAGGTGAGACGCAAATGGAACCCAGAGCTCTGAAAAGCTGAGGGGAATGGGAGGGAGTATGAGAGGTCTTCGAAGCACTAAAGTAAAATTTGGGTCCAGGGCTGAGATGGGGAATTGTAAGAACTTGCGAGGGGGTTGAGCTAACCATTAATCAAGGTTAAAAGTGTGTTGAGAATTAGGTTTGAAGCTGGACATGGGCACTCAGGAGGCTGAGGCAGGATTGCCCTGAGTTCAAGGCCAGTCTGGGCTGTACAGTGAGTTCTGACCTGTGTGGACTACAGACAACCTGTCTCAAAAAAAAAAAAAAAAACCCCACAAAAATTAGGGTTGGAGCTATCTATGGGATTACAATTGGGACAAAAGCAGGGCTTGGTTCGTGCATGTTTGGAATCCCAACATTCTGGGAGGATGAGGCAGGAAGATCTTACTCAAATTCAAGTTGAGGACTGCCGTGACGCCGATGAAGCTGTTTATGATGGCAAGTGGATACAGTCATTGGAGAACCTCTGGCAGAGAAAATGCGGACCACCTGTTCATACAGAATACAGGCTTATTGTAGAAAATCTTTCCAGTCGCTGCAGCTGGCAAGACTTAAAAGATTTCACGCGGCAAGCAAGTGAAGTAACTTATGCAGATGCTCACGAAGAACGCACGAATGAGATCATCATTGAATTTCATTTCTACTCGGACATGAGGCGTGCTTTGGATAAACTGGATGGTACCAAAATAAATGGCAGAAATATTAGGCTTATTGAAGATAGCCACAAACAAACCATAGGCGGTAATACGCTGGAAGCAGATCAAGGTCACAGTCCAGAAGAAGGTCAGGAAGTAGGAATCGCCGTAGATCTCAAAGTATTTCTAAAAGTAGCTCTCAATCTAGTTCATGGAACAAAGATCGATCATGTTCTCCATCAAAAGGCAGGAAATCTAGATTAAAGAGCAAATCTAAGCCCAAGTCTAATCAGGGCTGTCATTCATTCTTAGAGCAGATCTAAGAATGCGTATGAAAAGTCCCAAAGCAGATCTCGATCTTAGTCCTCCAAAGAAAATGTAAAAAGTGATATAAAGTCAAAATTCTGGTCAAGGAGCCAGTCCTGCTCCCATTTACCTGTCCACCCTCAAAAGCTTGGTCTCCTCCAAAAAGAGCTACTTTGCCAATCTAGAACTCGCTTGAGGTCAAGGTCCAGATCAAGCCCCAGATTAACCAAGAACTCTCCATTCTTTGCACACTATTACGGAACACTTTCCTAAATGGTTAGGCATGTTAATTCTCTATATTTGTACTTGGCCTCTTCTGCAAGAGGATCTCCTGAGAACAGGGACACATGGTACCTTGATTTATGGCTAAATTTGATAAAAGTGAGGTTCTGAAATGGTGGCATAAAGTCAAAGACTTTTTCCTTCGTTGTAGAATTAAGGTAACTTTGATTTTATTGCTTTGGAGCTAAAGTAACTTCTGTAAGGTTTAAGCTCACTTAGATATTTTTAAAAAGCATTCCAGCAGGATCTGCTGCAGGGTTTTTGTTGTTTCGTTTGCTTATTTTTATTTATCTATTTTTGAGATAGGGTCTCGCTCTGTAGCCCAGGATGGTCCTGAACTCACTATGGAGCTCAGGCTGGCATGGCAATGCTCCTGCCTCAGCCTCCTGAGTGCTGGGATTACAGGCATGCACCACCATGCCCTGTTTATGTGGTGCTGGGGAACTGAACTTCGGTACTTAGCACTTGACCTAGTGCTTGGTAGGCAAGAGCTTTAAGCGCTGAGTCATTCCTCCAGCCCCTAGTCTTTAATTAACAGTTTAGTGTGTTGCTCAAACTGGAGAAGCACATACTGCATTTTCTGCTGAAAGAGGGTGAAGTTAAATAGGCATTTAACAGACCATCTAGTAAAAGTTGATTAATTAAATTTAACTCCCAATAATCAGTTTCCTTAATAATTAGTGAGGTTGTGTGATAAGTGTTTGGCTCATTCTTGCAAATCTTACACTTTTACATGGTTGGCTTGAAAAAGAAATGTGTAAACTCAAAAAGTATTTCGTACTTTATTATGAATAAAGTATAAGGAATACAAAAAAAGAAGATCTGGGATATAGGTCATTTGTATCGGTTATCACCCCTAGTACCAAACAATACCCAAATGGGTAAATACAAATCGCTTGAGAATATCTGGGATTAGGATTGGGTTCATCCGTTTTGTGGAGGTTCCACATCACACGTAAGATAACCTGGCGATGCCAGGTTCAAGACTGAGGGTGGGCAGCCCCGTGGGGGGTTCCCCTGGCCTGCATAGGTTGCCTCGACCTTTTCAAAGTACCTGGATGCCCTCCCTGTCTCCGCAGCTACCGGGCTTGGTGCTCAGCCCTCCCGAGAGACCGCACTGCTCACCACCGCGGCCTGGGCTGCCGGCAAAAAAAGTAAGTGGGGAGCCGGGGTTCCGCGGCGGGTGGGAGGGAGTGGGGCCGGGTCCCCGCCGGGGGGCCGCCACCCCAGCCCACCCCTCTGGCCGGGTGCCTGTGCGCCCCGCAGGCGGGCGGCTGCGGCTGGTGGGCGGCCCGGGCCCGTGCCGCGGCCGTGTGGAGGTGCTGTACGCCGGGGCTTGGGGCACTGTGTGCGACGATGACTGGGACTTCGCGGACGCGCGCGTGGCCTGCCGCGAGGCGGGCTGCGGGCCTGCGCTGGGCGCCACGGGTCTCGGACATTTCGGCTACGGTCGCGGCCCGGTGCTGCTGGACAACGTGGGGTGCACCGGTACCGAGGCCCGCCTCAGCGACTGCTTCCACCTGGGCTGGGGCCAGCACAACTGCGGCCACCACGAGGACGCGGGCGTGCTCTGCGCAGGTGAGGTGAGGCGGGGGCGCGCTTTGCAGCGCCGGCGGGGGCGGGGCCAGGCCTCGGGAGTGGGCGGAGCCTGCGTAAGCACGCACTGCGGCGGATGGGTGGAGCCTGACGAGGATGGGTGGGACCGCCGTGAGGGCGCTCTGCGGCTGCACTGCAGTGGTACTCTTCTGCGGAGAGAAGCGCGTGCTCTGCGGCTGCGCAGCACCGGGGCGGGGCTAGAAGGAACATGCCCTTTGCGGGAGAGAGTAGGGCGGGGCTAGGGGATGCGAAAGCCCAGGCGCAGTCGTTCTGTCCTGTGAAGGGCGGCGTCATTTGCTGAATGCTGAGTCAAAGCCCCGCAGATTTTATTAGAGGAGCGGGTAGAAAGAGTAGTTTGTCTTCTCAGAGCTATAGCCGAGAGAGGATGTTTGCAGAACCTGGGCACACATTCGTTGATTGCTATGGGAATATTTATCTCCACCCTCACCCCTCACGTGGTGCCCATACGTGGCAAGCTCTCTTTACCCAGCCCAAAGCCTTGATCACAAAGGGTTCGGAGGCAAGGGCATCTGCTCCCTTGGGCCCCAGGATCAAATTAGCATTTTTTTAAACACTGGAAATGGAATCCACGGTTTTTTCCCACTGAGCTACATCTTAAGCCCTATTTTTATTTTTGTTTTACTCTATTGTAAGGCAAGTTCTCGCTAAGTCGTAAGTTGCCCAGGCTGGGCTGGAACTTGGAAACCTCCGGCTTCAGAAGCCTCCCAGAGTGCTAGGATTAGCAGCGTGCACCTTCACAGCACACCAGACTCATAATCTCCATTTTCGTTTTTGTTTTTTTTAGTTTACGTATCACATCTTGATCATTTTTACTTCCCTTTCCTGTCCCCACTCCTCCATTTTCCATCTAAGGAACAGGGACCAGTTCTTTGGGATCCTGTTCTCGTTTCTGGCCATCCCTAGAACAACTTTTCTGGGGAGGATAGAAGGTGACCAAGTCCTAAGCGCCATACTCCCTAGTGTGATAGTGATCTCTTTTTTCTCTGTCCTTGTCGAGCCAGGCCCAGAGGAGCTGGGACTGCAGGTCCAGCAGGATGGTTCTGAGACCACGCGGGCGCCCACTCCTCGGCCCAGGGATGGTAGGTACTCAGAGATGCCTGAAAGTGAGGTGGAGCCCATCTGGATAGAACAGAGCTGCATGAGAAAGGTCACTTCCTGGGTTACAGCAGCTCAGCAGGTTTCCATCAGGTCCTGTTACCCTTAATAGAAGTATGGTATTCAGAATGAAGGAAGTAGGTTTTAAAGTAGAGCAATCTTGGGACTGAGAGTGTACCTCAGTAATTAGAGCCCTTGCCTAGGAATCAGTAGTCCCCAGGTTCTATCCCCCAGCATCACATAACAGCCGGGGGTGGTGGTGCACACCTGTAATCCCAGTATTTGGGAGGCTGAAGCAAGAGGATTGTCATGAGTTCAAGGCCAGCCTGGGCTACATAGTGAGTTCAGGACCAATCTGGATGATCCTTTCCCAGATAAATAAATAGAATGAGAACAATCTCATGTTGAGATTAAAATGAGGGAATGGAGATCCTGTCCTGCAGAGGGTAGTGAAAGAATTCTGAATTTAGCTCTGGAGCCCAGGGGATGTGGGGAGATTATGATGGCACAAACAATAGATCATCAGAATCTCCAAAGAGATGGCCTGAGGCTGAGGTCCTGGGATTGTGCACCAAGCCTAGGAAAGAGCAAAAGGAAGCTTCCCAGGCCCAAGGGCCACTCGGCACATTTGCATATTTTTTTAAGGCAATGTCTTATTTCTGTAGTCCAGGCCGATCCTAAGCTCATATGTAGCCCAGGAAGACCTGAAACTCACATCATTCCTCCTGCCTCAACCTCCTGCGTGCTGGGATTAGAAGTGTTGGTCACTACACCCAGTTTATGTGGTGCTGGGGAATTGAACCCAGGACTTTGCGCTTGCTAGGCAAATGCTCTAACAGCTGAGCAACCCCGTGTTCTAACCCCAAGTCGGCATCTGCACGGCTCCCATCCCGATTTAACCCCATTTGTCTGTCCTAAGGGAGGTTTTAGAGCCATGTGATCTCCTTCCCCCATCACCACCTTTGACCTCCCCATCGGCCCCTTAATTGGACTAGCCTGGAGGTAGCCTGGCACGGGGCAGCCAGCTCTAGACTCAGACTTTGTCCTCCCACAGGGCACTTACGTCTGGCCAGTGGAACCCATCGATGCGAGGGGCGTGTAGAGCTCTTTCTAGGTCAACGGTGGGGTACCATTTGTGATGATGCCTGGGACCTGCGGGCAGCCGGTGTCCTGTGCCGCCAGCTGGGCTGTGGCCAGGCCCTGGCAGCCCCTGGCGAGGCCCGCTTTGGCCCAGGCCGAGGCCCCATCCACCTGGACAATGTCAAGTGCCGTGGTGATGAGAGCACCCTGCTGCTCTGCTCTCACATCCGCTGGGACGCCCACAACTGTGACCACAGCGAAGACGCCAGTGTCCTGTGCCGGCTGTCGTGACTCCGTTCTGTGTACCACCTCTTCCGAGCCTCCTCCTCCAGGAGGTCCTCCTCTTATGACTTTGTCAGTTCACCTAGGCTTTTCCTCCCCTTGCCTGGGAGAGAGGCTGCTGGGGAAGGGCGGTCCTACCTGGGGCACCTGTACCCCATCACTGCTGTGTGACCTCAGCCTGTTGTCAATTGTCGTGGGTCCCATGCAATATACATACTCATGTTTTGAGCCAAGACAGAAAATGGGGAGGAGGTACCTCTTAGCTTCTCTTTTTCTGGGAGCTCCAAATACAGCCTTCCTGACCCTGGCTTCATTGGTCAAGGGCCAGGAGGTTCCGGGGCTCTCCACAAATGGGGTATCTACCCTTCCCCTTGCCTATCTTGGGAACAAGAAGGGTGAGGCGGGAGGGATGTGCGGCCTGTTCCTTAGACTCCCAGGGGCTGCAGAAGAACCTGGGTCATTGCCCTGCCCTGCTCCATGAGGGCCTGGACTCGGATGGTGCTCGGCTGGACAGAGGAGCCGGAGGGGCCAAAGCAGACACAGTGGCCCCTCCCTGCAGCTGGAACCAGCATCTCTGATTTATGTTACCCTGCCACAGGGCCTCTGCTTTGCGAAGAAGTCTGGGGGGCCTGTAGCCACCCATTCATAGGTGCCAACTCAATAAAGCATTGTCTTCCTGTCTTTATTTTATTTATTTATTATTTTTGAGACAGAGTCTTGCTTTATAGTCCAGGCTGTCCCTGAGCTTACTAGGTATAGCCCAGGCTAGCCTGGATGGCGCCAAAATCCTCCTGCTTCAGCCTCACAGGTGTTGGGATTACAGGCATGTGCCACCATACCCGGCTGTGCATTATAACTGAGGTGACCGAGCAGCGCAGGACATTATTTGTGGCAGTGTGAAAACTCCAGGGTGGACTGCAGGAAACCAGCATGGGGGTGGAGGAAGCTACTCAGGAGCATCCTCTGTGATCCCCGGGCAGCCGCGTCACACCCTGGGAACTCTGACTTACAGTGGCAGGCCTTCCAGGCACCCCACAGATCCCCTGGCCCAGCTCCTCTAGGCCTTTACATACAGAGAAATCTACGTGGAGCAAAAGAGGTTAGCTCAACCTCCCACAGCAAGGTATGGAGTCGCTGGAAGAGAGAGAACTCTCGAGAGGAGGCAGCAAGGGAGAAGGGGCTCAAATCAGCAGGCTTGGGACTTCCCAGGGGCTGCTGTGGGGTAGGGGAAGAGATTCTGCCAGAGCTCTTAGCTCCAGCCTGTCACTTCCCCAGTGTCCACTGTTCCATGTCAAGTCCCTGACCTTCAGGTCCAGCTTCCAGACTCTCTGCTTGTTTCTTCTTACTGCTATAATGAGTAAGCACACATGAAAGAAAAAGGGTGGGGGTTGGAGGAATGGCACAGTGGTTAAAATGCTTGCCCTGCAAGGGCAAAGCCCTGAGTTTGATTCCTCAGCACCATACAAAGCTTGTTTGTGTTTATATGGAACTGAGGGACAGATCTCAGGACCTTCACACCAGGCTACATCTCCAGCCCAATTTTATTATTTTTGGCCTTTTTTTTTTTGAGACAGATCTTCCTCTGTAGTCCAGTCTGGTCCTGAATTCACTGTACAGCCCAGGCTGGCCTTGAACTTTTGATAATCCTCCTGCCTCAGCTTTCCAAGGGCTGGGATCGTATGCCCCCACACCTGGCTAATTTATATGTGGCACTGGGAACTTAGGCATGCTAGGCAAGCACTCAAACCACTGAGCTATCCCTCCAGGGCCTTGTTTTTGATTTCTGAGATAGGGTCTCACTCGGTCACTGAGTTGCCCAGTCTGGGTTCCAGCTTGGAGTCCTTCTCCCTCAGCCTCCTCAGATTATAAACCTGCACCACCAGGCCTGGTTTAGGGCCTATGAATTCTCCCAACCCCTGCTGGAATCTGTCTACATCTCCTCCTTATCTCTGTATTTATTACTACAGTGTTTTCACGTTTTACCTGTCTGTAACCTATTCACCATAACACAGGAACCTTGAGCTTTCTCACGTTCATGAGTAGAACAGGGCAACTCCCCTGCTCAAAGCCCTTCCGTGGTTCCCTGTGCTCATCCTCAGTCCTTTAGCTCAGTAAAAAAAAAAAAATAAAAATAAAAAAGGCCTGGCTCCATTGGTGCCGTCAGCAGCATTCTTTGCCACTTGCTGCCAAGACTTTACCAGACCAAGCCACTTCCACCTCCTCCAATGTCTGGGCTCCCTTCCCACAGCAGGGCCTCTGCACATGCTGTTCTCTGCCGGGAGCACACACCACTAGCCCCTCCTCTTTTCCTTTAACCAATACTTTTTTTTTTTTCCCCAGTACTGGGAATTGAACACAGGGCCTTCGCTCTGCTCTAAGCTGTCTGCACAAACCCTTTTTCTTGTTTATCTGAGATAGGGTCTCTAAGTTGCTAACTTGTCCAACCTGGGCTCAAAGGTGTTGTGATCCTCCTGCCTCAGTCTCCTAGAATGCTGGGATTACAGGTCTGCAATACTAAACCCATCTTAACCAACTTTTTTTTTTTCTTTTGAGACAAGGTCTCACTCTGTAGTCCAGGCTGGTTCTAATCTCCCTATGGAGCCCAGGCAATTCTTCTGCCTCACCAAGTGCTGAGATTACAGGCGTGCACCACCATGCCCAGATTAATTAACGTTTTTATTATTATTATTATTATTATTGAGACAGGGTCTCGCTTTGTAGCCCAGGCTGGTCCTGAACCCACTATAGAGCCCAGGCTGGCATAGCAATCTGCCTGCCTCAGCCTCCCTTGGGCTGAGAGTACGGGCATATGCCACCATGCATGGCTTTATGGGGTGCTGGGGAATCGAACTCAGAGCCCCGTGCTTGCAAGACAAGTGTTATAACTGCTGTGCCGCCATTCCTCCAGCCGTTTGAGTAACTTGTTTAACCTTGAGTCTCAGTTTTTATTTTCTCCGGCACGGCTTTCACTGACAGGCCTGCCTGGTCCAGCCCAGGACCCTCCCTCACACCCTGCACCTCCCCAGCGACCACTCACATCTCGCACCTCATAGATGATTGCTTAGCCTGTGTCCTCTGCTCGCCCAGGGTTGGCTGAAGACGGGAGCTGCCTGGTCGTTCCGGCCTCTGTGTTGTTCCGGCTTCTATGCACAGGGCCTTAGGCACAGTTGGTGCTCACATTATATTTGTAGAAAGAGTGCTAGACGTGCACAAGTGCTTCGGGAGCGCCTCTCTGCTAGGCCAAGCAATGTGGCAGGTCCTAGAGCTGCAGAGCGAACAGAGACCTGGATGGGGTTACATGGCACAAGATGACCTTCAAGAGGACAAAATGGGCTGGGGTGTGGGTCACTGGTACAGTGCCTGCATGGCACGTGTGAGGCCCTGGGTGCACACCCCAGCACCACAAACAAAGAACATGTATGAACTGGGAGTGGTGGCACACACCTGTAATCCTAGGACTCTGGGAAACTGAGGCAGGAGTTTCTGGGAGACAGTCCAGGGTTGAGTTCCTTAGTAACTTAGCAAAGCACTGTCTTAAAAAAAAAAAAAAAAGTCTAGGGCCAGGCCTGATAGCACAGCCCTATAACCCTATAATGTCAGCACTCTGGAAGGCTGAGGCAGAAAAATCATCAGTTTGAGCTCAATTTGGGAAATCCAATATAAAAAAAAATGGTCCAGGGATGTAGCTTAGTGTGAAGGCGCTGGGCTTGATCCCCAGTACCAAAAAAAAAAAAAAAAAAAAAAAAAAGGTTTAGATATGTATCTCAGTGCAAAGGCCCTGGGTTCAATTCTCAATATCACTAGCAAAACAGAACACCAAAGAGATGTATGACAAACAGTCAAACACATATACACAACTTAAGGTAATACGGGCACAGTGATACACACCTCTGATCCCTGTACTCTGGGAGGCTGAGGCAGGAGGATAGCATGCCTGGACAACGTAGCAAGACACCGTCTCAAAACTTTAAAAAGGGACTGGAGATATTACTCTAGGCAAAGACTTTCCGTTCAGTCTCCAGCACTGAAAAAAAAGCTAAGGTAGTAAGTCATGTTCCTAAGAAAGCGGAGTATGGTCTATGGAGCAGGGAGTCAGGACGGATCGTAAGGAGGTGTGGCATGAGCTATGCCCAAGCAATGGGAAGAGCTGAGCATGACCCGTGGAGGAGAGTCCTTCCAGGCCCTGCGATGAGGACTCCCCTCGGCCTTCAGAAGGACCGGAGAGGGAGCGTTACAAGTAGGATGAGCTAAGCGACGAGTCAGGAGAAAGTATTACAGCCAGACCACTCAGGCCTCGTAGGCCAAGAGGTGGCGAGAAGTCACTGGAAAGAACATGAGTCCTCCGATGTCCACTAATAGACATCTTTCAGCTTATCCCTGAGGATTTAGTTAGAAGGACTCGGGCTCAGGACTGTTGGTGCAGGCCTATTGTTCTCCTTGCTCTCCAGGAGGATTGTAAATTTGAGCCCAGCCTGGGCAATTTAGCAATTTAGGGAGACATTGTCTCAAAATAAAAAATAAAAATGGGCTGGGAAATGTAGCTCGGAGTGAAGCCCTTGGGCCGACCTTGGGGGAGATAGATATACAGTGAGTTCAGCAGAATGAAAGGACTGGGGAGAAGGAGCCAGGCCCAGCTCCTGTAATCCTAGTGGTCTAAGAGGCCAAAGTAGGAAGATTCCAAGTTCAAGTTGAGCCTGATAAATTTAGTAAGACCCTGTCTCAAAAATAAAAATGGACTCGGGGTGGGCTGGGGGCATAGCTCAGTTGTTAGAGGGCTTGCCTAGCAAATGCAAGGTCCTCGGTTTAATTTTTTTTCTATTTATGTATCTGAGACAGAGTCTCACTCTGCAGCCTAGATGAGTCTCGAACTCATGGCAGTCCTCCTGCCTCAGTCTCTGCGTGCTGGGATTACAGGTCTGTACCACCACACCAAGTTTACGCGATACTGGGGAATTGAACTCAGGGCCTTGGACAAACTGGAAAAGTGCCTCGCTGCTGAACTATGCCCCCTGCCAGCCCTATTTATTCATGTATTTATGTATTTATTTTGAGACAGGGTCTCGCTCTGTAGCCCAGGTTGATCCTGAACTCACTATGGTGCCCAGGCTGGTCCTGAACTCACAGCAATCCTCCTGGTGTGTCACCACACCCAATTATGTGGTGCTGGGGAATTGAACTTGGGTACTTTGCACTTAACTTAGCACTTGCTAGGCAAGAGCTTTAACTGCTGAGCCATTCCTCTAGCCCCTTTATTTTTTGGAGAGAGGGTCTCAGTCTGTAATGCAGGCTGGTCCTCAACTCACTATGCAGGCCAGGCTGGCCTCAAACTCACAGCAGTCCTCCTGCCTCAGCCTCTTGAGTGCTGGGTGATTCATGTAGTGCTGGGGAATTCAACCCAGGACCTTGCACATCTAGATAAGCAAACACTTCAACCACTGAGCTCTAACCCCTAGCCTCCCAAAATGTCATTTTTGTTCTTTTTATCTTTTTCTTTTTTTATGGTCCTGGGGACTAAATTTAGGGCCTTTTTACTGCGCTACATCCGTAGACTTTTTTATTCACTTGCAAGCTAAGAGCTCTAACCACTAAGCTACACCCCTGGCCCCTTGCCTAGATTACTATCATTTCAGAGTACAGGGAATTGAATCAAGAGCTTTCACAGAGGACCACATCCTCAGCCCATTTATTTATTTATTTATTGAGACAGGGTATAGTTAATCTGCTAAATAGCCCATGATGGACTAGAATTTGTGATAGACCCTCCTGTCTCAGCCTCCCAGAGTGCTAGGATTACAGGTGTAGAAAGCCACCACACCTGGCCTTTTTTTTTTATTGTTGTTATATAACACAGGGCCTCTTGCTGCTAAGCACAGACTGTCCCCCCAGCCCAATTACAGTTTTATTGAGGTGTGATTCATATACCATAAAGTTCACCCTTCCAGTGGGTTAAAACCAGTGGCTTGTACCATGTCCAGGAGGCTGTACAAGCCTCACCACTGTCTGTCCCCTCTCCCCCAAAACCCTCACACCTACTGGCAGTCACGCCTCATTCTCAACCCTTCCCTCCTGACCTCTACCTCAGGCCACTAACTTCCTGTCTCTAGGAATTTGCATGTGCTGCCTTTGTTCCCTGAGCATAGTGTTTTCAAGATGTATCCACGTGGATTCCTCTTCTAATGAGATAATAATAAGCCGGGGCTGGAGGAATGGCACAGGGGTTAAAGCGCTCGCCTTGGAAGAACAAGGCTCAATTCCCCAGCACTGCATGGTGGTGTACACCTGTAATCCCTGCACTAGGGAGGCTGAGGCAGGAGGATTGCCCTGAGTCCAAGGCCAGCCTGGGCCACACCAATGCGTTCAGGACCAGCCTGGGCTACAGAGTGAGACCTTGTCTCAAAAAAAAAAAAAGAAAGAAAAGAAATAATATATCCATTCCTTGATAGACAGGAGTATTGTTCCACCCTCCCCCCCCACCTTGTTTCCCTGAGGATTGACCACCTGTCACATGCTGGGCATGTGCTGTGCCACTGAGCTACACCCCAGTACTTGTGAATGCTGCTGAGGACATTGCTGCACAGGTAGCTGAGAACCTGTTTTCAAATCTCTTGGGTACATACCTAGGAGTGGACTTGCTGGGTCTTATGGCAATCTAGCTTGCCACATCAGGGAAACATAGCACCTTACATTCCTTCAGCCGTGCACGAGGGTTCTGATTCCTCTACGTGCTTGTCAATGCCTGTTATTTCCCTTGGTAAATATTTGTGTATTTAATTTTGCTAGAATGGGAATCCGGCCCAGGGCTCTCACACCGAGCAGCACTTCCAGCTCTTTTGTTTTGTCTTTGATTTGGGGGTGTCTCGCTACATCACTAAATTACCCAGGCTGAACTCAAACCTGCACATCTCCTGCCTCAACCTCCAAGAATCCTGAGATTACAGGTGTGTGCCACCAGGCCCAGCTTTCCTTTTTCAATTTTTTTCTTTTTGTCTTGAGACAGAGTCTCACTCTGTAGCCCAGGCTGGCCTTGGATGCATGGCAGTCCTCCTGTATCAACCTCCCAGAATGCTGGGATTACAGGCATGTGCTGCTACGCCCAGCTTCCATGGTGCTGGAGAATAAAACCCAAGGCCTCCAGCTTGCTAGGCAAGTTCTCTAACTACTGAGCTACAACCTCAGCCCCTCTTTCTTTTTGATTTTTTAAAATTATATTTAAGAATTGCAGGACTGGAAGAATAGTACACTAGTTAGAGCACTTACCTATCAAGACCAAGGCTCTGAGTTCAATTCCCTAGTACCACATAAACCGGGCATGGTGGCATATGCCTCTCCTAACAACACTTGGGAGGCTGAGGCAGGAGGATTGCTATGAATTTGAGGCCGGCCTGGGCTACAGAGCAAGTTCAGGACCAGACTCCTGCTTCTTTTTTTTTTTTTTTTTTTGAGACAGAGTCTCGCTCTATAGCCCAGGCTGGTCCTGAACTCACTGTGGAGCCCAGGCTGGCCTTGGACTCACAGCAATCTTCCTGCCTCAGCCTTCCAAGTGCTGGGATTACAGGCATGCGCCAACATGCCCAGATTATGTGGTGCTGGGGAATCCAACTTGGGTACTTAGTGCTTGACCTAGCACTTGCTAGGCAAGTACTTAACGTCTAAGCCATTCCTCCAGGCTGAAAATTCTTTTTTTTTTGAGACACGGTCTAGCTTTGTAGCCCAGGCTGGCCTCCAGTTTATAGCAATCCTCCTGCCTCAGGCTTCTAAGTGCTGGAATTATAGGCATGCACCAACATGCCGGTTTATGTAGAGCTGCAGAATCCAACTCAGGGTCTTCTGCTCACTAGGCAAATGTTCTAACCACTGTACCATTCCTCTAGCCCAGATGTGGGTTGTTCTGAATCACACACACATAAAAAGATCAAGAAGTTCGATTCCCCAGCACCACATAAAGCCGGGCCTGGTGGCACTCGCCTGTAATCCCAACTAGGGAGGCTGAGGCAGGAGGATTGCCATGAGTTTGAGGCCAGCCTGGGCTATATGCCGACCTCGGGACCAGCATAGAATACAGAGCCAGACTGCTTCTTAAAAAAAGATCAGGAACTAGGTCTACGATAGGAGTGGACAGGGCAGGTCGCAGGCAAGGCTCAGCCCTTCCGCTCAGATAGTCTCACGCCCTCCCGCTGAGTCACGACTTCCGTGCCACGCCAGTGGCAGGAGACCAGAGAGGAAGTAGGCGTCCGCCCCCGTGGGAACCGAAGCCCCGCCCATAGCTCTGTAGCAGCCTCCTGATTGGACAGTCTGGGAACGCTATAACCAATCATAGAAAAGTGCAGAGTCTGGGTGGGGCGAGGCTTGGGGAGAAGGCGACGCCCTTGGAGTCCTTGGGTTCCGCCGCGCCCACCAGGGCTTTTGGGTGCGGCTGGGGCTTCTCTACCGGACGGGCAGGGCCGGTGAGACACACAGGGTGCTGAGCTTGGGTGCTGCCTACACGGAGACAGGAGACAGGAAGGAAGGGATCGAGAAGGATTCCCAAGATCCTAGAACATAGGAAATCTTTCCTGGTATGTGGAGTCATTCGCAGTTTACAAAGAGCTATTGGCATCCCCGCCCAGGGCCGGCTTGGGGTGTTTTCAGAGGGCACATTTTACCGAGCGAGGCCTGTTACAAGTGTAAAGCCAATTTCTCAGGAAACCAGACTAGATAGGGAGACCCCTCTGTCCCCGAGAATGGACATGCACACTAGGTAGGTTACCCCACTCCTCAGGAACTGTGGGTTTTACCCAGGGCCTCTGCACTAAACTAAAGTTCCCAACCCTTTTCTTTTTTTTTTTTTTTTTTTTTTTGAGACAGGGTCTCACTCTGTAGTTCAGGCTGGTTCTGAATTCACTGTGTAGCCCAGGCTGCCCTCAAACTCACCGCAATCCTCCTGCCCATCTTCTTGAGTGCTGGGATTACAGGCATGTGCCACCACGTCCAGCTTATTTATTTATTTGTTTTATTTTTGCTTTTGAGACTAAGACGCTGAATTGCCCAGGCAAGGCTCTTGCTGTCTTCCTGCCTCAGCCTCCCAGAGACCTGTGATCTCTCTCACAGGCTGGCACCTCCTCAGGCAGTTAGACTGAGAGTTTTTATTTATTTATTTATTTATTGAGATAGTATCTTGCTGTGTAGTCCAGGATGGCCCTGAGTTCACTATGTAACGCAGGTTGGCCTTGAACTCACAGCAATCATCCTGCTTCAGCCTCCTGATTGCTGAGATTACAGGTGTGCGCCAACTTGCCCAGCATATGTAGTGCTGGAGACTCAAACTCGGGGTCTTGAGCTTGCTAGGCAAGCAGCACTTTAACTGCTGAGCTTTCCCTCCAGCTCTAGACTGAAAGTTAACAACCAGCTGCCTAAGGCTCACGCTGAGGAGTGTCCCATATGGTCCTCAGAGTCAGGCTCTTCAGTCAGACAAGGATCATTATTCTCCCTTTTCACTCAGAGAAGGATCTAGCCTCACCAGGATCACCCACACTGAGCTCCAGGCTGACTTGGAACCTGGGGATGCAAGTTCTCACTAGCTTTTCCTCCCGAGGTGGCTTGGTGGTCCATGTTTGGGTTCTTTCAGGCCCAGAGAGCCCCTTGGTCACTCTCAGGTAGGATGAGATGCTACAGGTGGAGGAACACCAGCTCTGTGCCTCTCTGAGTCCAGCTCCCATCTCAAGAGCGCTGTAAGAGGCCCCCTACGTCTGTGCGGAGCTCTGCCGCTGTGGCTTCCCAGGGGATTTTGTACCCAATATCTCATCTGATGGCCCTGACCCCAGGGAGGAGTAAAAGTTATTGACCCCAGGATACAAGTGAGGAAACTGATGGTGGGCCCAGTGGTACAGACCTGTAATCCCAGCACTGTGGGAAACTGAGGCAGGAGGATGGCAAGTTTGAGCCTAGCCTGGGCAACTTTGTGACTTAGTAAGACTCTCTTAAAATAAAAAAAATAAAAATGGGCTGGATGTGTTGCTTGGTGTGAAAGCCCTGGGCTCAATCCCCATTACTATAAAAAATACCAAGGAGATAGGCTCAAAACTACTGGGCATCCTTTGAATAATGTTGAGGTTCAAAAACACATAAAGAAAAAGTATCCTCTGAGGCTGGAGGAATGGCACAACAGCTAATGCACTTGCCTAGCAAGTGCTAAATCAAGCGCTAAGTACCCGAGTTTGATTCCCCAGTACCACATAAGCCAGGAGTGGTGGTGCACGCCTGTAATCCCAGCACTCTGGAGGCTGAGACAGGAGGATTGCTGTGAGTCCAAGGCCAGCCTGGGCTTCATAGTGAGTTCAGGACCAGCCTGGACTTCAGAGCAAAACCCAGCCTCAAAAAAAAAAAAAAAAAAAAAACCAACAGTATCCTCTATCCTCTGAGTTCTGACCACCTGCTACTGCCCTGTGCTATATAGGATGTGAAGATGCGCAAAAATTGTAGATAGTCAAAAGAGACCTGATGTATATACACTCCTAGCCCTTTTATAAGACCCGCGTGCAGGGGGTTCTGGAGGAGAAATGCTGTGGGCCTCAGAGGGAGGAGCAAAGGCAGCATTCCTCCCTAGGGATTCTGGGAGCCTTCTGGAGGAGGACTGAAGGCCACAAATTGGAATGGGGACATGGCCTCCCCTCGATATCCTTACCCAGCATCCTGGGTTTGCCCTGTCCTTGTGTGTGTCAACTACAAGACTTTATCTTTCTTAGTTATTTTTGTTATGGTGATTCAATTCTTGAAATGCACAAGTTAGAAGAGGAAAGATTAGTTTTGGCTCACAGTTTCAGAAGGTCACAGTTCACTCAGGGACAGCCAGCTATAGTGGATGCACATGGCAGAGGCAGAGGTGGAGACAGCTCCTCACAGCATTGCAAAAAGAAAGCCCAATCAAGTCAAGTCCCAGAAGGAAGGCAGGAAGCAGCTTATAACCTTCCAGGTCCCATCCCAGTGATATGCCCCTTCTAGGTTTATGCCCCCACCACACGCCTACGCTCTATAATCGAATCCACCCCTCTAGATCAGGCATCTCCTAACAGCACGTGGTTCCATAGATAATCCATAACATCCTAAAACATGAGACATTTGGGGGACATTCCAGATCCAAACCATCATATTATGCGTCTGGTGAACAATGGACAATTTTTATTTTTCAGTGCCAGGGATCAAACCCAGGGTCTCTGGCATGCTGGGCAAGCCCTGTACCAGTGAGCTACTTTCATAACCTGACACTCAACATTCATGAACAAATGAATGAATAAATGGGCAAATGGGTAACCCTAGTCATAAGCAGATCGCTTCTTCTTTTTTCTTCTTTCCTTTTTTTTCTGCAGTCCAGGCTGGTCCCGAACTCACTCGTACAGTCCAGGCTAGCCTTGAACTCAAGACAATCAGCCTGACTCAACCTCCTGAGTGCTGGCAATCCAGGTGTGTGCCACCACACCCAGCTTTATGTGGTGTGGGGGAATAGAGCTAAGCAAGTGCTTTAGCTACTGAGCTATATCTCCAGCTCCTTTATTTTTATTTTGAAACAGGGTCTTGCCAAATTGCTAATTAGCTCAGCCTGGGCTCCAACTTGCAATCCTTCTGCCTCAGCTTTCCAAAGTGCTGGGATTATAGACTTCACCACCATGCCCACCTACCTCCAAGTTTGCGTTGGACCGGAAGAAGTTTATTTTTGTTTAAAAATTTTTGTTTGTTTGCTCTTCCGGGAATGGAACCCAAGGCTTTCACATTGAGCTACATCTCTAGTCCTTTTTTTTTTTTTCATTTCAATTCTGAGACAGGGTCACTTTAAGTCATGAGTTTGCACAGGCCAAACTTTGAATGTGTGACTATGGTTTGGATCCTGAGTGTCCCCAAAAAGTTTTATGTATTTGGAATTATGTCTTATTAAGAGGTAGAACCTGGCTGGAAGGACAGATGCTTGGGGCTTGATCAGGAAAGAATATGTCAATTTGTTAATATTGGGGGAGCATTACCCAGCCCCACGAATTGTGTGAGATCTTCTGAAACTGCGAGCTAAATAAATCTTTCCTCCCGGGGCTGGAGGAATGATGGTGGTTAAAGTGCTTGCCTTGAACAAGCACAAGGCCCTGAATTTGATTCTCCAGTGTGCATGAAGTTGGGCATGAAGCCGGGCATGGTGGCACATGCCCGTGATCCCAGCACTTGGAGGCTGAGGCAGACTGACTGTCCTGGGTCCAAGGCCAGCCTGAGCTACATAGTTAGACTGTCTCAAAATAAATAAATAAATACATGTTAAATTGTGGATGTTGGGTATTTTGTCACAGCAACGAATAAATAACTAAGATTGTGACCCTCTTCCTTAGCCTTCTAGAGTGCTAGGATTACAGTCCTGAGCCACCAGGCCTGGCTTTTTAATCTTTCTTTCTTTGATTTTTTTTCTATCTTTTTTTTGGTGGTACTGGGACTTGAGCCCAGGTCCTTCATACTGAGCTATAGTCCCAGCCTATTTTTATTTTTGATTTTTAAGACAGGTCTTGCAAAATTGCTGAATTGCTAAATTGCCCAAGCGGGGCTCAAACTTGTGATCCTCCTGGTCAGCATCCCAGGCTGTTGGAATTATAGGCCTGTGCCACCAGGCCCAACTGAAAAACATCTTTATGCCCCACTCTTGCCCATATCCATGTCTCTGTGGGGCAGTTGAAAACAGTCCTGAACTACTGAGGATTGTGGTTATTGTTCCTATTTTTCCAGAGACCTAATGTTAGCTCAGTGGCTGCCAAAACTTCCGGCTGGAGAGAGGCAGAACTCAGGTCCAGTCCTCCACAGAAGTCCCTTCCACTGTCACATACTGCTCTAGAGTGAGCTCTCAGGGGCCCCTCCGCCTGTCTGGGGTGCAAACAAGGTCACAGGGCTGGGTTTTCTATAGCAGGTTGTGCCAAGGATACATCTGCCTGGCCTGGTGGCCTCTGCCTTCCCAAAGCAGCCATCCATCTTTCGTGATTGGGTCCAGCCAGCAGCTTCAGGGACGGTTCTTGGGCATCTGGCCAGCCTGCTCAGCTACGCCTCTGCCTCCAGCAGCCTGTCTTCCGGTCTGTCACTCTTTGAGTGTATGTGTGTGTTCCCAAGGATTTAACCCTAGGCCTTTGCACTCAGCTGTATCCCTTTCTCATTTTTTATGTTTATTATTTTCATTTTTACTTTTTGATTTTGAGGCAGGGCTTTGTTATTTTACTAAATTGCCCAAGCTGGGCTTGAATTTATAATCCTCCCGCTTCAGCCTCCCGATGTGTCAAGATTATAGGCCTGCACTACCACATCCAGATGCAGCTTTCCTCTTTCCCCAGGCCCTCTGCATTACCATGGAAGATTCTAGTTTCAAACTGGAAGACATATCTTCCCCCATCAAAACCTCTTCAGATGAACTTCCTCACACCAGGTGGGCCTTGGCCTTCGTCCAAGTCAACTCTGAACTCCCCAAGGGTTTGTATGAGTCCTGAGGGACCTCTCAAGACCAAAACCCTGCCCTTTCTCAGCCCTCTGGCACCTCTATGCCGTTTGTCCCCCTCTGCCGGGTCTTCATGGTCCCCAACGTCAGTGCTTCCTTCTTTCCCCATTCAGCCCGATCGCTGCCCCCTCGTTCCTTTGACCTGTTGGGCTCTTTCTCCTCTTCCTTGGCCACAGCTGGCCCCGCCTGCCCGCCCCATGGTCTGACCTTGGCTTTCTCAGCTCCCAACCCACATGGCGTAGGGCTGTGAGAGAAAATCTCAGGCCTGGGCAGAGAGGGCCCTCAGTGGCCAGTCCTCCCTCAGCTCACTCCCCACCCTCTCCGCAGGCTGCCCCAAGCCAGCAGCCTGTTCTCAGCCTCCTCAGCTCTTGCCATGACTCAGCAAAGGAGTTCAGCTGCTCTTCCCCGAGAATTGGCTCTCAGGCACCGCCCTGCTGTCCACTCCAAAGTCCATCCCTCTTGGCTTCCGGCTCCGAGGACCCTCCCAAGGCTCCTGGCTCTCCCCACCCCAAGCCACCCACTGTCCCTGCCACCTCCAGCCCCCTCTCTCCAGTCATGTGCACTGAAGCCACCCCTAGCCTCTTCCAGCCTAAGGAAACCAGCCAGCGGAGGCAGCACCTCCTCCCTGCCTCATCCGGCTGTTAAAGCACCATTGAAAACAGTCATGCCAAGTTTTCTTTCAAAGCTGGGGAAGGAATGCCCAGGGCCGATTTTTTTGTTTTGTTTTGTTATTGCAACAGGGTCTCGCCCTGTCACCTAGGCTGGTTCTGAACTAGCTATGTAGCCCAGGCTGGCTTTGGGCTCATGGCAGTTTTCCTGCCTCAGCCTCCTGGGGTGCTGGGATTACAGGTGTGCACCACCACAGCTGGCTTTCTGTGGTACTGGGGAATCAAACTTGGGGCTTCATGCTTGCAAGGCTAGTGCTTCAACCACTGTGTTATTCCTCCAGCCACCCCCCCCCCCCCCCCCGTACTTATTTTATTTTTTTATTTTGAAACAGGGCCTTGTTAAGTTGCCCAGACTGGGCTTGAACTTGAGATCCTCCTGTCTTGGCTTCCCAGAGTGCTGTGCTTACGGTGTGTACCACCACACTTGGCCTAAGTCGAATTTTTCATCTCTCTAACCACTGCTACCCTGGACCCCCATAATTGGGCCCAGCAAATTTGACCTTCACAAGGTCAATAAAGATGTCATGGGCTGGAGGAATGGCTCTGCAGCAAGCACTAAGTACCTGAGCTCGATTCCCCAACGCCACATAAAGTGGGCATGGTGGTGCATGCCTGTAATCCTGGCACTCTGGAGGCTGAGACAGGAGGATTGCTGTGAGTCTATGGCCAGCCTGGGCTACAGAGCGAGACACTGTCTCAAAGTAAATAAATAAATAAATAAAAGATGCCACGACTCATGACAAGCCGATCTTTTCTGACTTGATATGTTTTATTCTGGGGCCCTTTGGTGCCACAGAGGGATACACGGCCACGTGGAAACACAGGCTTTCCAGGTCTCCTTGCGAGCTTGCCTGTCCCCATCCTTCAGCCCCTTCTCATTTAGCCTTCTAGGGCACAAGCCCCCACCTTCCACTGAGAGCTCAAATTTCCCTCCATAGCCCCACGCTGGCCAGACCATCTGGGCACCATTTTTACGTGGCACTTCCTGAATGGGACCCACTGGGACTCACTGGTCTTTCTCTTAGACTTGCTCTATCTCAGAAAGTGGAACTGGGACAATCCTTTTTTTTTTTCTTTTTTTTTTCAAACAGCGTCTCTCTCTGTAATCCAAGCTGTTCCTGAATCACTGTGTAGCCCAGGTTAGCCTCAAACTCATGCCCATTCTCCTGCCTCTCAAGTGCCAGGATTACAGGTGTGTGCCATTACTCCCAGTTTATGTGGTGTGGGGAATTGAACTCAGGGCCTGTGCTTGCTAGGCAAGTGCTTTAACTACCATGCTATTCCTGTAGCCCCCATCTTATCTGCTGTGTGTGTGTGTGTGTGTGTGTGTGTGTGTGTGTGTGTGTGTGTTTGTGTGTGTGTGTGACACTGGGGAGTGAACCCAGGGCCTTTGTATGGAGCTACATCCCTGGCCCTTTTTATTTAAAAAAAAAAAAAACCATTGAAAAAAGGGTCTCACTGAGTGGCTGAGTTACCGAAGCTGTGCTGGAACTTGTGCTTCTCCTGCCTTGGCCTCCTGGATGGCTGGGGTGACAGCTCTGCGACACCGTGCCTGCCTCTATCCATCTATGTTCTTTGTTCTCGGGGCCACCACTTCTGCCCCACTGTTGCTCTACTGCATCCTGTTCTCGGGGCCACCACTTCTGCCCCACTGTTGCTCTACTGCATCCGCCAGTGACTCCAGAGTCTCCACAGTGGGCGCCCTTTCTCAACCAGCCCACCCTCTGCCCTGCTGTCAGTGATCATTTTAAAATGCAAGCCCAACAACCTCTCTCCTTTGCTTAGAATTCCTTCTGGCTGATTTTTTTTTCTTTTTTCTTTTGAGACAGAGGCTCACTCTGTAGCCCAGGCTGGTCCTGAACTCACACCAATCCTCCTGCCTCAGCCTCTAGAGTGCTGGGATTACAGGCCTGCGCCATTATGGCCCAGCTTGCACGGTGCTGGGGCATTGAACCCAGCATTTTGGGGCTCCCAGCTCCCAGCTGAAGATCCTGAAGGGTGTGAATCTGCTCTATCCTCAGATTTCCTTCCTTAATGCTTCTGGAAACATCTTTATTTACCCTCCTCCAACCCCAGAACCCAGGAAATCCCCCTTGATATCACTGATAGCCAGGAAATCCCCAGATAGCCCGAATTGCTTTTTTTTTTTTTTTTTTGAGTGCTGGGGATCAAGCCCAGGGTCTTTACTCTAAGCTGCACCTCCAGCCCTTTTTCTTCCTCTCTGTTTTTATCCTGATATAAGGGATTGAACCCAAGATCTTCACACTGAGTTACGTTTCCAGCACCCCCACCCCCTTTTTTTCTTTTGGAACAGGAACCAGCTAAGTTGCTAATTGCTCAGACTGGGCTCAACTTTGCAATCCTCCTTCCTCAGCCTCCCTAGACTATTAAGATTACATTGTGTGTGCCATCAGACCCAGGTACCTGACTGCTTTATATTTTCCTTGTGGTATTGGGGATTGAACATAGGTCCTTGGCTATAAGCTACATCTCCAGCTCATTGTTGTTATTTATTTGAGACAGGGTCTCTCTAAATCATTAAATTGCCTTGACTGGGCTTGAATTTGCAATTCTCCTGCTTCCGCTCCCCAAAATGCTGGAATTATAGCCCATTTTCAGCTTCCCTAATTGCTTTTGCTATTAACTAGAGTTCAGCATATTTGGGCAAAAGCAAACAAAACAAAACAAAAAAATAAATGAAGGTTTTATTCGTTGTAACCAAAGTGACAAGTTTTGAGCTTCCAGATCACTGGTTCCTCATTCTGCAAAGGCGGGACAGGTATCCAGAGAGAAGTTAAGCTTGTTCAGGAAGTCACAGGATGAGTGAGGGCCAGTGTCCTGTTTGCTGTCCAGGCTCCTGAATCCAGTGTGGGCAGCTTTTCCTTCAGCTAATTCAGGAGGACTTGACTGTGGCTCAGTACCCCACACACCACTGTCATTCCATGAGTGAGCCAGTCCCTGGCTTCCTCCCTGTCCCTTCCATTCTTATCCACCCTCCTTTGATTTCTCCTAGAGGATGAGTAACTAGCTGGGCATGGTGACACAGGCCTACGGTCCTAACAGCCTGGCAGGCTGAGACAGGAGGATCTCCAATTCCAGTCAAGCCTGGGCATTTAGTAACTTAGTGCAACCCTGTCTCAAAATAAATAAATAAATAAACAAACAAAAATGCTGAGCATGGTGGTGCAGGCCTGTAACCCTAGCTGAGGCAGAATTGCTGGGAGTTCAAAGCCAGCCTGGGCTACATAGTGATTTGAAGACCAGCCTGGACTACAGATTGAAACCTTGACTCAAAAAAGCGGGGGTGGGGGGGGGTTGTTGGGGGGGTATGGGAGTGGGTGGCTAGGAAATGTAGCTCAGTATAAAGGCTCTAAATTCAATCTCCAGCACTGGAGCTGGGTAGGAATGAGGAATAAGCCAGCTGTGTGTAGGAAGTCAGACCCGCCATCACTGGTGGTTCTGGAAAACACTGACAAGAAGAAAGTCCTTCCATGGAGGTGCTTTTCGGTGGTTGGATGAGAAACAGGAGACGCAGAGTTTGTGACCGAGCCCTGGACTTGCTAGCTGGGGGACCCGGACAGGTCAGTTAACCTCAGTGTGACTCAGACTTCTCATCTGTCTTGAGGCTTCCTACTTTGGTTGTGTTCCTCAAATTCCAAGTGTTAGAAAGTTAATCCTCTAATTCATACTGATGGTGTTCAACTCATATAGAGGTCTCCGGGAATTAGAAAGGATTGGACGATGTCGTGAGGCTGGCACCCCAGGAGGGCGCTAGTGGTTTTATGAGAAGGGAAATTTATGCTGGCACCTTGTTCTGTCTTGCATGGGACTCTCTCTGCAAGTTAGGACACAGCAGGAAGGTCTTATCAAATGCCACACAGATGCTGGCATCATGATCTTGGATGTTTCGGCCTGTGGAAACCAAATAATTTTTTTTTGTACTGGGGATTGAACCCAGGGCTTTCACAGTCAGTTATGTCTCCAGCCATTTTTATTTTCATTATTTATTTATTTATTTTGAGACAAGGTCTCACTCTGTTGCCCAGGATGGTCCTAAACTCACTATATAGCTCAGGCTGGCTTCTGACTCAGGCAATCTTCCTGCCTCATTCTCCCAAGTGCTGGGAGTAAAGCATACACCATGGACCGCTTATGTGGTGCTGGGGCGGGGAATCGAACTCTGGGCCTGAGCCTTGTGCTTGCTAAGCAAGAGCTCTAACCACTATGCTATTCCTCCAGCCCTTATTTTTAATTTTGGTCCAGGGTCTCACTAAGTCATAAAGTTGCCCAAGCTGGCCTCAAACTTGTGATCTTCCTGCCTCATCCTCTCAGAGTGCTAGGGTTTCAGGCACGACCCACCCTACCCGGCTAATTTTTGTTGTCATTGTTGCTGTTGTTGGTGGTGTTGTGTTTTTTTGTTTTGTTTTGAGACAAGGTCTTGCTCTATAGCCCAGGCTGTTCCTAAACTCACTGTGTAGCCCAGGCTGGCCTAGAACTCATGGCAATCCTCCTGCCTCTACTTCCCAAGTACTGGGATTACAGGCATGTGCAACCGTGCCTAGATTATGTGGTGCTAGGAAATCATGTTAGGGCCTTAAACTTGGCAGGCAAGCGCTTTAACTGCTGAGCTATTCCTCCAGCCTGTTGTTTGTTTCTGAGACAAAATCTCAGGGTTTCAGTATATAGCTCAGGCTGGCATTGAACTTGCCTCACTTTCCTGAGTGCTTGGACTGTGGGCATGCACCACACCCATAAGGATTCAACTTTATAGTACAAAGAGGAAAGGCTCCACACATTCTGGCCTCCCTGGGATAAGAAGGGACTTAACAATAGGAGATATAGATTGAAGAATCATGGGGTGAAGGTTATGAGACTGTCCCCCAGTGCAAAGGGACCTCAAGAAATGGCAAATTGCCTGTAGCTGGAGGTGTGCCCACAAGGGGCATAGAGAGGGGATTGGATACTGTGTGAAAGATTCCCAGTCTGGGCGAACAAGGGTCCTTCTGCTGTCCCTCCAGCCTACCAACCCCAAACTCTGGGACGACAAGGGAGGGAGCTGGCTGGCCCAGAAACTAGAAGACAAGGCAGGTATCACAGCCTTGAGTCATCTTGAATCACTGAAGGCAGGGGTGGAGTGGGTGCCTTGGGTCCCTATCTGTTCTTAGTCTCAGAGCATGGTGCTGGCACTGGGTGGCTGGGCCCCCCTCTTGCCCTGGTGCAGCCTGGACTCCTGTCTGCCTGCTGCGTCAGCACCGGCGTTCCTATTTCATGACCAAGTGGGATTTATATTCCCCAAGCATTAGCGCTGGGCTGACTCTGCGGAATGGCCACCGCCAGCTCTCCTGCCCCTTCCGGCCAGCTTCTGGAAGGCCCCATGGGCAGCCGCATCGCTGTCTTTTCAGGCAACCCAGCCTGGCCTCCTTAGAGTGGCCAGGGTCATCCAGGCAGAACATGACTGGTGGGAGCCCCCCTCCCGGTCTCACCTTCCTACAGCATCGATTCTCAGATCCCATTATTGTGACTGTCACTTGGTATGTGTAGTTTGGGTCTGGGATATCGTTCTGGGCAATCCCCCATGTAGGGGGCAGCCAGGTGCCCAGCAAGGTTGAGGGTCTCTGCTCAGCACACCCCCAGGGAGAGGGCCTTCTGGCCCGCCTGTTAGTGACCCCTGTGCAGTGATTTCCAAACCATTACTGGACAGCTCTGACCAATGGGAAAACTGCCTCCTGGAACTGGGCAGAGGTTAGCGAGCCCTCTGCAGCTTGGGGTTCTCTAAACCCTCAGAACTGCAGACTTATTGCATGTGATCAGGAGGCTGCCACTGTTGCCTGCCTGTGGCTCTTCCATGAATCCTTTGCCCTCTGTTTTAATTGCAAGTATAAAAATGTTCACTTCAAGCTGGGCCTGGTGGCACAAGATTATATTCTCAGAACTTTGGGAGGCTGAGGCAGGAGGATCAGAACTTCAAGTCCAGTCTGGGCTTAGGAATTGGATGGATGCTTCTAAAAATCTTTCAGACTAAGTCCTAGCTACTCAGGAATCTGAAGCAGAGGATCATGTGAACCCACAAGTTAGAGACCAACCTGGGTAACGTAGCAAGATCCCTGTCTCAAAAAAAAGAAATTAAAAAAAATCAAAGTGAGCCCAGTCACACAAGCCTCCAGGAGGCTGAGGCAGGAGAATCTCAAATTCGAGTGCAGCCTGGGCACTTTGCCTACCTAAGGAGACCACATTGCAAAATTTTGAAAAATAGAAAAGGGTTGAGGATATAGCTCAGTGACAAGCCCTAGGCTTGATCCCCAGTACCGCACACATACAAACACACACATACACACATGAACATACATACACACACCCAAGCTGGCCTTGGTGGTGCAGGCTTGTAATCCCAACACTGCAAGACTAAGGCAGGAGGATCACAAGTTCAAGTCCAGCCTGGGCAACTTACCGAGACCCTGTCCCAGAATCAAAAGTTAAAATGGGCTTAGATATAGCTCAGTATGAAAGCCTTGGGCTTGATCCCCATTACTACAAATTAATTAATTAAAGATCATCTAGGGCAGGGAGTGTATTTCAACGGTTAAAGCACCTGCCTAGTGTGCACAGGGACCTGGGTTCAAGTTGCAAGTTTGAGTCTAGTGTGACACAATTTAGCAACTTGGCCAGACACTGTCTCAAAATCAAAACTAAGGGCTGAAAGAATTACACAGCGATTAATGCACTTAATTAAGTAAGCACAGGGCCCTGGGTTCAATTCCCCAGTACCGTATAAACTGGACATGGTAGACCATGCCTGTAATTCCAGCACCCAGGAGGCTGAGGCAGGAGGATTGCTGCATGTTCAAAGGCGGCCTGGGCTACAGAGTGAGATCAGGACCAGCCTGGACTACAGAGTGAGACCCTGTCTCAAAAAAAGTAAAAAAAATGATTCAGGGATGGATCTCCAAGTCCAAAAACAAAATAAAACAGAATAAAATATGGATGAGAATTTCGCTCCGTACAAAGGCCCTGGGCTCTATCCCCAGTACTATTAAATTTTATTATTGTTGTTGTTTATTTCAGGCTGGACAGGAAGAGGTCTGCCGAGTAGGGTCCCCTCTGTAGTCCAGGCTGGTCCTTCATGAACTCACTATGTTGCCCAGGCTGACCTCAAACTCACAGGCTAGCTGACTTGCCCAAGGTCACCAGCAAGGTCAGTGGTGAAGTCAGCACCCTGACTTTTGGGGGCCTTGCCTGATGGCCAGGGTCCTCAGGGTGAAAGGCAATTCATTAAGAATCTCTAAGAATCCACGGAGTTTTCTGTCCTTACTGAAGGCCAGCCTGCAGTGATGGAGTGGCACGCCCAGAGGACTGGGAGGGACTTTGCTGGCTAGCTGAGCAGGAAAGGCCTGTGGTGATTTATGACTGCACAGAAGCAGCAGGACACTGATGTCCCTGGCTGGCTGTTTGTCTGCCAACTCAGCCAGAGAGAAAGCATTTAAAAGGTCATGTCCTCTAGCACTGAAGAGGGGGATGCAGGGTGCCCTTGTGCCTGGTCCGTCACCAGTGGGCGGGGCCCCTCCTTTCCTGAGCAGTTGCCAAGGGAAGCAGAGCCCTGCAGGTAGGACTGAAAAGAGGGACTTTACTAGTGGAAATCCAGAAGGTGTGCCTAGGTTTGAATCAAGTTCTGTGAGTCATTGGCTATGTTACTTTTTTCCTCTCTCTATTTATTATATATTTTTTGGCTATGTGACTTTTGATTGATCACATATTCTCTCTGAGTTTCAGCCTTTTCTTTTTTTTTTTTTTTTTTTTTTTGTAGTCCTCAGGATCAGTGCAAGGCCTTCACACTGAGCTATATCCCCAGCTCTTTATTTATTGATTTATTTTTTGAGACAAGGTCTCACTATGTTGCTAAGTTGCCCAAACTGGGCTCAAAGTTGTGATCTTCCTGCCTCAGCCTACCAGAGTGCTGGGATTCCAGGCCTGTATGACCACACCTCAAAAAGATGAAAGTTTCATCATTCTTGTTTAAAAAACAGAGATGAAAGGCTGGGGCAGAGCTCAGCAGGGAGAGTGCTTGCCTAGAAAGTACAAGGCTTTGGGTTCAGTGCCTCAGTACCACATAAATCTGGTAGCACCTGCATGTAACCTCAGTATTTGAGAGGCTGAGGCAGGAGGATTGCTGCGTGTTTAAGGCCAGCCTGGGCTACATAGTCAGTTGAGGACCAGCCTGGACAGAGTGAAACTCTGTCAAAAAAAAAAAAAAACCCTCCTAAAAACATGTGACTCTCTATCCCTGGGCCTTGATCATGTCCCAGGTCTGCAGGCACAGACCTCTCTCCTCCATCCCTATAAAGGATGCCAACAGTGTTTTGTTTTAGAACAAGCTGAATCTCTGAATCTAGGACTATGACTCATCACAGCTGGGTTATGTACTTAGTCCTTTCAAAGGTGGAGAAACTGAGACCCAGTGGGAGATCAGGCCTTGCACCAGAGCTGGAGGGCCAGGCACAGCCAGAACGCTAATACGCTACCTTCTGATCCAGGTTTCTTGAAGTACTGACAGGGAGTATCCAGACCATTAGGCCACTAGCTCTGTGTTGTGCCGGCCCAAAGGGGAAGGAAGGCAGGGCCAGCTCTGCCTGACCCCCTGGAGGGGAGGGCCTTGACTGGGACAGCGGATGTCATCCCTCTTGGGCCATGGGACATCTGTTTCTTTCTTTGCATCTGCTTCATTTTTCGCAAACAGATCTGGGTTGTGCTGGCTTTTTTACTTTTTTCCTCCTCTGCGGGGAAGGAACTAGGTTGGAGAGGTCAGAGAGGCGGCCTGAATTTTTGCCAGGAAGTTCCCAGGACTTAGGGTCTGGGGCCTGCATCGCTGGCTTGATTCACGCAGGTGGAAACACCCCGGTTGCCTCGAGGGGCAAACCTGTGATGCTCTAGGCCACAGTGGTCCAGGCCTGCAGGGAAGAAGGGAAAGGAAGAAGAATGACTTGGCGAATGCTCCTGCAAGAGACAGAAGGAAGTGGGAGGGTTTATTCACCAGCAGGATTGCATTTTGCTGGGTGGTGTGGTAGGAGAGGCCAGGCCAGATCCTGTATTGGAGGAGGGGTAGGATGGATTATTTCTAGACTGGCTCGCTACTCAGTCCATGCCCTGCACTCTCACGTGAGCAGTCTCCCCAGTGTGCATTCATTCATTGATTGATTCTTTTTTTTTTCTACTAGTACTGGGGATAGAACCCAGAGCCCTCGTCTTTGTTTATTTTATTATATATATATATTTTTGAAACAGGGGAATCACTCTGCTCTGGCTGTTCCAGAAATCACTAGGAAGCCCAAGCTGGCCTTGAATTCGCACCAATCCTCCTGGCTCAGCCTCCTGAGAGCTAGGATTATAGGCCTTTGCTACCATGCCCAGTTAGGCAAGTGCTCTAACTATTGTACTCTACTCTCCAGTCCCAGGCTCTTGTTCTGAGCTACATCCCCCAGAATATTTTTTAGTTTGATTTTGTAACAGCATCTTGCTAAGTTGCTAAATTACCTAGGCTGGGCTTGAACTTGTGACTTTTCTGCCTTGGCACCCCCAGCGTCCTGGCATTGCAGGCCTGCTCTACTGGGCTGGGCTGCCACCCTTCTTTATTTCATGTGTTCTGTATGCTAGGAACTGTGACAACCACTGAACAGTCATGGTTATGAAGACAAAATATAAATCTGATTGCTTCTTGCCATCATTTAAATGTCTCAAAGATTTTCTGTTTATTTCAGAACAAAAATCTAATTCCTGTGCCGGGGGGTGTAGCTGGTGTACAGAAATCGCTTAGGATCTGCCAGGCCCTGGCGTCAAGCCCCAGCACTGCAAAAACAAAACGACAGGCTGCAGGAACAGTGCGGCGATTACAGGGCTTTGCCTGGCAAGCACAAGGCCCTGAGTTAGATTCCCCAGCACCACATTAACTGGGAATGGTAGGGAAAGGGTATATTCTCAACACTTTGGAAGGCTGAGGCAGGAGGATTGCTGTGAGTTTGGGGTCAGCTTGGGCTACGAAGGGAGACCCTGTCTCAAAAAGAAAAAAAATATTTGCAGTATTTAACAGTTCTAGAGGCATCATTTTTTTTTCTCCAGTTTTGGTACTGTGGATACAATACAGGGGCTTGAACATACCGGGCAAACACTCTGCCACTGAGCTACATCCTTAGCCCAGTACTTAATAATTCTAAATGCTTTATTATTTTATTTTTATTTATTATTTTTGAGATAGGGTCTTGCTCTCTAGCCCAGGCTAGTCTTGACCTCAGTATTTAGCCCAGGCTAGCTTTGGACTCATGGCAATCCTCCTGCCTCAGCCTCTCAAGCGCTAGGATTACAGGTGTGTGCCACCACGCTCAGTTTCTGTGATGCTGGTGAATTGAACTCATGGACTTGCGCTTGGTAGGCAGGCACTTTAACCGCTGTGCCATTCCTTCAGCTCTGCTTTTTTTTTTTTTTAAAAAAATAGGAAAATAGATGCACCTTGGACCAATACACTTAGCAAAATGAATCAGACACACAAAGCTAACTTTTTGCGTGATTCTTCTTTCTTTCTTTCTTTTCTTCTTTCTTTCTTTCTTTCTTTCTTTCTTTCTTTCTTTCTTTCTTTCTTTCTTTCTTTCTTTCGAGACAGGGTCTTACTCTGTAGCCCAGGCTGTGCTAAACTCACTGTGGAGCCCAGGCTGGCCTTGGACTCATGGCAATCTTCCTGCCTCAGCCTCCCGAGTGCATGTGCCACCATGTCCAGCTTATGTGGTGCTGGGGGAATTGAATTCGGGTACTTAGCGCTTTCTAGGCAAGCACTTTAACCGCTGAGCCATTCCTCCAGCCCCATATTTATTTTTTGCCTGTTTTCCTAGGCAGTGTTTTACTGCTGTATTCCATTCCTGTAACAGTACTTGAAACATAGTGGATGCTCAGTAGATAATTATTGAATAAATTAAGTAAAATAAACAGTCAACACTATAGGGTGTGTGAGGAACGTGAAATGTCAAATACAGAAACACGACAGTAACCATGTCAGTGTCCTCAGTGGGTAGGACTTCCGTGGGGGACAGACGAGGTGGACCTCCAATCACTAGACACAACCAATGTTCGACATTGGACTTGTAGGTGGCTGGTTGCTGAATTGAATCCGGCCATTGGTTTGCCCCTCTGGGGAGGAAGAAGGGGCCCACCAGGGTCAGCCTGCAGACAGCTGCATCCTTTCTGGAAATTAACCAGAACGCCCAACCAGTATTTGTTTGTCCTTCCACGATTTCACCTAGCCAAGCCCAAGAACCTCAATGGTTGCAGAGGAACTGGAACCTAGTTAGGGTGGAAGTAGTGACAGTCCTTCAGGGTTTGGCCCCTTAATTCAGCCATCCCATGGGCAGGCACCCTTCTGCATAGTGGCTGATTGATAGTTTAGCTCTACAGTGGACACGTCCTTTCTCTCCTCCGTCATCCCCCTCTCCCCCCCAGGCCCGTTAAAAAAAAAAAAAAGTCGGAAATACAGACTATGACTGAGGCCCCTGCCGTCTCGGTTTGCAGCTGCCGGCAGAAGTTGGGGCGGGGCCGTGAATCAGCACACGCTTGGATTGATGCAGCCCTTGTCCCCGCCAGGGGTCCCCAGCGGCCACAGGGTTAGAATACCCTATCCTCCCCCCGCCCCCGTCTGCGCGCTACGCCCGCTGGGAGTTGTAGTCTCGCCGGCTCCTTTGTCCTTGGTCTCCTCAACGCGTCAACTAGCAGCTAGGAGGACTACCAGTCCCAGGAGGCCTTGAGCCGGAGGCCAGAAAGAGCGAGGGCCCGAAGGGGGAGAGGTGTCTGGAAAAGCTGGGCGAAAGAATCGGAGGGAAGAGGGACATTGGGGGACGGGAGAGAAGTGGTGGACGCCCAGAAGACAAAGGCAACCCTCTCGGGGCTACAGGAGGCCAGGGCACGGAAGGGACCGGGCGGGGTCTAGGCAGGGTGCGCGCGAGGGGGGTGGGCGTGGCCGTGTGCGTCACGCGGCGTGGGCGGGGCTGCAGGGGGTTGTCCGCCCGCGGCACGCACAGCAGCCGCAGCCGCTTCGCGCCCGGTCCCTCGGTCGCAGCTCGTGCCGCTCCCTCCGCCTCAGCCCCGTGCTTCGTGGGTCGGTCCGTCCGGCACACGCGCTACAAGCCTCGTCGCAGCCTCTCCCGGAAGCCCTATCCGTCCCTCCCGGTCTCCTTTCTCCGGCCCGACCTAGTCCGCGAAGATGGTGGACCGCGAGCAACTGGTGCAGAAAGCCCGGCTGGCTGAGCAGGCGGAGCGCTACGACGACATGGCCGCGGCCATGAAGAACGTGAGTGTCTCCTCCCCTCCCCCCCGCCTCGCCCAGCCCCTCCCGAGACGCGGTCCTCGGCGTGGAAGGCCCCGGGGGCTCGCGACGGCGGGAGAGTCACCCTGTGACAGTCAGCAGAGGGACCTGGGAGGGTCCCGTTGGCGCCAGGGACCCCGGTGATGACGCGGCTTCGCCATCGGCTCCGGGGCCGCCGCCGTGCCGCCTCCCTGGGCTCCGGCTGGGGCGGGGTCCGGCAGGGCTGGTCTCGGGAGCGGGGTCTCTGGTCCTCCCGGCGCCGGGGCCGCTTGGGGCCGGAGCGGGGTCCCGGCGCATCCTTTGTGCCCCACTTCCCCTCCTCCGCTGCTCGGCGTGGGGGCGGGGGACCGCATGGATGCGGTTCCTCTTTCTCTGGTGTCTGGGCGGCGCCTTTCTCATTCACTCCGCAGGTCTCCCGGTTTTCCATCCCCCCCACCCCCAGTCTTCTTCCTCTGTGCCCCTCCTGACACATCCCTGTGAAGAACCTCCCCGGGAACAAAACGTGGGCTCCTCAGAAAACCTGGGCTCGGGGGTGCAAAATCGAAACGTTCCGGCTCACGTTTTTCTTAACAAAAGGCTACTCTTTCTCCATTTCCCCAAAGCGAGTCCTCTGTTCGGAAGGTGGGGACCTTGTCTCGCTGCTGTTTCCATTGATTGTTTTACACGTAGCTTCTCCGTCTTTCTTAACGTATTTTCTTTTTTGTATTAAAAAGGATAGGTATTACCTTTAAAATAAAGGTGGTGAATGTAGCTGACTGGTTCAATTTATGACCTACGCTGTTTTTTTTTTTTTTTTGAATGCAGGCACGCGTCTGTTGAAATTCCTAAAGTTGAAAAGAATATATTCGGTCTGATCTGATATTGCAGACAAAGCGGTGGTGGGAGGCAGTATCAAGTCATTCCAGAAGATTCTGCATTTGTCATATTGCAGAGAGCCTAGACTGGGTGGAGGCTGGGAGGAGTTATTTTGAAGGGGAAAAAGTCTTTTTTTTAAAATGGTTTTGGTGGATACATTTGAGGTTTTTTTTTTTAAGCTAATGCATCCTCATGCTGATGAGAAAATTCGGATCTCTAGTTGTCGCATTTCATCTGAGATGCAGACTTTTCTGTATTGCACCATTTTGTTAGTAACATTACATGTATCTAATAGGTTGGCAACCAGTTTGGTATTAGAGGAGGAGGAAGTAGCATTATAATAATGAAACCTGGAAGAATTAATAACTGACTTAGGTTTCCCACTGTCTTAATATTTAACTTCCTGTCTTATGTAATTTTAAAATCCATCTCCAGTATGAAGTGGATGGAGTTTACCTTGTATTTTACATCTTTGTAAATGAGATAGTAGAGGTATTAAAGATGTATTTTTTGGGTAAATTTACTGGTTTTCAAAAGATAACAGCACTGGTACTTTAATTAATTCAACCAGTTACCCTATCCAAAGAAATTTTTTTTTATCATGGGTGAGAGAGGTTCTGAAATTGGGAGTACTGCTGTATTGATAAGTTGCCACGGTTGCTGTTGGACTTCTGTAGTTAATCTTGGAATTACCTTTAGTTCTCATTTAGACTTCTAATTTTTCCGTATTTCTAGTTTCACAGGAAAGCGAGTGACCTCGCACCTATATCCATAGCAACCCAGTGATGTCACACACAATGACACAGAGGCTGCAATGCACCTAAGGGCTGGTAGGGAGTTCGCAAATGGCATTTGTCCAAGGTAATGCAGAAATGAGCTTCTAAACTAGGTGAAATTCAGTGCTTCATCCTTCACCAGATAAGAATTGGTTCAAAAAATTAGAATTTCATTTGCTCTTAGACATGTAAATCAGTGAGCCCTAGACATGCCATATTTACTTATTTCTAGTTTTCTTTTAAAAGTATGAGATACTTCCATATTTTTAAACATCTCATTTTCAAAATTGGGCATTGAGGAATAAAAAGAGCTTTTAAGCAGAATGTATTTATAATCATAGTGCATAGATGGAAGTATATTTAGATTATTCCAAATAATTAACTTGGCAGATTTTAATACAAATTTTAAGGCATTATGGCTTCATACTAGGTCATTTTCATCAACTCTTAGGGAACGGGAATCTGTTACAAAATGTTTAAGTTCAGCTGTGGAAAGGTTGTATTTTGCTCTGTTTTTGTTCCTTGAGAATGTGGAGGAAATCAGTTTGTAAAATAAAGACCTTTTTCAAACCTGTTACTGGGATTTTTGAGGAAATAGGCTTATTTCTGGCTGTCATTTTAATCACCTGTAAAATAGAGTAATATTTTCTTGAAAAATCAAAGCTGGGAATGTGTTCCAAAATGGTAACTGCTTAACTAACTGTTCTTCCTCTTTATGAATGTCATTGGGGTGGGGGTGGGGGTAGCTCAGGCATAGAGTGTGTTCTTAGCATGTAGGAGGCCTAACTTTAACCCAAGCAGCAAAGTAAGTCATTGTAAGACCTTGGAAAATGTGGGGGGAAAAAACCTCGAGTTCCTTTAGAAGGCTGGAATTACAATGATAGGGGAATTAGAATTTATTTAAATGTAATGAAATTATCCTGGTAGTGTTAGGTTGTGTGCAAGGTGATAGTTTTATCTGCGTGACCAGGATAGGAGTAATGTGTAGCACGGTATTTGAAAAGGAAAGTTAAATCATTTAAGCCAAGTGTGTAGTTTTTCATTTAAAGAACATGGACGTAGAAATGTGATATAGAAGTGCCCCCCACCCCCAAGTACATTTTTGCTTTCTTTGGTTTCATTATGTCTAGGGTCAACCATCATGCGAAAATACTTCATGGAAAGTTCTAGAAATAAGCAGTACATAAATCTTTAAGCTTTATTACATTCTGTTGTCACAAGTGTTCTGTTAATGTCTGATTTGCATATTAAACTACCAGTTGCATCTGTATGAGGAAAATGGTAGGTAAAATGTTTGGGACTGTCCGCTGTGTCAGACATACATTAATCCCCTCAGTAAGGCAGGATTCCTGAACTGTCCAGTTCTTGGGTTTTAGTAGCTTCCTACGAAGTGAATATTCTAAGTAGGCTGCTGGGACTTGGTCTCAGAGGGGAGAAAAGGTTCTGGTTGCTAATTTCCTGGGTTGAGCAATCTAACTACTGGGAACTGGGGGCATTGGTGGTTAAAGGCTGTCATAATTATGCATAAAAAAATCTCTGTGGAATCAATAGAATTGAAAATTCTTACTATTTGAAATATTCCATTTTTCCTGTTAGCTCTTCCAGAAGGCTAGATCAATAGCCATTATCACTGATGGAATAATGACACCTCGTAGACTCTTCAGAGGTGGAATTCTGCCAACCATTATTCTAAGTCATGTGGTTTGAATTGTTCTCTTTGGGGTGGAGAGAACACAGATAACAATTTGCTTTTCATGTGTTATCCTTTCAATATTGAACTGGATATTTTTCTTTTTTGTGTGTGCTGAGGATCAAACCAAGGGTTCCAGGGTCCTCACATTGAACTACATCTCCAGCCTGTTTTTTTATTTTGAATTTTGATAAAGGATTTCACTGTCACTAATTTACCCAGGCTGGGCCCAAACTTGAGATCCTCTTGACTCAACCACAGATCCCAGCTTTCTTTTGTCTTTTTTTGGAAACATGGTCTTGCTCTGTAGTCCAGGCTGGTCTTGAACTCACTGTATCACTGTAGGGCTCTGGCTGATCTCAAACTCACGGCCATTACTTGCCTCAGCCTCTGAGTGCTGGGATTACAGACGAGTGCCACCATGCCCAGTTTATGTGATACTGGGGAATTGAACTCAGGGCCTTGTACTTACTAGCTCTAACTACTGAGCTATATCTCTGGCTCCCTATTTTTATTTTTCTTATTTAAAATCTTTTAAATGCTTTGAGATACATGTTTGGGATAAATGATGTAGCCAAATATACATCTGTGTTACAGTCCTCTGGATTAATAGAACACTCTGGGTAGAATTTCATCTTGTATTTGAGGGAGCCTGAAATTATCTTGTTTTTATTGAGATAAAAATTACGTAACATAGGGGTTGGAGGAATAATGCAGAGGTTAAAGAGCTTGTCTAGCAAGCTCAAGTCCTTGAGATCGATTCCCCAGCACCACATAAAGCCAGACATGGTGGCACATGCTTGATCCAGAACTTTGGAGGCTGAGGCAGGAGGATTGCAATGAATGAGTTCAAGGCCCCTTAGTTCAGGATCAGCCTGGACTGCAGAGCAAGACCCTGTCTCAAAAAAAGAAAGAAAAGTTATATAACATAGTCACATAACATAAAATTTCAAGTGAACAATAATTAGTATTAAGAACATTTCATAGCATTGTGCAACCTTCACTTCTTTCTATTTCAAAAACTAAGAATGTGGTATTTTTAAAAAAGTGATGCTAGGGAATACGGGCTGGGGTAAAAAAAAGTGATGGTAGCCACGCCTAGCAGTGTCGGCTTTTAAAATCCCAGCACTGTGGGAGAGGAAGGCAGAAGGATCACAAGTTATAGTCTAACCTGGGAAATTTAGTAGCAACTTAATGAGATCCTGTTTCAAAATCAGAAATCTCAGTGTGAAGGCTCTATCCGCAGTACCACCACCACCACCACCAAAAAAAGGGCGCTCCTCCTCTGGACTACAGCGTCTATATAACCATAGCTGGCTGTGTTCAAAGCGTGATCATTGATTTAGGTACTTGTCAGTAACATGATCACAGCAGCTCACAGTCAGTGATGAATTGGTTATCCCTTTTTGGTTTTGTTTGCAAACATCTGAACTTTTCACTGCAAATTCTGAAAAGGAATTTAGCTTTACGTGCATTTGTATTGTGTTTCCATTTAGAGAGTCATAAAACTTGGCATATGATGTTCACCCAAATAATAGCAATTTGCCTGAAATCTGAGCAGGCTATTTACTGTTTGGAGATTATGGGAAATGCTGGTGTTGTTGCCTCTCCCTTTTAAGCCCAAGGGCTGCTAATTACAACTGACTTCCTGCTGTGTGGTAACTATCCCCTGCTGAACACTGCACAGCACTGGGAGTAGTAAGCTGCTGAGGCTTGTCATCTTAAATTGATGATACCCAGTTTAAGATGTTGGATACACTATGTTGGTTACCAGCGTGCTCTTGAGGCTGGCAGGTACTGAATTAAGAGGTTGCTCAGTGGTTATTGCCTAGTGTCCAACTCCCTGGGTTCCACCAGCACCAGGTAAAGATTAACTGGGTGTGGTGGCATGTTCCTGTAATCCCAGCAGTCTGGAGACTGAGGCAGGAGGACTGACATGAGTTGAGGACCAGCCAAGACTATAGAAAAACCCAGGAGAGGGGGGTCAGGGAGGAATAGTTGAGGGGTTAAAACACTTGCCTCTTGCCTAGCAAGCCCTAAGACCCTGGGTTCAATTCCCCAGCATCACATAAATTGGGCAGGGTGGTGCGTGCTTGTAATCCAGCACTCCAGAGGCTGAGGCAGGAGGATTGCCATGAGTTGAAGGTCAGCCTGTGCTCCATAGTGAGTTGAGGACTAGCCTGGACTACAGAGTGAGACCCTGACTCAAAAAAGGGGAAGAGTTGCCTTCTCCACTTCCCTTTTCCAGTTTCACCAAATCTATTTTTTTTTTTTTTATCTTAGGGGTCTGATTAATGATGTGTGCCAGTCAGGTTCTATGGGGTGTTGAATAAAAGAAAGCAAAGACCACTTTATTTATTAAATGGTTGAAGGGAGAAATTATTTTTAGTTTTGTAGACTACCCTCTTGTTTTCCTAAACTCTGTTCTTGGTGCTTTAAAGAAAATCATGAATTTTCTGTGTGTGTGCGCACGCAGCACACTAGAAATTGAACACAAAACCTTCACGTGTAGCTCTATCCCCAGCATACTTTGATTTTTTTTGATTTCAAGACAAGGTTTGTCAAAGTTGCCCAGGGCTTGAACTTAGAATCATTCTTTGTCAGCCTCCTAGGATGGTGAGATTATAGACCTGTGCCACTGGGCCTAGCGAATAAAATTTCTAATAAACAATTTTTTTATTTTTTATTTTTGGAGACTGGGTCTCATTCCATAGTCCAGGCTGGCCTCAGACTCACAGCAGTCCTTTTACATGTGCCTCCCAAGTGCTGGGATTACAAGTGTGTGCCACCATTCTCAAGTTTATGTGGTGCTGGGGAATCAAACTCCGGGCCTTTGTGCTTACTAGGCAAGTGCTCTAACCTCTGTGCTATTCCTCCCCCATTTTATTAAAAATTTAAAATGGTATTTATTAGAATGAAAATAGCTACATGAAAAAGGATCAGCAAAGATTCCCAAAAGATATGGTGAGCTGGGCCCTGTGGTGCAGGCCTGTAATCCCAGCACTCTGGGAGGCTGAGGCAGGAGGATTGAAAGTTTGAGCTCAGCTTCAGCAGTTTAGCAACTTAGCAAGGCAAAGTGCAACTGTATAAGCTTCTCCAGTGGCAAGAGGATGTTGAGCCCAAGAGTTCAAGGCCAGCATGGGCAACACAGCTAGACCTTGTATCAAAAAACAGGAAAGAAGGAAAAATACAGATGTTTGCCCTGGTCTGAAGCTGGGTTTGATGTCCACTGTCACACTCAAAGAAAGTTTTAAGATGGTCAGTTTGAGCCCATGATTTTGCAGAAACAGTAAAAATTATGATCCTAAAAGACCATTTGCATGAGCTTTTTTTTTTTCTTTCTTTTTAAGAACTATGAGAGCTGGAGGAATGGCTCAGTGATGCCCAGCGCTAAGTACCAGAGTTCGAGTCCCCAGCACCATATATAAACTGGGTTTGGTGGCACATACCTATTATCTCAGCACTCCAGAGGCTGAGGTAGGCCAGCCAGGGCTACAAAACCAAACCCTGTCTCAAAAAATAAAGAATGAACTGTGAGATGCAAACTAAGGCTGTATCCATGTAGATTTTTTTTTTTTAACCCGAGTTTAGTGTTGCTGAGTTGGTTTTGAAGACAAATAGGTAAGTATTCTTACATACATGTGGAAATTTTTAACATGACTTGAAAAAAATTCTAGGCTGTGTGTGGCACACAGCTGTACTGTAATCCCAGCATTCTGGAAGGTTGAGGCAGTAGAGCTTGAGTTTACCCCAGCCTAGGGAAGTTCGATCTTGTCTCAACAAAAAGCAAAGTGGGAGGAGTGTAGTTTGGTGTGAAGGCCTTGGGTTCATTTTCCTAGCACTACAAAAATAAAATCCACATAAATTCATTTTTATTTTTGGGTGGAGCCAAAACCATATTTGTCCAGTAGTTAGTATTCAGGTACCCAGCTTTCTTCTCTCAGGTCGGTTACTCGAGTAAGAGTGTCTGAACTGGGACTGCAGTGACAGGGTGGCCAGCTGAATGTCACATACCCACCCACCCTCCTTTAGCTAAGTATGAAAAGCAGCTGCAGCCTCAGGAGGACTGGCCAAGAGGTAGGAGGAGGCTTTAAAAATCATTTATCTGTGAAAGCAATAAAGATCATTTCAGTTTCTTTAGCTTCCTGAAAGGAATTATTGACATGTTATGCTGCCATATATACGTATCCTACATCTAGGAAATGCGTACCTGTTGAAAGCACTTCAGGGGTGTAAAAAAGCTTAAGGTTTTTTGTTTGTTTCTTTGTTTTGCTTTTTGGGGAGGAGGTGGCTGGAGATTAAACTGTCAGGTCTTTGCACTGAGCTACACCTCCAGTCCTTTTATTTTATTTTATTTTTTTTGAGATAGGATTTCACTGAGTCCCTAAGTTGCTCAGGCTGTACTTGAGCTTGTGATCGTCCTCCTTTGGCCTCCCAGAATAGATATGCAGGTGTGAGCGGATCCCGGGACTCAAGGGTTCTCCTGCCATAGCCTCTTGAGTGCTGGCTTATGACGCCATGCTTACCGAAGATTAAATGTTTGGATTCAGTTTTTTGTATATAGTATTTTTTTTGTAGGAATATAGCACAAAGCACAGTGAGAGAATATAATATGTCATACTTTTTTCCCCCTCCTTTTTGAGACAGGGGCTTGCTCTATAGCCCAGGCTGGTCCTGAACACACTGTGGAGCCTGGATCCCAGACTGGCCTTGGACTCATGGCAATCCTCCTGCCTCAGCTTCCTGACTGCTGGGATTATGGGTACCATGCCCGGTTTATGTGGTGCTGGGAGTTGAGTTTGGGTACTTAGTGTTTGATTTAGCTTTAACCACTGAGCCATTCTTCTCCCCACCCCCTTTTTGTGGTTCTCAGGATCAAGCCCAAAGCCTTTGCACTGAGCAACATCCCTAGCCCACCCTTTTTTTTCCCCCCTTGAGACAAGATCTTGCTAAATTGCTGGTTTGTCTCCAAGCTGAGCTCAAATTTACAATCCTCTTGATCATCCTGCCTCAGCCTGCTGGAGTACTAGATGATAGGCTTGCACCAGTGGGCCTGGCTTGGGTAGATGTTTTTACTATAAACTGCTCCCTCTTTGCATTTGACCTACATCTGTTCTTTTTTCCTGCTAGGTTGGGAAAGGCAAGAGGAATTAATTAGGAAGATAAGGGCCGTTTGAGCCAAGGGAAGCTGGTGGGGACAAGTAAAAAAAGGATATTCTAGAAGTTGGCAGTGTTGTGCTTTTCTGCCAGAGTCCATCGTTTGGGAAGTCTGTCATCTGGGACTACATATGGAAGACAAAATGTGTGGCTTTAGCTGGGTGTGGTGGTAGACCAGTATTCATGGGACTGGGGAGACTGAGGCAGGAGGATTTTGAGTTCAAGGCCGGCTTGGACTGTGCAGTGAGACCCTGTCACACATCCATACCCACCCAAATTTCTGGCTTTAGAATGCTAGAAATTTTGAGAAATAATCACTATAATGGCACATTCAGGGTTTGGATCTGCTTTTCTACCTTGCCTTTTTCACTTGACATTATGCAAATAATTTTTCTTTTTTCCCTCAAAGTTATTCTGCTAAGATACATTACATTCAACTTGAGGACTTGGTGTATATACATATGGTTTCTTGATAATTTTTTACTGGGGCTGGAGGAATAGCACAGCACTGAAGGCTCTGGGTCTAGTTTTCCAGCACTCGGGAATCTGAGGCTGGAGGATTGTCATGAATTCAGGGCAAGTCTGGGCTATATAGTGAGTTCAGGACCAACGTGGACTACAGATCTCAAAAAAAAAAAGGAAAGATAATTTTTATTTTTCTTCCTCAGTATTTTCAGTGATTAGGAGCTAGAGATTCATAGCTCAGCAGATAAAGAGTAGAAGGCCCCAGGTTTGATTGCCTATCACCATGTAAAAGTGAACTGGTATCGTGGTGCATGCCTCTTATCCCAGCACTTAGAAGCTGAGGTAGGAGGATTGCCCTGGGTTCTAGATCAACATGGGTTACATAGTGAGCTCAGGACCAGCCTGGAGACAGAGGGAGACCCTGTCTCACAAAAAGAGGGTGGAGTTCCAGAAGCATAGCTCATTGACTAGATTGCCTAGGAAGTGGGAGGCCCCAGATTCAGACCCCCAGCACCATATACTAGCTGGGCATGGTAGCACATACCTGTAATCTCAGCATTTTGGAAGGTGAGGCAGGAGGATTGCTTTGAGTTCAAGGCCAACCTGGGCTATATGGTAAATTCAGCTTGGACTACAGAGTGAGACCCAGTCACATAAAACAAATGCAACTGAGTGGTGTAGCATCTGCCTAGTATGTGGAGGGATTTGAACCCAGGGTCTTGGGCTTTAGCTGCTGAGGTATACTCCTAGCCACTGAAGATATTAATGAGAAGAAATCACTGTGGGAAGGGAAATAAAAATGATCAAGATATCATACATATATATATCAATTCCTGAAGTTGAATGCAATTATGTATCACAGCTACTAATTTAGGGGAAAATACTGCAGTAATGTCAAGTACTGGGATTATAGGTGTGTGCCACAGTACCCAACTAACCTTCAGGTGGTGTTAGGGAGTCGAACCCAGGGCCTTGCCCATGAAGGGCCAACACTAACTACTGTTGCATACTCAGTTTCATTAAGTATTTTGAGACGGGTTTGCCCAGTTAGGCAGGCTGGGTTTAAACTCCAGACGTCGTAGCCTCTGCCTCCTGAGTAGTGGGATTACAGGTGTGTGCCACCACACTGTTCTTTTTTTACTTTTGCAGTGTGGGTGATGGAAACCAGTACCCTTGTACTGTGCTACCTCCCAACCCCACTTTTTGGTTTTGATTTTGAGATCGGTCTTGCTAAATTGCTTAGGATGGCCTCACATTTACTGCCTCCTCCTAAACCTCCCAGAGGGCTGAGATTACACATCTGTGCCACCAGGCCCAGTTTTGGTTTTATTTTCTTACCTAGAAATCAAGCTGTCTTAAATTTACATTTATAAATAATGTCACTGAATATTTTTGTGTCCAAAAGTTTTGGACACAATTTACATACTGTGACATAGATTCAGAAGTGGAACTGCTGGAATATTGTGTGTGTGTGTGCGTTTGTAACTTGTGTGTTCCACACCCACAGCACCTAGTATTCCCAGCTGGTCTATTTAGGTACAAACCAAGCCTCTTGAGATCAGATGTGGTCAGTGTGGTATGGCCGTAGACTAATTTTCTAGATTAAGACCCAGTGCTGCAAGTGATGGTGTTTCATCTGTTAAAAGTTTTGAGAAATTTAACTTTTGAGTAGGTGTTAGATGCACAGGGTGGAGAATTTAAAAGTGCCTTTTGTTCTTTGTACTCCGTGAAGGAAACAGGGTGAAGCACAGGTAAATGCTGGTTTATTGGAAGAAAGGCTTCATCTCTCCACTTTGCTTTCTGTGGTTGGAACAATTTCCTTTAATGGAAACTTAAACATAGGAGATGGGATGAATAGAGTAATAATAAGCCTCCACATGCCCACCTCCCTGCTTTCCAGCACGCTGACAGTCTGGTATCCACATGCTTTCATGCTCTTCTGGCCCCCTTTGGGATTGTTTACCATGGTGGAAGATGGCTTTTTGTCTACCTAAAATATCTACCTCCAGTTACCCCTTATTTACCATGGATTTGCAAATTGCCAGCAGTCTCTGCCTTCTGGTTTGGCTATCTCGAAGTGTAATTTCTTGCTTAAGGCATTTAATCCAGATAGCAGATAGTTTACTTTTTTTTTTCTTAATTTTTAGGGGAGTGCTTGCTTGCCTTCAATTGATATCCAAGTGCTGCCTTTCATCAGCCTCTGCTCCCTTGATGGGGGAGAATGTCTGAGTAGTTGGAAGTGGGTGGGCGAGGTGATGCAGATGTTCAGGGAAGGGTTAGCACCCTATTGTAACATTGTGAGAAGGCTGATCTGGCTCCTTTTCTTGCTACCTTTTTATTTTTTTGGACTTGGGATTGAACCCAGGATCTTCATACTGAGTATATCTCTTGCCCTTTATTTATTTACATTTTTTTTTTTTTTTGAGACAGGGTCTTGCTGTGTAGCCCAGGCTGGTCCTGGACTCAGTATGGAGCCCAGGCTAGCCTTTGGATTCATAGCAATCCTTCTGCCTCAGCCTCCTTAGTGCTGGGATTACAGGTGTGCACCACCATGCCCAGCTGTGTGGTGCTTGGGAATCGAACCCAGGGCTGCGCACTTGCAAGGCAAGTGCTTTAATCTTTGTGCCATTCCTTCAGCACCTATTTATTTATTGAGACACAGTCTCACTCTAGTCCAGGCTGGTCCTGAACTCACTGTGAAGTCTAGACTGGACTCAAACTTATGGCAGTCCTCCTGCCTCTGTCTCATAGGATGCATGACACATATTTCTGCTAACATTAGTTACTTCACACCGTGACAACCAGATTCTCCAAAACCCCCTGATGAATGCGTGTACTAGTTATGTATGTATGTATTTATTTATTGTATTTATTTTTGAAGCAGTCTTGCTCTGTAGTCCAGGCTGGTCCTGAACTCACTGTGAAACTGAGACTGACCCAGAATTCCTGGGAGTCCTCCTGCCTCAGCCTCCCAAGTGCTGGGATTACTGGTGTATGCTATTGCACCTAACTATTCACGTGGAGCTGGGGATTGAACCTAGGGCCTTACGCTTCCTAGGCAAGCCCTCTACTCACTGAGCTACACACTCTGAGCCTCTATTCATTTTGATCTTGGATTTCTCTTTTTCTTAATTTGACTGGCTTTGTATATGTGTTTTAACAAAATGGGACTGAAGGGGCTGGAGGAATGGCACAGTGGCTAAAGCGCTTTCCTTGAAAGCAAAAATCCTTCAGATGGCTTCCTTAAAAAAAAAAAAAAAAAAAAAAGAACTCAGTGTGGTGGCGTATGCTTGTAATTCCAGCACTTGGGAGGCTGAGGCATGATGTGAGTCTAGGGCCAGCCTCGGATCCGTAGTGAGTTTGGGAACAACCTGGGGGTACAGAGCAAGACACTATTTTAAATACAAAACCAAAACAAATAAAAGAAGACTAAAGACTAGCTTTTTATTAAGTTTTAATTTCTGTTTTTAAAATTAAGTCAGTTGCTGATGATTATTACTCAACTCTAACCCTCAGTGGGAGAACATAGGTATTTTTGGTATGAATTTCTTGGTGTGCTTTCTGTTGGTTTCTGTACTGATGTGTCTTTTAGGAAGGTGGAATGTTAAGTTATACACTGTTGGGTAAGACAGTGCAGTACATTGGGCTGCGGGCATCCATTGGTCAGTCACTCATCCAGTGTATGTGTGACACTGAGCTGGGTCCTGAGCACTGCCCTGGCCCTCTCTGTTTTATGGTGGTGGACATATGCTGTCACCTTTGGAAGTATTTTTTTTTATAAACTTTTCCTCTGTAATTTCATAACAGTGTAGAGTGATATTCTTCCTACTTTACAGGTGAAAATACTTAGTTTTCCATAGGCTTTAACACAGTGTTTTTTTTCCCCTCCGAAAGTTAGGGCTCTTGTTTTAAAAGTGTTTTTTTTAAAAATAAAGTTATTGTTTGCAGAGGAATGAGAAATCCTTCAGATAGCTTTATTTTTAATGTTATTTTCTTGTTGATCTTGAGGCTGTATTATGGAGATCTAGATTTGAATATAACAAAACAAAATTTTCTTTGGGATAGTCCTAAGTTTCTTGTAATAAATTGCTTGATCCCTTGACTCACTGTTAAATATCATTTGACAAAGGAGAACTTCAGCCAGTCTTTGTGGTGCTTGACTACAACCCCACCACATTGGGAGGCTGAAAGCAGAAGGATTGCAAGGTAGAGCCCAGCTTGGGGAACTTCGCTGTGGCACAAGACCCTGTCTCAGAGCATAAAGGGCTGGGAGTACAGCTCAGTGCAGAGGCCTGTGGCTGAGTTCTAGTACTGCAAAACCACCACAACAAAGGAGACTTTGAGACTTTTAACATGAACAGATAAGTGTAGCACTTTTGCCTGGTTTTATAAAGATTGTCAGGTCAGGGAGTGGAAGCTGAATAGAAGTATTTAATCTAAAGAAGTAGACCTGGAAGGAATGTGTAACTTTTTTGTACAGAAGTAGTATGATTTTAGCTCAGCGTGGTGGTGCATGCCTAGGGTCCTGGTACTCTGAGGCTGAGGCAGAGGATTCCTTGAAAGCCCAAAAATTTCTGAGTAACTTGGGCAATATTGTGAGATCTCACCTAAAAAGAGAAAGAAAGATGCAGGACTTTCATATGGAATTTGAGCTTGTTTTGAGAGAATTTAGGTGTGGTTCCAAGACAGAAAAGAGTTGCCAATATTGTAGATTTTGCATAAAACATTTTTGTTTACAGTTGAGTAGTTTGTATACATTCTAGGCAGGTGGAAGAAGTGGAAGATGTTAATTAAAAGCCATATAGGAGTGTCTAGGGACCTGGTTTAGTAAAGCAAGTACATGGCTAGCATGCCCAAGGCTCTGGGTTTAGTTCCCCATCACCATGTAGCATAAAGATAAGCTGTGTGTGGTGATGCATGCCTGTCATCCCAGGGCTCAGAATGCTGAGGCAGGAGAATAGCTGGGAGACAGATGGAGACTGGCCTGGATTACAAAGGGAGACCTTGTCTCAAAAAAAGATAAAACCACATAGGAAATGTCTTTGTTACTTGTTTCTGGGACAGAGTACCCGACATCCACAACTTAATGGGAGGAAAGGGGTATTTTACCGTACAGTTCAGAAGGTGTCGTCCAGTCATAGGTGGCTGGCAGTGGTGTAAGCACATGGTGGGGGCCTAGCTGGGGAAAAGCTGTTCACAGCATGGCAGACTGAAAGCCAAGTGAGCAGGGAAGGGTGGAGCCAGCATACATCCTTCCAGGTCATGTCCCTGTACCCACCCCTTCAGGGTCAAGTCCAGTGTCGCACCTCTTCCCACCAGGCCCCACCTCCTAACAGTTAATGGTTCCATAAGCATTCCACGACATTCAGATATACGAGGCTTTTGGAGGATGTTCCAGATCCAACCCAAGGTAACAGTTTTGATAGGCACATTGATGAACATTTGTGGAAATATTTTTATACCAGAAAAGTGGAGTGAACTCAAAGTGCAGTGGAATTGAAGGATTCTCACTGGGCACAAGGGAATCTTTCTTAGAGGACAGAATAGATGTCTGAGCAGTCATGGGAGGCTTGGAGGAAGGGACATCCAGCAGAGGAGTGGCTTGTTAAGTTTGGGGGCATAGGGGGAGCAGAGTCTGTTGCATGGTTTGCTTATGCTGCACTGGTGAGCATTTGAGGGAGTTAGTAGGGAATGGGTCTGAAGAAGTTAATAGCCAGTTTCTTTCTTTTTTTTTTTTTTTTTCTCTGAGACAGTCTGCTTGTGGAGCCCAGGCTGGCCTCAAACTCACAGCAGTCCTCCTGCCTCAGCCTCCCAAGTGCTGGGATTACAGGCACATGCTACCACTCCTAGCTCTTATGCCATGCTGGCACATTGAACCTGGGGCCTTGTGCTTTCTAGGCGAATGGTGTCATCACTGAGCCTCACCCCCAACCACGCCTACCCCATCTTTCTTACCTCTTTTTAAAGCAGTGGGGGAAGAAATCTCTATACTATTCTTTCTGCCTTGATGGCCAGAATTGACTTACAGTGTTTACCTTTTTTTTTCTTTTCTTGAGACAAGGTCTCACTCTACCTCATGCTGCATCTCAACTCACTGGTATAGCAGGCTGACCTTGGACTCAGGACAGTCCACCTGCCTTGGCCTCCTAAGTGCTGGAATTATGGTTATGCACCACCCTGCCCAGATTTATGTCATGCTGAGGAATCGGAACTCGGGGTTTAACCACTGTGCCATTCCTCTAGCCCGTAGTATCTGTTTACCTTTTATAGTCATTTTGGCTTTGGGGGACAGCAAATGTCAGAAAGTGTCAGATCGGTTCAGTAAGGTGGGTGAGGACATACCATAATGTTTTTACGAGGTTTCCATTCTGCTGGGTGACACTCAGCAACATTCACTATGTTTTTGGTCAGCCCTCATGAATACAGAAGAGGACTTCCAGAACTGCTTCAGAAAGCGGCGAGAACGATGGGATGCATGGGTGGCAAGTAGGGGTGTTTTTAAGGAGACTCTTGACAGTGTGTCTCCTACTGTGATAAATTTTTTAAAATGTGGCCAGGCATTGGTGGTACCTGTTTATAATCCCAGCTTTCTGGGAGAATAAGTCAAGAAGATAACAAACTTAAGCCTAGCCTGGGCAATTTAGTAACACTTGGAGAACTGTGTTACAGTAAAAGAGAGAATTGGAGGTGTAGTTCAGTGCAGAGGCCTGGTATTCAATCTCCAGAATATGCAAAGAATAGAAAAATGTAAACATTTACTGTATGTTTTGGTCAGTGTAATTTTTGATTTGGAGACCACTGACAGCCACATGAATAGTAAGACAGTGAGTGAATGATTTCACTCAATGATTTCAGCAGAGGAAGTGAGTGAATGATTTTTGGGCGATGGCAGATGTCTGGGCTAAAGGAATGAGTACCTGGATGAGGACAGGTTTGAGAGAGAAAAATGGTTGCAGAGAGAATGAGAAAGAGGAGGACAAGTAATAGTAACAATTACTCACACTCCTCCTGAATTTGAGGAAAGTTTAATGGGGGCAAAACAGTACAAGTAAGTGCATAATTTATCGAGCAGAGAAATGTTGAAATTGGGCGTGTAGTATAGCTTAGTGTTTGAGCTTGTGCTTGAGATGGTGAGAGGTCCAGAGTTGAGCCCAGGAATATCATCCATCTCCTGCCAAGCAACATAGGACCCACTGGTAGGCCCACACTGCTTGGAAACTGAAGATACCACCTCCTGTTCTCATAGAATTGTCATCCTAGTGGGTGTCTTCAGTTTGTGGCCAGTTGAAACCATGCATGATGTCACCTAGATGGGGTTAGTTGAAGTCATTGTGAAATGCTGGGGGTTTGGTAACTAAGTAATACATGGGATGAGAAAGGAAGACATAGAGCACAAGTTGACTTTCGAAGAAAATCATCTGGTGTAGTGGCCACTGCCTCTGATCCTATGATTCTGGGAGCCTGAGGCAGGAGGATCCTTAGTTCCAGCCCGGGCTGGGTATCTTAGTGAGACCCTGTCTTAAAATGCAGAATGAGCTGGAGAAGCAACTTAATCCTGTTTAGTCTCCAGGGCCAAACAAATCAAAGTGGGAAACGTTGGTGACAGGGAGATGAGAGTGCTGGGAACAGGTGAGGGAGCGTGGTCAGTGGTGTGGTGTGTCTTCAGTGCACACACACACCCCGCCGCCATTTGGTAGTAGGGATTAAACACAGGGCGTTTGCTGTGAGCTACAGCTGAGGTCCCTTTTTTAAAAATTTGAGACAGGGTCTTGCTAAGTTGCCCATAATGGATTCCAACTTGCAGTCCTTCTGCCTCATCCTCAAGTGCTGGCATTGTAGACCTGCCCTACCAGTCCTGCCTATGTGGTGTGTGTGTGTGTGTGTGTGTGTGAGCGCGCACGCGTGCGCTGGGAATTATACCCAGATCCTTGTGTTACACCACTTAGTCATATCTTAGGCCCTTATAAATTATATGATTCAGGCTAAAAAATAAAAACATCATTGGATATGTGATATAGGAAGGCATTGGGTAACTACTCACTTATTTAGTGGTGCTGCAGGGTTAGGCAGGCATTCTCCCATTGAGCCATATCCCCTGCTCACACTAGTGGTATGGTTTAAATTGTAAATATCCCTCAAAGGTCTCCTGTGTTCAGATGTGGGGCTTTTGGAAGATGACTGGGTCAGGAGGCTTTAATTTGGTCACTGGAGTACTCCTTTGATGAGATGACGATTTGATCACACTGTTGGGAGGTAATGGAAACTTGGAAGGCGGGGCCTGTTTGAAGGGAGGTGTGAGCTTGCACACTGGTCCCTGGACCCTTCCTCTGTGCTTCTCTGTCTGTCTCTGTCCTCCATGAGGTGAGCAGCATTACCCTACCGTGCCTTTCTGCCATAGTAATGTGTTTCACCTCAACCCAAAGCATTGGGACCAACTCCATGGACTGGGACCTCAAAAATGGATCAAAGTAAATCCTTCTGTGAGTTGTTTGTTTCAGGTATTTAGTCACACTGCAGGAAGCTAGCACAAATGATTATGTTGGTAACGTGTTCAGCAGTAAGAGAAACATGGAAGAAATGGCATTAAGTATAGATTATTTTTGGAGCTTTGATTTTGATGATGGACACAAGATGGAAGGGCATTATTTACTTTAAGCATGAATTTAGATGCTTTATTAATGGAGGCAGGTAGGTACCGGAAAGAGAAATGGCAGGTAGGAATACATGGAGGGGGTGAAACATCTTAAACCCTGGCAGGAGGCAGTGATACTTGTTTAGAAAGGCCTTAAAAGTTGCCTGCCTTAGTAGATGCAGTCTTCTGAAGAGGTGATAATTGGGCAAGGATTGCCTGGCATTCTTCTTTCCTCATTCATACTTGCTCTAAGTCTTGGGTTCAAGAGTAGAATCAGGGCTGGGGATGTTGCTCAGTGGTAGAACACTTGGCTGGCATGTAAAAGATCATAGGTTTAATTTCCAGCACAACCAAAAAAAAAAAAAAAACCGGTGTGGTGGCATTTGTCTAATCTCAGCATGTGGGAAGTTGAGGCTGCGGATCCTGAGTTCATCATGCTCAGCCTGGACTGCGTGTGAGGCCCTGCGTTAAAATACCACAGGAGAAACAGCACATACAAAACCAAAGCAGTAGCAACTAGAAAAACAACAGAAGAAGCTGGGGAGAATTGGCAGTAGCATACACTGTAAAGGCTGCTACTTGGGTAGCCATGACAGCAGGACACCAAGTTGGAGGCTGGCAACTGACTTACCGTGACCCTGTCTCAAAATAAAAAGAGCTGGGACGTAGCTCACTACTTCTTGGGTTCAGTCCCTAGTACCAAAAATAAGAATTGTTGGAGCATGATTGTTTGTTTGTTTATGTATTTATTTGGAGACAGGGTCTCTAGTCCAGGCTAGTTCTGAGCTCACTGTGTAGCCCAGACTGGTCTCAAACTCACAGCAGTCCTCCTGCCTCAGTGTCCAGAGTGGGAGTGCTAGGATTACAAGCGTGTGTCATCACACCCAGCTTGCATAGTTGTTTTAGAGCAGTGGTGTTGCAGAGGAACACAGCACGAGAAAATCAGTTAACCAGGTGTGGTGGCGTACACTTGTAATCCCAGCATTCAGAAGGCTGAGGCAGGAGTGCCTTGAGTCTCAGGCCAGCCTGGGCTACATAGAGAGCTCAAGACCAACCTGGACTACGTTGTGAGACCCTGTCGTTTAAAAAAAAAAAAGTTACGCAGGGTGAGGGTTTTTTTTTGTTTTTTGTTTTTGAAGCAGGGTCTCACTCTGTCGCCCAGGCTGGTCCAGAACTCACTGTGGCCCTGGCTGGCCTTGGACTCAAGGCAATCCTCCTGCGGAAGCCTCCTGAGTCCTGGGATTATTGGAGCACTCTACCACACCCAGTTTATTTGGTGCTGGGGAATTGAACTCAGGGCCTTGTTCTTGTAAGGCAAGTGCTTTAACTGCTGTGCCATTCCTCCAGCCCGTGGTTTGTTTTTGAGACAGTGTGTCTTTTTTGTGTTCCAGGCTAATCCTGAACACACTTCGTAGCTCAGGCTGGCTTCAGACTCATAGCAATCCTCTTGCCTTAGCCACGCACCTGAGTGAATGAATGCTGGAGTTACAGGTGTGTGCCAGCACAGACACCCAGGTTATGTGGTGCTAGGGAATTGAACTCAGGACCTTGTGCTTGCCAGGTAAAGTGTTGGAATCATAGATACTTACTGTGTTGTGGTCCACTTGTCCTAGAAGGGAGGAATGAACAAAAAGACGCAGACAGAAGACACACACACACACACACACACACACACACACACGAAGACTGCAGCAATGAGAGACTGGGCTCATTATTTTTATAGGTCCGTATTCCAACCCTCTCTCTTAATAGCTGACCTTTACCCTAATTCTGTCTTTGCGTCTCTTATTAGACCACCTACCTTTGTTATCTAGTCAGAGTCTCAGAGTCTGCCATAGTCTGCTTGTATTTGTTTGTCACAAGCCATGAGAGGCCCTCATTTGCAAGAGACCTCTAGCCCCTCCCGTGTGCAGGCAGTGGCTCACCTTGGGTAGCAAAACAAGGATTGTCTGAGACCCCAAGCCCTTCCTGTTTGCAGGCAAGAGCCCATCATCTCAGACTGTAAAACAAAAGACTACCTGAGATTCCAAGCCCTTCCTGTTTGCCGGCAAGGTCTTTTCATCTCAGGGGCCAGACAAAGATATCTTTCTTCTTTGTGAGAACAGAGTACAACTCCAGACTAGTTTAATTATTTAAGCTTTGGTGGTCTGTATCTTTAATTCTTGGTTCCCTTCAATACTGCATCCCTGCCTCCCCACTCAATGAATGAATCTTCATGGCCCGTGTCGGAATAGCCCTTAAGAATGTGACATTGAGAAGAAAAGGATTCAAGAGCAAATCTAAGAGGTAGTAGTCGGGGCTGGAAGAATGGCTCAGAGGTTACAGTGCTTGCCTAGCAAGCGCTAAGTCTGCAAGTTCGATAACGCAGCACCATATAAGCTGGGTGTGGTGGCACACGCCTGTAATACGAGCATTTGGGAGGCTGAGGCAGGAAGATTGCTGTGAGTCCAAGGCCAACCTGGGATCCATAGTGAGTTCAGGACCAGCTTGGGCTACAGAGCGAGACCCTGTCTCCAAAAAAAGTTAAGTTTTGGGAATAGCCTTGGGACCAGGAAAGTAGAAGCAGAGGTGGGCACAGGTGTACGATCCATAGTAAATGAACATGACAGTGGTTGACACCAGGCCACAAAGGAGATCAGTATGAAGAAGGCCTTATGTGGCCATGCTTAAGAACTTACTTAACTAATTTTGATTTACCGCAGTTTTGAAATAGGGTTATTTGACTACTAGCCAAGGGAATAGAGAACATGGTATATCTGGTTGTTTCCAAGACCTCTTTGATGAATGTCCTCCTGACTTGAGGATAGATAAGTTGCACAGCCTTGTCAGGTGTCCTGCTGGTTAACACCAAGATCAAACTGAAATAATAGGTGACTCTAGATAGTGAATTGTCCCTTATTTTTTGCTTCAGATTCTGTGCTTCAGCAGTTTATTACATTGGGTTCAGATGGCATGTAATAATACCATTTGTAGTAGGAAATAAACAGCTTTGGGTCCCTAAGTCTGATTAGATTCCAATCAGAAGTTTAATTTGCTGCAGAATACATTGTTGTATGCACTAGGTAACTTTGTGTGGACTCGAGGTGTCATACCCTGTGTAGCTTTATTTTTTTTTTTTGTGGCAGGATCTTGCTGTGTATTTCAGGCTTGTTCTGAATTCACTATGTAGCCTAGGCTGGGCCTTGAACTCGCAGCAGTCCTACCTCAGCCTCCTGAGTACTGGAATTACAGATGTGCCCCACTACTGCCCCTGGCTAATTTGATTTCGTTGTGCTGCTGAGAATCAAACTGGGGCTTTGGGCTTACTAGGCAACCACTCTATAATCACTGAGCTTTGCCCCCAGTCCCAAGTTAGTTTTTGCTTGTATCAAAACTATCCCAAATCTAGTAATTGTTTCTCAGAATTCTGTGGGTTAATTAGGTGATCTGGAGCCTGTCTCTTGGGTTCTCCCAGATATCTTGCAGTGGTAGACTATTCTCACAGCAACCTTGGGTGCATGCCTCTTTTCGCCTCTTAACAATGCTCCCTTGGGAAATGCAAGTCACCAGATTCAGATAACAGAAGGGAGAGAATCATGTCCTCCCTTCAGAAGAAGCGGCACAATGCCCCGGGAAAGGAACAGGGTGTGAACAGCATTGTGAAAGATTATTAGAGCCATTTCTGCAAGCAGTTAGTTGGGCTGGGTACATCCGGTATAGACTCGTGCCACTCAGCAACCATTCAGAAATGACTGTTATGGTACCATCATGATTCACCGGTGAGTCATAGGACCGAGCTTGGGTTGCTGGGATGGAGGGTGAGTATTACAATTTGAAAAGGCAGAAAGATGTGTAATAGGAGTCTGCTTTTGGAGGGAGGGAAGATGCTCAGAGTTTATCCTAGGACCCTCACCTGGAGCTACACTCCCTGTCCTTTTAAAAAATTTGAGGTAAGGCCTAAGTTCCTAATTAGTGAGGCTAATCCTCCTGCCTCAGCCTCCTAGAGTGCTATTATCTGGTTGGTGAGGTTGTCCTGTATGTTGTGGGGTATCCAGCTACATCCTCAGCTTCAATCCAGTAAATTATATTTCAGTAAAGCCATTTTAAAAAATCTGCTGCCCTACAGCATAGTTTATTCAGCAGCCTTCACACATTCCAGCTTGTTTAACTTTTTGGTGGGAAATCTCTCTTCATAAAACAAGATTTATGGTAAGACTTAAGTACTAGCTCATTAGATGAGTCCACAAAGTAGCCTAGTGAGATTTGACATCTGTATTCAAAATAAGCTAAAGGATGCTGACAACTTACAGCATATTTGGGGACAGGATGGTGAGTGGAGTTGCCATAGGAATAGGAAGTAGGAATGGGAAGACTGTTTTACCTGCTTTTAAGACTTGAGTGCAGGGCTGTAGCTCGGGGGTGGAGTGCTTCCCTACCATGTGCAAGATCGTATGTGATCCCTAGCACTGTCCCCCAAACTGTATTTGGCTCATAAGGTAGTGTTTGAGACAGTCTTGCTGTAGGCTACTTCTGAGCTAACTGAATATCTCAAACTGGCCTAGAATTCATAGAAATCCTGTCTCTGCTAAGTGCTGGAATTACAGGCATACACCACCACACCCAGCTATTCTGTGATGCTAGGGAATCAAATGCAGGCCCTTGCACCTGTCCCACAAGTGCTATAGCCACTGAGTTACATCCTCGGCCCTAAGAGTTCATTTTTCAAAGACTAAAATAGTGATATTCCTGTTTTTTTAAAAAAACAGCTTGGCACAATTATGTATGCCTGTAATCCCAGTACTGTAGAAGGCTAAGGTAATAGGGATTATAAATTCAGCCCAAAGAGATCTCTCTAGGAAGGAAAAAGAAAAAAAAGAAAGAAAGAAAAAGCAGGGCTTGGTGGTGCAGGCCTGTAATTTTAGCATCCTAAGGGAGGCTGAAGCAGGAGGATCATAAATTCTAGCCCAGCCTGGACAATTTAGCAACTTAGTGAGGCTCTGTCTCAAAATGTAAAGAAATGGGCTAAGGATGTAGCTCATTTTGAAGGCTTTGGGTTCAACTCCCTGATTCCACAATAAATAAGTGAATAAAATTTAAAGCCACTTGGACATGGTGGCGTATGCCTGTAATCCCACCTACTCAGGAGGATGGTGTTAGAAGGTAGAAATGTTGAAGAAATTTAGTTAAATCCTGTCTCCGTGAAGTTGGAGATGTTTCTCATTGTTTCCTATATTAAATCCCCAACCCCTCTCCCAAAATACATAAACTACAAAAATGATAAAACTATAAATATAAGGTGGGTGTGGTGCCTATAGTCTCAACTATCAGGAGGCTGATGCTGGAGGATTACTATGAGTTCAAGGCAAGTGCTGGCTGCATAGTTGGGGACCAGCCTGGACTACAGAGTGAAGCCCTCTCAGAAGTGTTTGATTTTATTCACATGGTAAGATGTGGTATAGGTATAAGAGGGATAACTGTGTATATATATATATATGAATGACTGAGAAAGGACCGTAACATTTGGAAACCATAAGATTGTGTGTGGAGAATAAACTGGAAAATACTAGAATTACTTAATGAAACAGGACTGGGATATATAATATATAATCTGAGTAGCATACCTAGTCATATGTTTATAGATTATGGAAAAGTTTTTGTTTGCTTATGAGATGGTATCTCAGTATGCAGCTGGGTTTATTAAGTGATCTCCCTTAACTTCTGGGCTCAAGTGATCCTCTTGTTTCAGTCTCAGGAGTAGCTAGGACTACAGGAGCCCAGCATAATGAAAGATCTTTGTTCAGCAAGAGGTTTTTGTTACTGTTTTTGTAAGAAATTATTATTTTTTTTTTTTGGTAAGAAATCTTCAGTGGGCCTGTGTTTCAGGCCTGTAGTCCCAGCACTGTTGGATGCTAAGGCAAGAGGTTTGCAGGTTTGAGCACAGCAAGACCATTTGAAAATCAAAATTTAAAAATCCACTGGAGAAGTAGCTCAGTGTGAAGACCCTGGACTCAAGGAAAATAAAGGGAAAAACCCTGGTGGAGGTTGGGTAGTATGTACAAAGCAACAAGTAGGCTCCAGTGAGCTGTGTACATCCATTTTTTTAATGTGGCTTTCAAAATTGGCTTTAAACTATAATTAGAGGTACTGCTGAACTGTTACAGTTCAACCTAATGAACAACTTCAACTTCAGCTGCCTCCTAGTTGGTCAGTTTTCAGACCTTTGTGGAAATACACTTCAGTTCCACACAAGTAATTTTTTAGTGATTGAGTAAGATACTATCATGCAGCTAGTCATAATTAAACAGTACCCCACTGAAGATTTTTCCAAATTAATTAATTTACTTATTTAGTGGTGCTGGAGGTCCAGCTCGGGTCATTGCACTGAGCTGCATCCCCAGACCCTTTGGAGACAGGATCTCTAGCTTAGGCTGGCCTTGAACTCATAGCAATCCTCCTGCTGCCAGCCTCCCAAATGCTGGGATTACAGGCATGTCTCACTACACCCTGCTTATGTGTTGCTGGGAAGGTGAGCCCAGGACCTTTCATTTGCTGGACAAGTGCTTAACTGCTGTGCTGTTCTTTCTACTTGACCAGACTTTTTTTTATTTTTTGAGACATGATTTCATTAAGTTGCTCAGCCTAGGCTAGAACTTGAAATCCTCTCTTTTCAGCCTCCCAGAGTGCTGGGATTATGAGCCTGCACCGCCAAGCCCAGTTTCTCACTATGAGCTGTTTTAGGTAACGCAGTGAATCAGTTCTTAATAGGAATTGCAGGGTCCAAAGGTTTCATACATAACATTCACAGTTTTCATAGTGGTTCAGGTCTGTGTCAGCCTGTGCTTTTCAGCTGTGGGTAACAGTGCCTCGCCCATACTGCCACTTTCACCATAAATCAGCATTGGAGAAATCACAAGTTTTAAGGCCAGAAGGGTGGAGTTTGTTTCCCCTCTCTGCAGAGTATTGTGTGTGACTTTGGGAAGAAGTCATTTTCTTTCTGAGTCACATGTGTAACTACTGTCACATGTGTAACTGTGTGAGTGTAACTACTCACTTTGTTAGTATAGTTGTCAAGAGAATATTGGGCTTGAGGGCTGTTAGAAAAACTCCCTGTTCTTGCCCAGCGCCCTCTTCTCTGAGACCTTGAACTTGGCCCTGAATGTGCCATGGATGTTGCGTGGCTCTCTTATTCTTCCTGGAATATTTCCCTTCTGTATAGTTTTCTTTTCAGGGTGATAGCTGTCAGAAAAGCCCAGCTAAAGTTGTTTCTTTCTAATTGAAAAGTCTCTGAGACTTCCCAGGAAGTTTTGCTGCCTTAAGGATCTCTCTCTCCTCCTCTAATGTGAATGATTCTGCTTCCTTCTTATAAGACCAGGTGTCTTGAACGTATCTTGCTAGTTTTGTGTGCATTGTGACATATACATGATGAAGTACTTGCTCCATCAGTGCTTTGATAATTCGGTAAGTAGTGACCTTGTTTTTTGAGGGTATATTTGGTGTGTGTATGTATGTATAGTCTTTTGTCTGGGCTGGTTTTGTTGCCTGGCTGGCCTTGAACTCAAGGTAATCCTGCCTCGGTTTCCTGACTCAGGACACACATGGCTTATTTTTATGTGGTGCATAAGCCAGGGAAGCACTTCATTATGTATGTACTGCTGAACCATGTCCCCACCTCATAAGTGGTGACATTTAGGTATAAGTACTTCTTGTGAAATCTTAACAGACATGGTATATCATACTTTGTGGACTGAATGAGTGTTGGGATTAGTAGTGTGAGCCTTGTCCTTAGGTTCTTTGGCTTGCGAAGATTTACTGTAGTGAAAGTATGCCCATGGAAAGCTAGGTCAGCAAAGGAAAATGGTGAAGGGGACGAGGATCAGAAGAAAGTAGGCACAACCTTCCCAGAGTCTTCTCCTAGGGAGATCAGGCTAGATGTGCTTTACCGTCTCAGGTAACAAATGGCACCAACCAGGGAAGCTTGTTGAAGACTTAAGGCCATGATACTTAGTGGGCTGGTCATGGAGGCACCCCAGCTTAGCACATGCCAAAACTCCAGTCTCTAGAAGGAAAGTGGCATAAACCGCATGGTTTGCATAAACAGAGACTGAGCCATTATTATCTGGGCATGGTGGGAGCCTTCCTGAAACCCAAGTTCTCTGATGCCAGCCAAAGCACCCTTATAAGCAGGCCTTCTAAAGATAGCACCACTAACTGACTTGTCACATTAACTCTTCTGCACTGCACACAGTAAGGTTCAGATCTGAGGCACTACTTAATTACTAAAGGCAGCTCAAAAGGTTATTTTTAAAAATTACAGCTTGTTATTTAGTAGACATGGGTCCTCTAGAATACATGATTAATTATTATTCAGTAGAACTACCCTGTCTACTTGCAGTGGATAGTATGGACGGCATTCACATTTTCAATGGCCTCTTGACCTTTTTAGGGAACAGTATTTTCAGATGCTGAGAGGACAAAAGAATGCTGATGGTGCCATATTTTTTTATACCTGATGTCTACTAGTCCAGTTTATTTAATTATTTATTTGAGACGGGATCTCTCCGTGAAGCCCATGCTGGCCTTGAACTCACAGTAGTCCTCCTGCCTCAGCCTCCTGAGTACTGGGATTACAGGTGTGCATCACCATGCCCATCTTATGTGGTGCTGGGGAATCAACTCTGGGCCTTGTGCTTTCCAGGCAAATGCTGTAACTGCTGTGCTTTTCTTCCAGCCTCTGCTGGTCTTTGAGCATGTCCAGATCTAAGGTAAAATTATTCCCGTTACCCATCCCCAACACAAGAGGAGCCTGTCTAAGCCTCTCTGCGCCTCTCTGCAAACAGCCCTTACCAGAGTGATACTTGATTTAGCTGGTTGTTGTGGCATGTGTCTGTCTCAGTGTTGGGGACTGAGGCAAAAGGATCTTGAGTTAAAGGCCAGCCTTGGCTGCATAGTGGAGGCTCTATCCTAAACTATTAACATGTCATCCAGAAGTCTGCAGCTTACATTAGATTTCGTTCTGTGGATTCTGACGGATGTACAGTCACACATATCTACCAAGATAATATTAAATAGAATTGGTTTTTCTGTCCTAAAGTTCTTATGCTCTGCCTTTTTGTGTTTTGTTTTTGTTTTCCTTAGTGGTTTCGGTTTTTGGCCTTCTGTGTCCTGGGATTACAGGCTTGTGCCACCACACTCGGTTTATATGGTGCTGGGGAATTGAACTTGTGTACTTAGCTCTTAGAACTGCTGAGACGTTCCTCCCGCCCTTGCCTTTTCATCTTTTCTAGCATTTTTAGATGTGAACTTCAGTTCTATCTTTAGAGATTTACTAATAATCAGTATCTTGGGGCTAGAACAACAGCATAGCCATTAAAGTGCTTGCTAGGCCAGGCCCTGAGTTTTTCCCAGCACCACGAAAGCAGGGCATGGTGGCCCATGCCTGTAATTCTCACACTTGGAAGGCCAGAGGCCAGATTTCTGGCAGTTCAAGGCCAGCCTGGACTACAGAATGAGAACCTATCTCAAAAAAAAAAAAAATCTTGAATACGTATTTAAGAAGTTTAGAAATAGTTACATTTAAATTTAAAAATATTTTTAAAGAACAGTTTCACTTATTGTAATGGGATTTATGTCTAGACAAGAAATCTACCACTGAACACATACACTTGGAGTCTGTAAGGTAAATAGAGTAGTCCAGGCTGGTTCTGAACTCATTGTGTAGCCCATACTGGCCTTGAACACAAGGCAGTCCTCCTGCCTCAGACTCTGGAGTGCTGAGATTACAAGTGTGTGTGTGTGCCACTACTCCTGGCTTATGTGGTCCTGGGAAATTGAATTTAGGGCCCTAGCAAGCACTTTAACCACTGAGCTATGACCCCAGCCCCAAGTTGGTCCTCTTAATGTAAAAACTACAGATTAATTCTCAATAATGCATTTTCATTTCAGGGATTTGAGTTGGGGATAAGCATCCAGGGGTACCTTACACTGATTTATCCTCAGTGTAGTCCTGATGTAAGGGCTTTTCAGATTTTTGATTTAAGATATTTAAAGAAACTTTATTACTAGGTGTGGTGGCACACACCTGTAATGCTAGCTGACTTAGGCTGGAGCAGGAGTAAAGTCTTAAACCAGTCAGAGCAATTTAGAGCGAGCCTGTATCAGAATAAAATTTGTTAGGGCCAACAGTGTAGTCTAGCTTTTCTTAGTCCCTGTACAGCTAAAGGAGAGAAGCCTACTTTTTTTCTTGAGCAAACTTTTTAGAGCTAAAGGCTTCCCCTATAACTTAGTTCTCACTGGCAGAGAATCCCCTAGTGTGTTCCAAATGTGGTTGAGTTACTCTGTCTAAAGGTGGTGCCCTTTCATAATCTCCATGTAGAATGTTGTCTGGGGCAACTGGACAGGCTTTACATAAGTATCTATGGCTGCTTCTGGCACCAGGGCCAAACCTCTTTCCCAGTGATAGGAGGCGCTAACGGTATCGGCACTGCTGAGGTCACTGGGACTTAAATAGCGCCTGACTCTTGAAACAAGGACAGCATGATTTAGGGGAAAGGCCAGAACTTGATCTCCCTGGCCTCAGATACTTGAACTTCTTTTGGCATCAGAGATAGTTATTAGGTTGCGCTGTGGGTGGTAGGTCTTCGACAAGCGTGAGAAGCAGCCAGAGTCTTGGTGCCCGCATGAGCCCCCACAGGGCCTACAAAGATCTCAGTCTGCTCACTGTGTGATATTTAGGTTCTTGGAAGGAAAGGGAAGTGAAGTAAGGCAGCCAAGGAAGTGTCCCTCTAGAACTGACGCTGAAATAGAGATATTCCATATGTGAAGACAAATTAGGAAATTGTTGCATAACAACCAGAGCTGTTTCTGTGGGGTTGGGGGACGGATTAGATGAAGGAGAGGTATCCACTGTACCCTCTGAAGTACTTGCTCAGGGCCATTGCATGAGGCAGAGATGCCTCTCCTACAGATAAAGGGACTGGACGCTGATGTTGCCTAGCACATGGTGGTACTGGGACGCCGCTTTCTGGATTATTTGTATTGTGTAGGTGTCAGAGTGAGGGTGGTCTAGGATGTGAGGAGAACCTGAGTGTGACGAACCACATAAAATGGGAAACATTCTTAGGCCTTCAGAAATGGTGTTTTTGCACCAGGGGTTAGAGCAAAAGGTACTATTTTCCTCTTTCTACTCTAATTCTAGCACTGCCAGAACTTTACTCACTCTTATGTTTTGTTCTCTAGCATCCTGATGGAGAAACAGTAAGGTGTCACAAAAGGTTAACTAACTGCTGATTTGTTTCGGGTTTCTGTCTGTTTGAGACTGGGTCTCCATAGTCCAGAAATCTTGCCTCAGCCTCCCAAGGGCTAGGATTACAGGCTTTTTTGGTGGGGTTGGGTGCCGGGGGCGGTGGGGGAGGAGGCATCTTCCTCTGTATTCTAGGCTAGTCCCGAACTCATTTTGTACCTGTGTGGCTCAGGCTGGCCTCAGACTCAAAGCAATCCTCCTGCCTTAGCCTCCTGAGTGCTGGGGTTACAATGCTAGGCTTACTAGCTACCACACCTGGCTAACTTTTATGTGGTGCTGGGGAATCAAACCCTGGGCCTTTGTGCATGCTAGGCAAGTGGTCTCTGTCCACTGAACTACACCTCCAGCCCAGAACTAGAGATCAGTTTAAAAAGTACTTGTGTGGATACCATTTTATGGATATTGTGAAAAAGCATAAATTCAAAGAATGAATTGCTTGTAATAAACTGATAACCAGCGGCTTGCATTCTGATTTAATTATCTCATAAAAAGCATTTAAATAAATGACTAAAACATTTTTCAACAAGCACTCCTCCCCTCCCCCACCATTGTTTATAAAAAATATGTTTCAGACGAGCCTATTGACTCAGGTCTGCAATCTTAGCTCTTTCAGAGGCTGAGACAGGAGAATCTCAAGTTTGAACCCAGCCTGGGCAACTTAGAGACCCTTTTATTTGTGTGCATGTGCACATGTTATGAATATCTTTTTGTATACTCAATACAGTGTTGCATAGGTGCTTTGATTGATTTATACAGAGAATAGTGAGGTTGCAAGGGAGGGCATACAGCTTGTCTATGCGTGAAGAAAGTGGGAAAGGAAAGTGATTTTCATTAGCTCTGTAAGTATTTTCTGGGCAGGAACCCTGGAGGGTGTTCAGGCGGGCCAGAACAGATGAATGCATGAATGTATGGCATTTTTGCAATTGGCTTGTTAGAACCAGAGTGTGCTACATGTAAAGATGAGTCTTGGGAAGCGTGGTTTTCTGTGGGACTTGTAAAATAGGGAATGACCTCGCTTTCTAATGTGATTTGGCTGTTGATTCAATATGTAACAGTTTAAGCACAATGGGAGCTTCAGCCAGCCAGCCAGACAGTATGCTGTGTGAGCGTAGTGCTCTATTCTTGTAATTAATTTCAGTGGTTGGCATTTACATTATGTCACAGACATTCGGCTATGATAATAGAGAAATCAAGTAAAATAGCAGTAATAATAACAGTGTCTTTATAGTTACTAGCAGTCATAAAACATTGGGTTGTGGCTGCAGTTTCCTCAGGATGGCTAGTCTTGGCATGGTTAGGACATAAACCTTTGGAAATACCTGTACTGAAAAAGCATTCCTCCCTGTCGTCTTCTCTGCTCGGAGTCTCTGCTCATCTCTCTCCTTTTGTCTTGCTAATCTTAGTCTGTCAGATGTTGTCATAAATATATTTCCTCATTTGCTAATGCATAGTGGTCAGATGAAAATCCTGTGTCCCTGGTTTTGACTTTCTGTCTGAGACTTGTCAGCCTCATCTGGTCTTAACCATACAAGCAGAAAAGCCTCTGTGCTTCTACAAAGTAGTTGACTCAGTCTATTCTCACCCAAAAGGGAGAGGATGGAAGTATAGTGGTGAAGGCAAGATTGGGAGGAAGTCGTCAGCCTTTCAGTCTTCCTAAAAACTGCAAAGTTGGGCATGATAATGCATGCACTGGGGAGACTGAGACAGGAGGATTGCCTTCTGTTTGAGGCTAGCCTGGGTTACATAGTTCATGACCAGCCTGAGCTACAGAGGGTTCAGGCTCTATCTCAAAATCAGTGCATACTTACATACTTGCTTGCATACTAAGGTAAATAAACTATATTGAAAATCCGTAGGGTTGGTTTCTATGTGATAATGCTTGAATGATATGTTGGTCTTCTGCGGTTTCATAGTTTCTAGATCAGTGTGTGCTAAATGTGGGTCTTTCCCTAGGGAGGAGGCCTGGGTTTAGTTCCATCGATCCAGCACATACTTTCCCTTTATTACCTACTCTGCCTTCATCCCCCTTCCCACCACCCGTGCAGCATAGCTTTGTTAGTCACTTTGATCAACTGATGACTGTTGTGTTGGAGTGGCGTGAAGCCAGTTGACATCCATACCGTAACAACTCTTAATTCTTCTGACAGGTGACAGAACTGAATGAGCCATTATCCAATGAAGAACGAAACCTTCTCTCTGTGGCCTACAAGAATGTTGTTGGGGCGCGCCGTTCATCCTGGAGGGTCATCAGCAGCATTGAGCAGAAGACGTCTGCAGACGGCAACGAGAAGAAGATAGAGATGGTGCGTGCTTACCGTGAGAAGATAGAGAAGGAGCTGGAGGCAGTGTGTCAGGACGTGCTGAGCCTGCTGGACAACTACCTGATCAAGAATTGCAGCGAGACCCAGTATGAGAGCAAAGTGTTCTACCTGAAGATGAAAGGGGACTATTACCGCTACCTGGCTGAAGTGGCCACTGGAGAGAAGAGAGCGACTGTCGTGGAGTCATCCGAAAAGGCGTACAGCGAAGCTCATGAGATCAGCAAGGAGCACATGCAGCCCACCCACCCCATCCGATTGGGCCTGGCTCTTAACTACTCCGTTTTCTACTATGAGATCCAGAACGCCCCAGAGCAAGCATGCCACTTGGCCAAGACCGCTTTCGATGACGCCATTGCCGAGCTCGACACTCTGAATGAGGACTCCTACAAGGACTCCACTCTCATCATGCAGCTCCTCCGCGACAACCTAACGCTCTGGACGAGCGATCAGCAAGACGACGAGGGTGGAGAAGGCAACAATTAAGGCCCCCAGGTGGACTGGCAGCGCACGCTGATGCTACTACTGCAGTCTTTATTTTTTTCCCATGAGTTGGGGTCGGGTGGGGGAGGGAAAGGGAGGGCTGACCTTCCCAGGGAGAAACCCACGACCTGTCCTGTCTTTGATCGCCTCTTTGACATTTTTGCCAAAATACCACTAGTGGAAAGTCAGGCTAGCTGTGCTGGTATTGGAGTAGCAGCCTCACATGGGCATCCGGACTGTTCTGTAGGTTCGTGCAAGTGGAGCTGTCTTTAATTTAACTTATTGCTAGATGATAGGGGATTAAGATGAAAGGGTATTCATGGAATGGCCCTCGTTCAGTGAGTTCTGTGGTTCCAGTAAGGATTTTTATGTACATACGCTCTTGTTTGGGGTACTTTCTCTCCTCTCTTTTAGCTGTGCATTTCTTTCAGGGTGTACTCTACCAGACACAGTGTAGTTGAAATCCCAGATGGACAGGCTTGGAGTATAAGGCATACTGATGCTTGTGGTTTAGGCCTGGCCACTTTTCTGAAGTCTGATTAGTGACAGTATTAACACTAAATTGCAGTTTACAGTATTTCTACATTACAGCCATATGTGACATCAAGCCATTGATTGTGAGTTTTTCTTTGCTAGTTAGTTTGGCTTTCCATCCTTATTCTGCCATATCCGGGTTGGCTTTGCTGGTTTATCTCCCTCTAGGCTAAAAGAATGGCCTGAGGAGAATCAAAGCTTCTTTAGATTTTGGTTATAGGTGCTTGGCAGGTGGCTGTGGGGTTTTCTTTCTTTCCTGTTAACGTAAATCGACCACAAAAGTTAATCAGTCATTTTAATAGAAACATCAAACACCACAAAAAATAGAGAAAATTCAGGTCTGTATGTCATTATCATGTCGGTATTTTCAAAGACTCCTGCGTTCCCAGCTGCCACACAGCCCTTCCTCAGGGATCACACTGCCATTTGTTTCCCTCTGCACTTGAGTCCTCCCCGCTGTACCTGTGCCCAGGGCACACAGCTGGCTCAAGAGGCTGTTGGATTGTAGAGGCGGTGGTTGTTTGGAGAAAGCTCGTGGTGCAGTGTGGAAAGTCAGGTGCTAGAAGCTGAACTGGCAGAAAATCCAAAGGGAAGAGCTCCATCCACAGCACATACCTGTCCAGATTTGGGAGCCTTGTGTGTCAGCTTTCCCTCCCTAGGACACTCCTTTCCCAAGTACTTGTAGGAAGATAACAAATTACTATTAGGTAGTGAAATACTTAATCTTGTTTGACCAAAACTTCCTCTGTTCTTTTTTTCTTTCAATGAATGCATAGAAGTTGGAGATTGACTTGTGCAGGCGATGCACAGTTTGCAGTTGAAGGCAACTACATTGCTGTTTCTACAAGTTTGTTCTGTTAGCCATAGGTTCCTCGTTTTCATCTTGGATAAATCTATCTGTAAACATGACCCATTGCACGTTGTATATGCAGGGTTTTTTCCCCATAGTGTATTATTGTTTCTGTTTTTTAATTAAATAAAATCAGTAATTGTGTGGACTCCCAAGGTGGGTAAGGACACCAGACTTGCTTTGTTTCTTTGTTTGATGTAGACAAGGAGAGGTATAATTGAGGAAAACCCAACAGATGCTTTTGCTAATACCAAAATTTGAGAATACAGTTATGAGCAAGTATGTTTAACAGGATATAGGTGACAGTGATGATAAAGAAAGGAGTGATGACAACCATGGACTCACTATACTCTGTAACATTGCACAGTTTACCCAGCATGACTTTCCTGCTAGGGGCCCCCTCGTGCTAGAAGCAATGTCCCGATGAACTGAGCCTCCCTGAAGGACTAACCGAGGAGCACATTGTCTCTCTTGTGCCGTTATGGGACCTGGCGTATTGCGGTGGATAGGAGAACATTCTGGGGAGGGGGCAGTGGGGCTTTCCCTGGTTTCTCTTCTTCATGTCCAGTGAGCAGTGTCGTGTCCTTCCTTGTAGCATTTGAAAATGATCTACTGGAATTACAAAACCTAATTTTCCTTTAAATTTCAGCTTTGGCTCTGGCTGCTTTTTAGAATAATGCAAGATAAAATCATACCAGAGGACTAGAATTGAAGAGGGAATGGGAGACTTGGTATTTAAGCAGCTTGAATGGTTTCATTTCTTTTCTTTATTTTTAAAGAAATGCACTTGCCTATGATACTGTCTCCAGTGAAATGATTACTCCTCCATTACTCTATTGATACAATATTGTGCATGCTAGTGTTGTATTTCTATACAGTAGCTTGAAATTTATTAACTTATACTGTAGGTGTTATGTATTCCTATGACAACAAAATTAAGTCTTCAAATTTTTTAAAGTTTTTTTTAATTTAATTTTTCCTTTTGGGGGTAAAGTTTGCTCTACCAAATAGTGATCGTAACAAATTGATCTGTTTTGGATGTTGCTATAGTGACATGCAGTTATATTTTGTTTTTAAAGGGGCGGGGGGGGAAAAGAAACACCAGTGTTAGCTTAATCTTAATGTCTGGTGTTCGTCATGGTGAAGTTATAACTATACAGTGTAGGAGAACGTCAACAGTGTTCTCTGAATGAGCCTCTGTGCTTTTTGTCATGTTATGCAGTGAACTATTTTTAAGGTCTAATCAGTGATTATTTTTCCAACTCCGTGTTTCTCTAAGGAATTATTTCGCACACGGACCATTCTTAGCAGTTTTCCTCAGTGATGGAATATCATGAATGTGAGTCATTATGTAGCTGTCGTACATTGAGCAAATAAACTTACAGATCTGATGTCAGTGCTGCTTAGTTTCATTCAATGAGTTTAAGTTGTCCTTTGCTTGTGAAGGTTTGGTTGACCGTGGGTGTTCTCTCCCCCACTCGCCCTCCTCCCAGGGAATGAGGTTGGGTGTGGTGTGGGCAAGACGGTGACTCAAAAGTGACTGCTGAGAACCATAACTTGTTATGGTGGTCTTAAGAAAATCAAGGGTTGGGGGCGTAGCTCAGTGGTAGAGCCCTTGCTAGCTAGTGTGAGGTCCCGGGTTTGATTCCCCTACTCCAAATGAAAATAAAAGGGGCGGGGAAAATAAGCACCACTTAGGGGCCTCCCATTTCTTACAAAATGAACTTAGCAAGGTCTCTGGGGCCTTCCGGGCTGTGACTGGTGGGAGCACACACTCGAGTTCATCGTGGCTCCTGAGCTCCCAGCAGCCTCAGGCCGCTGGTGGCTGGCATCCTGTCAGCAGGTGGCCAGAGTGAATCCCTCCATGGGTGTGGAGGCCGTCGTGTCATGGCTGTAGGGAGGGGACTGTCCACAGGAGGGCGTGCCAGGGTTAAGTAAAGCCTGTGTCCAAGGTTAGTGGTTGCATTTCCCAGCAGAAGTGTAGGTGGAGGCTCACACAGTGAAGAACACTGGCTCCTTTAGGTGGGGGAGGGGGCTACACCAACAGGGTCTAACACTCCAGTCCTGGCTGGTTCTGAACTCACTATATATGTAGCCCAGACTGGCCTGGAACTCACAGCAATCCTCCTGCCTCGGCTTCCCACATGCTGGGAATACAGGCATGCACCACCACACCCAAGTAGTATTTCATACCAGGGGATTGAACCCCTGGGCCTCTCATTTTTCTAGTTAAGCACCCTAAATCACCGGGCTACACTCCAGCCCAGAAAACACCTTTTAAATTTTCTGAGTTTTCTTTAAGAAAAATCAAAAAACGGTCTCTGTAGTCCAGGCTGGTTCTCGCCCACATTGACCTTAAACACATGGCAGTCCTCTTGCCTCTCCTGAGTGCTGGGATTACAGCTGCGTCCTGCCGCGCCTGGTTTGTGTGGTGCTGGGGAATAGAACCCAGGGCCCTGCACTTGTCTGAGCATTCCAACAGCTGAGCCACGACCCCACCCCTTTTTCTGAGCAACTTTTAACTCAGCGTTTGCATCTTCACACCACGTGAGCGGACTTGCCACGTCATCTGGGTTGTCTGTTAGCTTGTTTGTCCCTCAGACCACCCTGAGAGAGCAGGTGTGGTGGTGGAGCTAGCCTTCAGTCCCACCACCAACGACAACCCAAGTCTACCCGCCCAGAACTCTGTGCTGATCCCAGCCTGCTCTGTGCTGCTCCGAGACCACAAAGTCCCAGACCTTGGTGGGGTTTTGTGGAGCTGAACTCTATAGAGTTAACCTAGGGCAGGAAATGAACCAGATGCCTGCTGGCAGGAAAGGAACATCCCAGGTGCTTGAGAACAGCCAGGTGAAGCTGCCTGGTGGTGCATGCTGTGATCTCAGCACTCTGAGAGGCCGAGGCAGGAAGATTGCAAGCTCGAGCGCAGCCTGAATGATTTAACCTTGTCTTAAAATCACAAAAGGGTTAGGGATGTAACTGAATGTGAAAGCCCCGGACTTGTCCTCAGTGCCACAGAGACGGAGCGGGGTGCAGGCTGAGAGTGAAGCGCAGTAGATAAAGTGCTTGTCTAGGGCCTGGGTGGGTTTCATTCCAGCCCCATACCACATAAAAATTAGCCTGGTGTGGTGGTGCTCTACTGTAAGCACTCAGGAGGCTGAGGCAGGAGGATTGCTGTGAGTTTAGAGCAAGAGCCCATCTCAAAAAGAAAAGATGTCCTTAATGCAGTGATTCTCAACCTTTCACGTAGAACTCCCTTTACAGGAGCCCTAAAAGAGCTTTTATATGATGAGGGGCTGGAGAACGGCTCAGCAGTTAAAGCGCTTGCCTAGTAAGTGCTAAGTCAAGTGCCAAGTACCCTGAGTTCCATTCCCCAGCACCACATAAACTGGGTGTGGTGGTGCACGCCTATAATCCCAGCACTCGGGAGGCTGAGACAGGAGGATTGCCATGAGTCCAAGGCCAGCCTGGGCTCCATACTGAGTCCAGGACCAGCCTGGGCTACAGAATGAGACTCTGTCTCAAAAAAAAGATACATGATGTTGAATATCAAAAACTAGGAATAAGAATACACATTTGCTTAAAATAGGAATGCATTACACATTAAATAATAATTGTTTTATAGAGCAAGATTACTAGGGAAGTCAGAGGTTTTTTTTTTTTTTTTTTACCATTTTGCAGGTATCCTAGTGGGTAAGTTATCTGGAACCAAAGCTGCATCTGAATGCTTTTTTTGAGACATGGTCTTGCTCTGTATTCAGCCTGGTCCTGAACTCGCTGTGCAGCCCAGGCTGGCCTCAAACCCACAGTAGTCCTTCTGCCTTAGCCTCCTGAGTGCTGGGATGACGGGTGTGCGCTACCATGCCTGGCTTAAGTGGTGCTGGAGAATGAACCCGGGGCCTTGTGCTTGCAAGGCACCACACTGTGGTCACCACTGCGCCATTCCTGCAGCCCCATGAGCGCATTCTGTTGGGATAACGTGCTAAAGTATTTGAGGATGTTCTAGCAAGGATGGCCCTGAAGAGTTGAGTAGCAGAAATAGAATAAGCTAAGAAAATTCTCAAATTTTTTGACTTAATGCTGGGTTAGGCCCCAAGAGTCAACGTCCTGTAGCTCAATGCTTTCCAGAATTTTAAAAATAACCTGTAGTGTGAAGCAGTAAAGGTGAAGGATTGGGACAGGGGAGTGACTCGCCCACTGTACTTGGGATGTCAGCAGCAGACTTCTCCACTCCCAAGACTTTGGGAGTTAGAGGCCGTAGGTGGGATGCATGAGCCGGGGAGGCCTAGGACAGCACAGTGCTAGAGCAGCTTTCTGCCCTTTATTTATGCCTGATGACGACATGCATTGGCCGCTGTGCCCGTCTGCTAGAACAGCGTGTTGACTCACTGGGTAGTCTGAGTGGCTAAGAATGGCAGCCTGGTTCTCAGAGCAAGCTGGGAGAGACGTCTTCAGAGTACTACCTGGGGTAACACTGTACTCTGCTTCTGAGTCTTGACATTCAAGTGCCCACAGGCCTGATCAGGCAGGACATTTAAGTGTGGTACGCCAGCTAACTAATTCTCCCCCTGGTTACAGTTGAGTGTGGTAAAATCTCAACAGGCATAAGCCCTGCCTCTCAGGAACCACCGACACCTGTAGTCAGTGAGTTGATCGGAAGGGGTTGGATCCCACAGACAAGAAGGAATCAAGGTTTCCTTTGTTAGCTGGGTGGTGCTGCAGGCCGGGAATCTAGCACTCTGGGAGGCTGACGCAGGAGGATCACTAAGTTTGAGCCCAGCCTAGGCAGTTGAGCAACTTGGTGAGACTTTTTTTTAACAAAATATTCAGAGGAGCTAGGTCTGTACCTCTGTGCAAAAGCTCTATTTAACCTCCAGTACTTTTTTTTTTTTTTTTAAATCAGGTTAAGGAAATTACTGACTGAACACTCAGTCCACAGTACTGAGGAGGAAAGTTAATTACTCTGAAGAATATTAGATTTTAAATTATATATAAATGTGTGTGTGTTTTGGACGATTGAACTGGGGCCTTCATACCAAACTACGTGACCTATGACTAGCATGTTTTTATATCTGATTTTGAGACAGGGTTTCACTAAGTCACTAAATTGCCCTGGCTGGGCTGGAACTTGGGGTCCTGCCTCAGCCTCCCAGAATGCTAGGATAACAAACCTGTGCCACTGGCCCTGGCTGGTTCTTCTGTTTTGAATTGATACTGGAACACACATTACAAAATACAAAAGGATGTAGCCTGAAACAGAATTTTTCTGGGCTAAGATAAAATGTTTTTTACATTTTCAAAGCTTAAAATATTTACTCTCTGACTAGTCCTTTCCTGACCCCCAGCTAATCAGTAACACTCAGCCTTGCCTGTTAACCAGCTACTCCTAGTTGCTGTTTGCCCCTAATCTGGGTCAGTTTGAGGTAGGATTTGCACTGGTGTGTGTGCGCGGGAGGGCAGCACTGGGGATTGCACTCAGGGCCCTTGTACTTAATGCAGAGCTACATCCTCAAGACTGTTAAAGTTTTTGAAAGGGAGAATTATTAAATCAGTAAATTGCCCAGGCTGGGGTCCAATGTGCAGTTCTGCCTCAGCCTCCCAGAAGTCTGGCATTACAGGTGCCTGCATACCTGTCCTGGAGGTTGGAAGCAGGAGGATTCTGAGTTCAGCATAGCCTGGGCAATTTAGTGACTTATTAATAAGGTACGGTCTCATAACATAAGGGGGGAGGAGGGCTGTAAGGATGTAGCTCAGTGATTACAGCACTTGCCTAGGAAGTTAGAAGCCCTGAGTCCCATCCCCCAGCACACATAACAGCTGGGTTTTGTGGTTCACACATGCCTGTAATTCCAGCACGTGGGCGGTTGCGGCAGGATTACCTCTGAGTTCTAAACCAGCCTGGGCTACATAGTGAATTCACAACCAGCAGGGACTACAGAGTGAGAATTTCTTAAAAAAAAAAAAAAGAAAAAAAAAAAAAGCTTGGAGATGTAACTTAGGCTAGAGACCTGGGTTCAACACCCAGTACTTTTTTTAAAAAAAGGAGTGGGGTGGCATGGAGGAATGAATGGCCCAGTGGTTAAGGCACTTGCCTGTCAAGCGCTAGGTACCCGAGTTCGATTCCCCAGCATCGCATAAACCAGGCGTGGTGGCACATGCCTGTAATCCCAGCACTCGGGAGGCTGAGGCAGGATTGCCGTGTGTCCAAGGCCAGCCTGAGCTCCATAGTGAGTTCAGGACCAGCCTGGGCTACAGAGCAAGACCCTGTCTCAAAGCATATTGGCAGAACACAGAACATGAAATAAAAGCTAGTATCAACTCATATTTAGATTTCTCAGATTATCTCCAGAATGTAATAAATAGGTCTCTTTAACTCAACTTCCATGCCAACTAGAGTCTAATTAGTTAAAATTAAGTGCATATTATGATTAGGTTTCTTTAGCCCCTTTAAGTTCATTAATCCTTGGGCTGGGGGTACAGTTCAGAGGTTGTGTTTGTCTAGCATGTGCAAGGCCCTGAGTTCTATTTCTCAGTACCAGCTACATGAACTGGGCTCATAGTGAAACACATCTGCAATCCCAGTGCTCAGGAGGCTGAGGCAGGAGGATTGATGTGTTGGAGAGCAGCCTGGGCTACATAGTGAATTCAGAACCTCGCTGGATCACAAGACCCAGTCTCCAAAAGAAAAATCCTTCAATTTCTTCTAAGGCACTTTTTAAAGAAGATGAAGCTACTTAGAACCTACCTTTTTTTTTTTTTTGAGATGGAGTCTCATCTGGGGATACTAACACACGCTACGGTGCTGGTGATGGAACCCAGGGCCTCCCACATGCTAGGCAAGGCGCTGTCACTGAACTAACTGTTCCATCCCAGTGGCACGAAAATGCTGCTCTGAGAGGTCATCTGGAAGTGGTAGCAGAGCTGCACAGCCACTCGCAGGCCCGTGACGGCAGAACGGCCGTCCTCCAGCAGGGAAGGTCATCCTCCACAGTCGAGCACGCAGCTTCAGGAAGGACGCACATGGAGTCGTGAGGGAGGAAGGGGACACCGGCCCAGCCAGCCAGATAGCCGAACCAACCCTGGTGATCAGTGGGGTGACAGATGTCGCAGCCAGATCGTCCCCACATCCCCTGCTCTGAATGATGGGTCTTGAAGAACTGGTCACCACCCATGAGAGCCAGCAGGGTCTCCTAGGCCAGGGTGTCTGCCTCACATCCCTTCTGCTCCCCTGGTATAGAATAGGCATTGGGTTGGTGCTCAGTAGACACCTGCTTTGGCTCAGCAGACAGTCCCCCACATGTGATAGCTCAGCCCGGTCAAGCCTGGCTGGCTGCAACTGTTCTGACCCACCACATACTCAGCAGTCAGGAACGGGCAAGTGCCTCTGTGAGGCTGCCTAGTTCTGAGTCTGCATTAGGGGACTCACAGCTGGTTCTGCCCACCATGGTGGAGAGAATTCTACATAATGGCCCTTTCACACCAAAGCCTAACTCTTTTTTGGACTCCTCTAATCTGGGGCCAGAGTTTATGGATGAGATTTCCATGGTTGTCAAGAGTTGGGGTTTGCTTTTTTTTTTTTTTTTTTTGGTGTGTGAATGTGTTTTGTTTTTTGGCAGTGCTAGGGGTTGAATCCAGGACACTTGCACATGACGGGCAAACGCTCAGCCAAATCTATGTGGCCCGCCTTCGTTATTGTTTCTTAAATCTAGACAGAAAAGCTCATTTTAGACTCCATTGGGTTTATCAGTGCAAACCAAAAGATGACATTTTTGGTACCGTGGTTTACAGGGGCTTTTGCCTGCCAAATTTGATTGCTGCTGTTTTTGAAATATTCCTTCCTGGGAATATTATAGCCCCTTGCTGTAGCTGGTTCAAAGCTAGAGAGGGTCAGAAAGGGCAGTTGAGTGAAAAAATATTCTCTAATTCTAAAGCAAGAGATTACATTAAAAATAGAGACAAGACAGATTTAGCAAATAAAGGCTGGGTAAATAGTATAAAGGGCGGGGCAGCTTCTAGCTGACTGCAAGCATTCTGTGTGAGTCCTTTGCCCTGTAATCTCCCTAAATACCCTCCAAATCCCCAGGGCCAAGGCCGTACCCCACCGCCAGGACAGCAGCAAAAGGCATCAGAGTCAATGGCTGTCCCGGTGTATCAGAACTGCAGTTTCTTTAGGGTAATGGTGCCAGGGCCCAAGTGAAGTAGGGACAAACAACCCTGGCCCACCCCCTCTGGGCTTTAGCCCCCAGGAGTGCACAAGGGACAGGGTTGCAAAGTGCTGCGGTGACTTCGGGAGGTGCCAAGGTCCCGGTGGTCCATGCCTGGTTGAGGCAGGAAGATCTCAAGTTTGAGCCCAGCCTGGGCAACGGAACAGTTCTGCGAGACTCTGCCTCCAGATAAAAAAAACACCAGCCTGGACATGAAGCCCAATGCGAAGGCCCGGCTACCCCCGTCAATCTAGCCCTTTGGGAGGCCACGTGGGAGGGCCCCGCCACGTCCACCTCCAGGCTCGCCCAGTTGCCCCAGTGCTGCCCACCCTGCTGCCTCCTGCTGGGCACCATGACTCCGGCGCGGCCTCCTGCTGGGCACCATGACTCCGGCGCATGGTGGCACCCCCGCCTGCACTCCGAGAGGCTAAGACCCGAAGATGGCAAGTGGCAGACCAGGTTCCGGCAGTTTAGCGATTTAGCCAGGCCCATTTTCAGGATAAAAAATACAGGAGTTGGGGATGTGACTGAGTGCGAAGTTCTAGGGTTCAACCCCAGTGCCAAAAACCGACTTGTGTGATGCCCTGGGTCCCGTCCTAAATAAATAAACAATTAAGTTGGGAGGCTGAAGGAATAGCTCAGCGGTTAAAGCGCTTGCCTAGCACCATCAAGTCCCTGGGTTGGTTTTCCCAGCACCACATAAGCCGGACGCGGTGGCGTAAGGCCGACAGTCTCTGCACTTGGACGGCTGAGGCAGGAGGATTGCTGTGAGTTCTAGGCCAGTACGGGCTACGTGGTGAGTTCAGGACCAGCCTGGACTACAGGGCGAGACCCTTTCTCAAAGTAAGCGTGGAGGCACACGCCTGCAATTCCAGCACTTGGGAGGCCTGCCATGAGCTCGAAGGCACCCCGGACCTACAGAGCGAGACCCTGTCTCAAAAAAGAAAAAGAGGAGGTTAAAAAAAAAAAAAGGCGCTAACAGGTTGCGTCCAAACCCTAAACTGCAGCCGCGGGAGCCCAGTCTAGCCCGCGGTTCTCTCCGACCACCGCCCCTCCCCAAACGCCTGGACCGCAGGTGAAAGGCCTCGCTGCTGGCTTCTCACCCAGGGTCCATTGCTCTCCCGCCAGCGGCGAGCGAGAAGACCTCCTGGTGGGCAAGGTGCCCGGATGTGAGCCAGGCGGTGCGCGGTTCGGCCGTCAGCCCCGCCCCACGACGCGGGCGCCGGCAGAGCCAATCACAGGTCAGGCTCTCTCCACGCCGCCAATGGCTGGCCTGTTGCTAGGGTTTAGGACTCGCTCTGCCATCTGCTGGTTTCGCTGGCGCCAGGCGGGGCTCAATTCATTGCAGACCTCGCCCTCCTGTTCTTCTTCAGGTCTCCGCCAGCCTCTCCACGGCTGGACTGTCCCGGTCCGGGTCAGGAAGGCGTTAGAACGCTTTACGGGGCGGTAGTGACCTCTGCGGGCGTTGTCCCTGAAAGGAGCGGGCGTGGGGGGCGGGGCCTCGGCCTCCCTTGGGGCTCGTTCCGTCGCATGTTTGCGTTCGCCCATTGGATCTCCGCTGTCCTATACGTTTTTTCTCTTTTCTTTTCTTTTCTTTTCTTTTCTTTCTTTTCTTTTCTTTTTTCTTTTCTTTCTTTTTTTTGAGACAGGGTCTCGCTCTGGAGCCCAGGCAGGTCCTGAACTCACTATGGAGCCCGGGCTGGCCTTGGACTCAGGGCTCAGGCCTTGGTCTCAGCCTCCAGAGTGCTGGGATTACAGGCGTGCGCCACCACGCCCAGCTTATTCCAACCCTATTTTATGTTGAGACAAAGTCTCACCAAATTGGCCAGGCTGATCTCAAATTGCAGTCCTCCTGCCTCAGCCTCCCAGAGTTCTGGGGTGACAGGGTTATGCCGCCACACCCGGCAGGATTGCGGTTCTTTCCTACAGATTCATGCAGGAGGCAGGATGCAGGTCCGTGAGTTCTCGGCGAGGCTGGGATGGGCTGTACAGTGCTGCGTCGTGCGCCTGTGAGTGACCTGCACCTATTCTGTAACACAACAAACGCGGGCTCATCACCTTGAACTTTGGTGTGGTCCTTACTTCGGTGTGTGAGCTGCACGCAATCAGGTGCACTTCGGGCCCCAGGAAAAGGCAGGTTGGAGCCCTGCAGACAGGTCATGGGAATTTCCTGAGACTTACAAAGTCCTGAGGTCCTTCCCCAAGGGTATAGAAGCGGTGTGCAGCTTCCAAGGAGTGGTCATTGTGCTGGAGCACCATGAGTTGCAGACTTTCCTGGGGAGACGTAAATAAATATCTGTTCAACCCCGACAGGGCGTAGACAACGACGAAATGTAAAGCCGAAGTCCAGCTGGATGGACCAGTGAGTTTATCGGGGTAACTTACAGGAAGGAGCACGGACTAGGGGTTCCTAACAGCTCACTGGAAAGCCCACCCCTACATCGGTGACAAGTCACAGAAACTGTCTGCCGCCTCTTGGGCCACCTCCCTGGTGCGCTGCAGTTCCAAGTCACATGCCAGAGACGGGAGGGACAAGTTCCATCCCTGGTACACTGGCCCCATGGAGCAGTGAGTGGGCAAGGAGGTCACAGCTAATGTTCTGAGAACGCTGAGACCAGTCCTGGCTCTCTCTGGTACTTAAGGCCCTTTACAGCCGGGCCTCAGCCTACCTGCCTGCCTCAGCTGTGCCCATGTCCTGGGTGAACAGGCCTGTCATCCCCAGGTGTGTTGTGCAGTCATCTGCCCAATGCCTTTCCTATCCCCACACTCCCATCAGATGGTTTGAGTTTCCAGTTGAATGGTGGCACATAGGGCCAAGGCTGTACCCCAGAATTAGCCTGGAAAGACATCTGAATGGAAGAGAGCACAGACACCCCAGTCTCTCCCTTCCATCTCCCAGCATACAGTAGGATAACCTCAGCCTGAGAGGGGAGACAAGTCACCTTCCAGCCCCAGTTTATGAATCGAAGGCCAGCTTCATCGGTGGCTACTAACTATTTAGAAAGGTGAGATTTGGGCTGGAGGGTAGTACAGTGGTTGGAGTGCTTGTCTGTTACGCTTTGGAGTGCTTGTCTGTTACGCGCAAGGCCATGTGTTTGATTCCCCAGCACTATATAAACTGGGCACGGTGGTGCACGCCTGTAATCCCAGCACTCAGGAGGCCGAAGCAGGAGGATTGCTGTGAGTTTGAGCCCAGCTAGGACAATTTAGTGATTTAACAAGACATCTCAAATTTTAAAAAATAAGTGTGAGGGCCCTGGGTTTGATCTCCAGTGCAAATAAATAAAGGGGGAGAGGGGTGAAGGGGAGAACGGGATGTGAATTTCCACCCACTATGTTCCAGATGTATGGCACACAACCTCTCCATGCCTTAGCCCATCAGTTTCCATATCTCCAAATCTGTACACTCCAAGCCCTCCTTTAAAGGCAACATGTATTAATTCACAAAACCAAGTTCATTTTGTGGATAAGAGGCTGAAGCTTAAATCCTCAGTATCAAAACAGAAAAAAAGACCACCAAAAAAGAAAGAGAAACGAAGCTTATTTCCTTGCTCAGGATACCCACAGCTAAATAGTGTCTGAGTGGAGATTTGAACCCAAGTCATTTTGGCACTGGCGCCCTCAGCTGGTTAATTCATGATCCTCTGCTGCCTCTTAGTGGCTTAGGGTAGCTATGAGGATTTAATTGGCCAATAAGTGGTTGACAGTCAGCAGGTGCCCCCATCATGCCAGTTCTGAATTGTACCGGGCACCGCGTCAACACGGCCTATGGCAGAAGTGCACTGGGGCATGGCAGGAGCCAGGATCGGGTTCTGGCTGCCAGATCCTGCAATGGCGTCAGCACTGGTGGCCAAGAGGGTAAGCAGGCTCCTCCAAGAGGAAAATCCCAACAGCCCGGAGGGGTTGCAGAGACTGAGGCCCAGAGCACAGAAGAACTGGCCCAATGCGTGCTGGGAGTGGGGCTGGGGTACGGCAGTGTTTCTCAAAACTGAGCCTCTTTCCTTCATCTTTGTTCCAGGCCTGGGCTGAGATTCTGGAAGATCCTGAGGTGGGCACTGTGGGGTGTTTGCAGGGCCTGAGAGAGCCTCAGGGAGCGGTGGTCACTTTCTGTCCTGGCTAGACCTGCAGGGGAGGAGCCAGAGAGATGCTGAGTGGTAAGGTGTGCTGCAGGGGGCCGTTGCAGGGCCAGGGCTTTCTGCCCGGTGTGGTCAATACAGCTGAGACCCAAGCCCAGGGCTAGCAGCCTGCTTGCTGGAAATCAGGTACTCTTCCTCACACCCAGATGCCACTGCGCTGGGCTGTGGGACCTGCTCAAGATCTGACCTATATGGACACGTCCAGGATTCAAGGCCATCAAATGAGGCAGGTCTTGAATGCAGGATCTTCGGGCCTTTTATAAATTTTATTTTTGTAGTCCAGGCTGGTCTTGAATTCACTGTGGAGCCCAGGCTGGCCTCCAACTCACAGCAGTCCTCCTGCCTCAGCCTCCCAGAGTGTTGGAATTACAGATGTGCACAGCTATGCCAAGCTTACGTGGTACTGAGGAATTGAACTCAGGGTTTTGCACTTACTAGGCAAGCGCTGTAACTGCTGTGTTATTTCTCCAGTCCCTTTCCGGCCTTTAAAGAGGCTGAAAAAGGATACCTTGGGCACCAGGGCTTAAAGAAGGGAGGAGTCCACACAGGGAAAGGCCTCACTGAAGTGAGGAAAGGGACTGATGGAACGGGGCTTGGTGGCGTGGGACCGTAGTCCCAGCACTCTGGGAGGCTAAGGCAGAAGGATCACAAATTCAAGCGTCTTGGACAGTGTAGTGAGAATCTGTCTCAAAATCAAAAATAAAATTTGGGGGCTGGAGGAATGGCTCAGCAGTTAAAGCACTTGCCTAGCAAGCGCTAAGTACCCTAGTTCGATTCCCCAACACCACGTAAGCTGGGCATGGTGGCACACACATGTAATCCCAGCACTTGGGAGGCTGAGACAGGAGGATTGCCTTGAGTCCAAGGCCAGCCTGGGCTCCGAAGTGAGTTCGGGACCAGCCTGGACCACAGAGTGAGACCCTGTCTCAAAAAATAAAAAATAAATAAGTAAAATAAAATAAAATTTGGCTGGGGATATAGCTCAGTGTGAAGGCCCTGCATTCAATCCTCAGTACTACAGAAAGGAAAAAAAAAAAGAGGGGGCTTGTTGTCATGAGGGGTGAATTAAGTAAGAGTAACGGGTGTCAGAGAAGGACAGGAGACTTTGTGGCAGCTCTGAAGGGACCCAGTGAGGACACAAGAGCTGAGTGAGGATAGGAACATCCAGAGAAGGGAGCAGGCTTGGTGGGGAGATGGCTGGGGACCTCTTTGTCATCTTCCCACCTGATGAAGTGATCTGCTCTCTGGTCGAGGAATCCCCCAGCCGAACACATGGACTGTTCCAGCCTAAGAGAACTGCAGCAACCCCCCTGTGCACGGAGGAGGGGTGCCCGGGCTCTTCTCACACCGGCCCTTGTTGGTCCTGCGTGGAGCTTTCCTTCCGCCCCGCACACCCCTGGGACTCTGGCCTTCCTCCCATTGTTAGTGGACCCGGGCCGCCTCCAGCCCTCCTGATTCCTGCGGGATCCCTGCCCTGCATGGGACTGGAAGCCCCAACACCAGGCCCCTCGGAAGGGAAACTGAAGCCAGGCCATGCCTCCAGCAGGGGCAGAACTGGCCCAGATCTAGATGTGGCCTAGCTCAGTGCCTTTTCCTGAACACCTGGATCCCTTCTTAAGCCCAGACCTTCCTGGCTGGCTCTGTCTTCTCAGCCTGGGAGTGGAGCAGGGGCTGAGTTCCCTCCACCAAGGCAGCCTGGGCTGCAGCCCTGCATGTAGATGTAGTCTCTATGCCCTTAGATGGGGCAGGGTGGCATGCCAGGCTGGAAGGACACATCGGGTGCGTATGGTGTGTGTGTGTGTGTGTGTGTGTGTGTGTGTGTGTGTTACTTGGGGTCTCAAGGCCTTTACACTGAGCTATATCCCTAGCCCATTTTCCAGTTTTGATTTTGAGGCAGTGTCTCACTAAGTTGCAAGGTAGGACTCGAACTTGCAATCCTCCTGCCTCAGCTTCCCAGGGTGCTGGAATTACAGGTGTGCACCCCCACACCCAGACCACCCACCTTCACGCTCCTACCCGAGGCCACCTTGGGATACTGGTGATCCTGAGCTTCTCCTGCTCACCTGAGCCTGAGATCCCTGGCATTTTTATACTGTCAGCTCTCCCAATGCCAGTTGGCAGTGACAGAGCTGTCCTTGAGAAGCCCTTGAGATTTGGCTTAGGTAGATGATCAGAGTCCAAAGTCACCTGGCCAGGTAGGCAGGAAGAGACAGAGCTCCTGCCCACGAGGATTGTGCTGGTGTGGAAAGGTTCCTGTTCATAAAGGAGATGACACCGTGGGCTAAGCTTCTCAGGGCTGGCACACACGGAGTGGAATGGTACGTGCTGGGGGGTGAGGACATACACTGGGCCTCCTCCACGCCTGAGAGGCATCCGGGCCACATCCTGTCCTCTTCTGCCTTGCCTTGCTCGGTGACCCTGGGCAAGTGCTGCCTCCATCCAGACCTCCAATATCCTCTGTGCTGAGGGTTTGGGCCAGATGATTTCTGGACAAGGTACCCACCTAAAGAGGCAAGTTGGGGCTTGCCAATCTGCTGAGACTTGGCATGGAGGGGATGCCTTTTCTTTGAGGTACATGGAACTAAACTCAGCATGCTTCAAAATGAGCTACATCCCCAGGTGTCTTTCTCTCTCTCTTTCTCTTTCTTTTTTTATTTTTCTTTCTTCGAGACAGGGTCTCATTCTGTCACCCAGGCTGGTCCTGAATTCACTGTGTAACCCAGGCTGACCTCGAACTCTTGACAATCCTTTCTCCTCAGCCCCCGAGTGCTGGAATTACATGTATGTACCATCATACCTAGCTAATTTTTATGTGGAGCTGGGGGGATCGAATCTAGGGCCTTGTGCATGTTAGGCAAGCACTCTAACCACTGAGCTGTGCCCCTAGCCCCCATTTCATTTTTTAAAATTTCTGTGGTTCTGGGGATAGAACTCGGATCCTTTGTACTATACTACATCCCTGGCCCATTGTTTAGTTTTGATTTTGAGACAGAGTCTCACTAAGTCACTGAATTACTCACGTTGGGCTCAAACTTGCTAACCTCCTGCCTCAGCCTCCCAGAGTGCTGGGATTACAGGTCTGTGCCGTCAGGCCCAGCTTGGGATACCTTTCTCTTCTTCTCTTTCTTTGTGTGTGTGTGTGTGTGTGTGTGTATGTGTGTGTGTGTGTGTGTGTGTGTGTCTTAGTTACTTATATCATTGCTGTGACAAAATCCCAACATCCACAACTTGAAAGAGGAACGATTTATTTAGCTCACAGTTTCAGGAGGTCTCACACTGTCTTGTCATGCGGCAGCTGGTAACAGTGGAGGCACATGGCAGAGGCAGGAGAGCTGCTCACAGCCCTGCAGACAGAAGCCAAGGGAAGCAGAATCAAGTCATGTCTGGAGACCAGGCAATGCCTGAGCTTTCCAGGAAGAAGCTGGAGCAATATTAACTCTTCCTTCCTTTACTCAAATTACCAGTTGGGCCCCCAGATCCAGGGTAGGTGACCCTCCCTCACTGCCAGGCCCACAAATCAACAACATACACCAAAAGGCTCTACCCTGGGTGCCCCCCAATTTCAAGAAGTTGACACAGTCTCTACAGGTCAAACCCAAGCATCTGCCCCTTCCAGCCGGGCCTGACCTCCCAACAGCACGTGGTTCCACAAATATCCCCTTACTTGCACATACATGAGGCTTTTGAGGGACACTCCAGACCCAAACCATAGTATTGTTGCTTATGAGACAGAGTCTTGCTCTGTAGTGCTGACTGGCTCTGAAGTCGCTATGGAGCCCAAGCTGGCCTTAAACTCAAAACAATCCTCCTGCCTCAGTCTCCAAATGCTGGGATTACATCATCACACCTGGTTTATGGGGTCATGGGGAATCGAACCCTGGGGCCCTGTGCTTGCTAGGCAAGTGCTTTAACCACTGTGCTATATCCATATCCCAGGATGCCTTTTTCTGATTCATACTAGGCATTGTCAGGTTAGGGGCTCTGTCAGCTGTTACGTGCTGCCTCTCCCATTCTAGGCCCTGGGTAGTGCTACAGAAGAGCCCCCACATTTCCCAGGCCACACCCTTGGGAGAGCAGGGTGAGAGGGCAGCTGGCTTCAGGGCTTGAGGTCCAACACAGGCTGGGACCCGCCCTCTTCACCTACCAGGCCTCAGCCCTGAGGCTTTCTCCCCTCCCCACACCCCCAGCTGTTTTTCCAGTTGTCAACTGGCTAGCTCTTGTGCTTGTCTGGGCCAGACCTCCAACCTCCGACTTCGGACTCTTACAGCCCCAGGTCCTATACGTGCCTGTGGGAGTGGCCAGAGTGGGGAGGTGTTGGTGTCCCAAGGTCGCACAGGGCTTGGGGGCTTCCAGCACACCAGAGGGGCAGGCAGGCGTTCTGTTAACCTGTAGCCGGGCCCTGGGCAGGAGCCCCAGCTCTGCCCGCCCTCCTCTCCCTTCCCCTTCGTGGTGGGTTGTGCCCGGGCTACACTCGGGGCTTGCTCACCTTAGGGAACTCTGTGGGCTTTTTTCTTTCACTTTCTTTAACTCTTGGTACTGGGGATTAGACCCAGAGCCTTCATACTGACCTACATACATAGCTCATTTTTAGATTTTGAGACACAGCTTTATTATTAAGTCCCTAAATAGCCCAGGCTGGGCTTTAACTTACAATTCTTTTGCCTCAGCCTTCCAGAGTATTGGGGTTACAGGTCTGTGCCACCAGGCTGAGTGAGATTTTTATTTTAGTTTTTGTAATAGGGTCTCACTCTGTAGTATAGCTTGGTTCTGAGCTTACTATGCAGTTCAGGCTGGCCTAGAACTCACAGCAATCCTCCTGCCTCAGCTTCCCTAGTGCTGGGATTACAGGCGTGTGCTACCATGCCCAGCTTTATGTGGTGCTGGGGAATTGAACTCAGAGCCTTGCACTTGCAAAGCAAGAGCTTTAACTCCTGTGCCATTTCTCCAGCCCTACTTTATATATATATATATATATTTAATTTACATATTGTGTCTCTTTCTCCTCCCAATCCCTCTGTACCCCCAACATCTATGTTCCCTCTCCACAAAGTCTTTTTACTTTCTTCCATCTCTCCTACTTTTTTATGGTTTAATTTTTTTCTTATTAGATAAACCGTATGATATTTAGCCTTTTGTGTCTGATTCATTTTGACAAGCATAATGAATAAGTCAGATTTAGCCAGTAACATCCTTTCACACATCCTTTGCTGACCCCCACGGCTGACTTGGCCTCTGGTGCCCTCCAAGCGGGGTAGGGCCGAGGGGGGTCGGGAGGTGGAGGAGGGGCCCAACTCTCCCTTGCAGCTCTGTCCCTCCACCCCTGTCCTGAGGCGGTGACTCCTGCTCCTGGCTTGTCCCGCCTATGGAACCCCCACCTTTTCCCTGCTGCCAAACCCCAACCCCGCCTTTCTCCGATGACATCATGGTGTTACCATGGGTTGTTCTCTCTACCTGTCCCCTGGAGAGCAGAGACTTGGGCCAGAGGAAGTGCTCACAGGAAGGGCAGATGGCACTGCTAGAGGGACAGAGAGAAGGAGAGGACAAGAGGCCCCGGAGCTGGGGGGAGCTTTGTGCTTGGATCCCCAGGGTAGCCAGAGCTATGAGCAGCAGCCCCGGGAACTTGAAGTCCCTGAGTGGGCTGGGCCTGGCAAGCAGTGCCACGGTCGGACCTCAGAGATTGCCACTCGATGCCCTTAGGCTGAGCAAGGGCACCTGGAAGCTCCTAGCCATTGACTCAGGCCAACATCGGAGGCCACAGACCTGAGTGACAATCAGAGGGTCTTCGGAGATGTTCTCTTGAGCCAGGTTTGGTGGCACACACCTGTAACCCCAGATATTTGGGCGGTTGAGTCAGGAAGACTGCAAATTCCAGGCCAGCCTGAGCAAATTGGGGAGATCTTGCCTGAAAATAAAAAAAATAAAAGTGGAAAATAAAATAAAGCAGGCCCAGTAGCCCAAACCTGTAATCCCGGTACTCAGGGAAGCTGAGGCAGGAGGACTGCAAGTTTGAGCCCAGCTGGGGCAACTTCATGATTCAGTGAGACCCTGTCTGGAAAAAAAGGGGGGAAGGGTGGGGGCTGGAGATAAGGAGGAGGATTCTCACTACCCACCTATTCCCTCACCCCACGGAATGGACTGGGGGTGGGGTGCCAGTATTAGAGCACTTGCCTTGCATGCACAGAAGCAAAACGACTCAGAAGGCTTAGGTACAAGGTCACTGTGGAGACTGAGGCCAGCCTGGCCTGCATAGAGTTCAAGACCTGGCCGGACTGCAAAAGTGAGACTCTGTCTCAAAAAACCAAAAACAAAACAAAAAAGAAAAAGAAAAAGAAAGAAAGAAAAGAAAAGAAAGAAAGAAAGAAAAGAAAAAAGAGGGAGAGAAAAGGAGAGATGGACTCATTGTGTCATTGAAAAAGTTGGTTGGGGACAGGCCTGTGGAGGACAGGAACTGCTCCTAAATCACATTAACAGCCCAGAGACACACCAAGGCTCCCAACGCCCAGGGTCAGACCCTCCCGGTGAAGATTTCCAAGCCCACTCTGCCTGGAGGAGCCGCCTCGGGCCTCGTGTCCTCGGGCCTCGCGTCCTCTGAGCTGAGCCGTGGGCATAAGGCAGCCTGGTACCTTTTTTTTTTCCCCTGGAGACAGGATCTTGCTCTGGAGTTCAGGCTGGTCCTGAACCCAGTGTGTAGCCCAGGCTGACCTGAAACTCACAGCACTCCTCCTGCCTCAGCCTCCTAAGAGCTGGGATTCCAGGTATGCACCACAATGCCCAGTTCGTGTAGTACTGGGGAACTCAACTCAGAGCCTTGTGCTTGGTAGCCTGGCTAGCACCACCAGGCAGTTGCCTCAGTTTCCCCTACTTTAGTTTCCTAGGAAACTACAGCCTTTTTTCTTTGCAAGAATTTAGTTCTCCCCTGCCCTACCCATGACCCCAGCAATATTCCAGATGATTTTTGGTGCCTTAAGAACCTCAGAGTTACTGTCTCAAAGCTACTGCCATTAGGCCGGGTGGGCCTGGTGGTGCAGGTCTATAATTCCAGCACTCTGGGAGAACGAAACAGAAAGAAGGATTGCAAGTTCGAGCCCAGCCTTGGAAATGTAGCAGTTTGTTTTTGAGATAGGCTCTCTGGCTGTTGTCCAGGCTGGTCCTGAACTATGTTGCTGCTATGGTTTGGTTCCTGAATGCCCCCCAAAAGTCTCATATGTATCTGGATATAGTGGAACCATAACTGTGGAACCACGGTCTGTCAGGAGGAGGGCCTGGCTAGAAGGGGCTAATCCTCGGGGGTGAGACCCACAGTGATGGTGTCAACTTGTTGAGATCCGGCAGGATTTCAGGTGTTTGTTACTGGTTTGTGGGCCAAGCTGTCAGAGAGCCACCCTGCCTGTGGGGCCCCAGCTGGCAGGTTAAACTAAGTAAAGAAGAAACATTGTTACAGCTTCTTCCTGGGAAGCTCTGGCTTCCTGCCTGGCTTTGTCTGCAATTACCTGAGCAGCTATCAACCCACGGTGGTGGCTGCCACGAATGGACTGCGTGAGACCTCCTAAACGTGAACTAGATAAATCCTCCCTCCCTGAAATTGTGGATGTCCGGTACTAAGACAGGAGCCCAGGCTGGCCTTGAACTCATGGCAATCCTCCTATCTCAGCCTCCCATGTGGTAGGATTACAGTTGTACGACACTATGCCTACCTAATTTTTAAATTTTATTTTATTTCATTATTTTCCTGGTACTGGAGATTGAACCTAGGGCCATTACACTGAGCTACTACATCTCTAGCTGTTCCCCCCCCCATTTTTTAAAAAAATAATATCTCATTTCTTCCCCTTCCTATACTCTCACCACCCCCACACACAAACCCTCTGCCCCTCTCCACAAAATCTGTCTTCTTGATTTCTTCCATCTTTTGCTATTTTTATGGTTTGGATTTCTCGTATTAGAGAAACCATATGATATTTAACTGTCTGTGTGTGGTTCATTTTGCTAAGCATAATGGTCTCAAGGTGCATCCATTTTCCTACAAGTGACTCAGAATTGTCCTTTATGGTACAGTAGTACTCCACTGTGTATATGTACCACATTTATTTATTTTTGAGACAGGGCCTGGCTTTGTAGTCCAGACTGGTCCTGAACTCACTATGGAGCCCAGGCTGGCCTTGGACTCATGGCAATCCTCCTGCCTCAGCCCCCCGAGTGCTGAGATTACAGGCGTGTGCCACCACGCCTGGCTTATGTGGTGCTGGGGAACTGAACTCAGGTACTTGACTTAGTGCTTGCTAGGCAAGTGCTTTAACTGCTGAGCCATTCCTCCAGCCCAGTACCACTTCTTTATCCAGTCATCTGTGCTTGAGCATATTGGCTTCTTCCAAGATTTGGTTATTATAAATTATGCTGCTACAAAATGGGCATGCGTGTATCACCCTTGTGTGGTGACTTTAACTCTTTTGAGAAGATTCCCAGAAGAGATATAGCTGGATCAAACGGGATATCTATTTTCAGTTTTCTGAGGACTCTCCCTTCTGTTTTCCATGGTGGTTGGACCAGTTTACAGTCCCATAAGCAGTTGCGGAGGCCTTTTTCCCTCAGCTTTGCCAATATTTGTTGTGTTTTCCCAGTGTTGTTTTGATTTGCATTTCTGACACGCCCAGCTAATTTTCATGTGGTTCTGGGAAATTGACCCTGGGCCTCATGCAAGTCCTGTGCTCATTTAGTATGCTCAGGGCTCCACAATTTAGCAGATTAGCAAGACCGTCTTGAAAGCTAAAACACGGGCTGGGGATGCAGCTCAGTGTGAAGGCCCTGAGTGTGACCACTAGTACCACAAAAGAAGAAGGAAAAATAAGGCCACTGCCCTTGGACTTGACCCTAAGAGCACTTTCAGCACCCCAGCTGGACCCTACCTGCTCCTAGCCAAGGCCTGACACCCCTGGCAGCTCCTTCTGGGGCCTTAGGCCTCCTCCTCCTGCAGTGCCACCCAGGCAAATCTGGCAGCACCTCAGGCTCTAGAGACCCTCCTTCCCTCCTGCCCCATTAGCCCTGGCCACAGAGGCACCTTCTCGGGACCTGAGGACGTGGGCTCGGGCACAGGCGTGTGTGGCCACTTCTTTGAGACACACTGTTCCCAGTTGGTAAGCAGGAGTAATTAGACCTCTTTGCAGGGTTGATGTGATGACAGCCTCAGGTCACTGCAGAGTGATGTTACTGTCACTCTCTCTGCTTGTCCTGCAGTGGGAGCCAGACAGACCGACTGTTCAGGTCCCAGCCATGGAGCAAGGAGGCATTGAGACTTCACACAGGTGCTGGGGCGAGCTTGGGGCATGCAGCTCAGGAACGGGCCTGGACAGCCCTGGTGCAGTGGGCGGAAGGGTGGGGAGGCTGGGCAGCACCTGGGCGGATGGGATCAACCCACTGCTACCGGCTGGGCTGGCACAGTTTTTCCTGCGAGTGTTTATTTCTCCCTTGGCATTGTTGTAGGTCCAGCCAAGCCACCAGGGCCCCACCTGCTCTCTCTTCTGGCTCTGTGCCAGCTCCAGATGTGGTTATCGTGGTGAGGGGCTGCACCAGGGAGCAGAAACCAAGAAGCTGAGCACATGCCAGGCCCTTCCCAGTGGGTAGTAGCTCAGCCCAGGTCTTGGGAAAGCAGGGCTGGGGGCCTAGAGCCACACGTGGACAGGCCTTGGCACAGCCTTGCAGGGGATCCTGCAGGCACAGTTGGTGCTGGGTTTATGGAATTCTTGGGGAGCTTGCTTCTGGGCTCCAGAGCCCCTCAGGTTCCTCGGAGCCTTTCCTGGGTTGACTGGAGGGTGGCAGGTAGGGTGAGGGGAAGGTGAGGCGGAAGCAGGTGTGGCTGTCGCTCCCCGGGCCAGTCAAGGCAAGCCCTCCTGCGTGGCCTGCTCTCCCACGTCATTCTTCCTCGAGCAGAACATACATTACACTCCTCATCTGCGAGGCACCCCGGCACTGACCACTGGGGTCCATCCTGCCTGCCTGGGTATCAGAGGATAGTGCCTTTGCCTAGGCCAACTGCTCCTCAGAAAGCCACCCGAAGCTGCCGCATGCCCCCATCCGTTTCCTGTGGTCCTGCCACCTCTGTGAGGACAGAATAAGCCAGTAAGCGAAGGGACTCAGCCCCTAGGATCAACTTTTTTTGAGACAGCCCAAGTTAGCTCGATCTCCTAGCCATCCTGTCTCAGCCTCCTGAATCCTGGGATTACAGGTAGGATCTCCCCCTAACCTCAGCCTGGGTCCCTGAATGTCCACGCCTGGGACAGTTGCTTCTCCTGCCCTGGCCCTCGAGATCTTAATTGCCAGGTTGCTAGTATTCCTCCTGTTTTTTTTTTAATTTCGGTACTGCGGATCCAATCTGGGGCCTTTGCGCCAAGCTATACCCTCAGCCTTGCAGCCCTCCCGGTCTCTTTCTGCGGTACTGGGGACTGAGACCAAGGCTTTCACACAGAGCGACATCCCCAGGACATTTTTTAGTTTTAATTTTGAGTCAGGATCACCCTAAGTCACTAAGTTGCCCACTCTGGGCTCAGACTTGAGTGTGTCCTGCCTCAGCCTACCAGAATGCTGGGATTACAGACCCGCACCAACAGACCTGGCCCCTCTGCCTTCAAGGATGTGAAGCTGAGGGACAGGACTATGTCCCTAGACACCCCGGCAGGGGTGTGGAGGAAGGGCCGAGGTGAGGAATACGAGGGTGCTCAGGGCACTCACCCCAGGCCTCCACAAACACCAGGTCTGAGACAGCGGCAAGCAGGTGCTTCCAACTTTATTTGAGAAATCAAAGTACATGTATCAAAAGAGCATAGAGATGGGCAGAGAGGGTAACAGTGGCAGCTGTGGTGGCGGGTGGGGGGGACAGGGCAGTGACACCATCTAATTGGCTCCAGGCTGCTCGGTCTTCCCAGCTTCTGGACCCCCAAGTTGGGCCCGCGCCTCAAAGGTGACCGGGATGGTGATCTCGGCCGACTGGGTGGCTGGCTTGGGCAACGGGGCCTCCACGGTGAGCGTGCCCTCAGGTGACAGAGACGAGGAGACCAGAGTGGGGTCCACACCCGGGGGCAGCCTGGATGCGCAGAGAGGGAGAGGAAGCGTTGACACCCATCTCAGCCTGGTTCCCGCGCCCTCCCCCCTCGCCCCTTCCCCTCCCTTCCCCCACTGCCACGCCCCACGCGCGGCCCCAGAACTCACGTGTACTTCCGGGTGAAGCAGCGGGAGATGTAGCCGTGCTCGTCCTGCCTCTCTTCGTGCTTGCCTGCAGGGGGAGGAAGGAGGTCAGGCTGCGGAGAGGGGGCTGCCTTTCGGGCCACACAAGCGCCACCACCTGCTGGCGGGTGGCCGAGTGTCCCGCAGACACAGGCGATTCGAATTGTTTTGGGGGAAGGGCGTGCCTGATCGCGAACCCTCTAAAAGTGCCCGGAAAGTTCGATCCAGGATTTGGGGACGGGAAGGGGCGCATAGTTCGGCCCGGCCCTGGAGAACTCTGGGCGTGCGCATGCGCACAGAGCGGCGCACACGCCCCCTCCGAGGCCCGGGCTAGGGGACAGAGATGGCGCCAGGAAAGTTGCTTATTGAGAGACGAGGCCCCGGGGGTTGTCCGGGGGGCAGGTTAGGGACCTCGGCAGCACCCCACACCCACAAGCCAGCGAAGCCGGCTGCGTACTAGGGTGCGCGCCCCGCGTCCTGCGCTTTCTTTAACTTTGCGGTACTGAGACTTGGACCCAGCGCCTTGGCACTGAGCTGCATCTCTAGCCCACTTTTTAGCTCTGACTTTGGCTCTAAGTTGCCCAGGCTGAGCTCCAGCTTGCGGTCCTCCTGCCTCGACCTCCCAGAGTGCTGCGATGACACGTCTGCGCCACCGACTGCCCAAGCCTGGCCTGGGAGTAGCAATCCCCCGCCCCCCAAGACCCCGGGAAAGCCCGAACTCGGCCTCCAGCCGCGTCCTCCGCGAGGGACTCACCCGTGATCTCCACCACGCCGTCCTTGGTCTTCACCGTCAGCTCCTCCGGGGCGAAGTGGGTGACGTCCAGGGACACGCGCCAGCGGTCCGCGCTGTGCCGGATCTCGGAGACGCCGCTGCTCAGCTGCCGGCTGAGTGCGCGGCTGTAGGCTGGGGAGGCCTCCGCGGCGGCGGCGGGGGGCAGCGGGCGCACGTAGCCTGGCCAGCCCCCGACCCACTGCGCCCACTCCTCGGGCAGCCGGGGCATCCCGAAGGCCTGGTCGAAGAGGCGGCTGTGGGCCGGGTACCAGTCGCGGAAAGGGTCCCAGCTGGGGCTCCGCAGGAGGGAGAAGGGTACGCGGCGCTCGGTCATGCTGGATCGGGTCGCGTGGTCTGCTCCAGGCGCGTTGAGCGGAAAGTCGCAGAAGTGCGGGGCTGGGGGCCCGGCTGCTCTTTTATGGGTCTCCAGCCGGGTATTTTTAGCAGGCGGTGCCTCAGGTCTCTATTAATGGCAATGACTGGCCGGGGGCGGGCCCTCTCCCTGCATTCCCCGCCACCCCCACCGGGCGTCCAGGGGCGGCGGGCGGGGCGAGGAAGGTTCTGCCCACATCTGGAAACTTCTCTTGTTACCGAAAACAAATGACCCGCATTGGGCCTGGAGTCGCGCCAGGTGCTGGGGATTCGCAACCTGGCTATTACAGCGCCGTGATGGGTGGTGGCCTGTGGCTTGTCCTATTTTTTTTTTTAAATTAAGAAGGGCTAGTTATTATTGTTTGGAGTCCGGCCACGCAGCTAGGAAGCGACAACCAGATTTTATTTATTTATTTATTTTTTTGAACAGGACCTTGCTGAGTTGCTAAATAGCCTAAGCTGGGCTGGAATATCTAATCCTCCTGCCTAGGCTTCCCAGAGCCAGGGGTCATTGTCATGCCTTGCCTACATGGCAGGTCCTGATTTGAGCTGCAGGGGCCTTGTGACAGTTTATGACGAAAAGCAGCTGGTCTTGTGTATTGTTGCATATGCGCATTTAAATGTCACCCTGGCCCCTGTAAATATATGAAAATTTTTTTTTCTTGAGCCGGGGTCTTGCTCTGTAGCTTGTGCTGGTCCTGAACTTACTGTGTAGCTCAGGCTGGCTTGGAATTCACAGCAATTGTTCTGCCTCAGCCTCCTCTCCAGTACTGGGACTACAAAGTGCGCGCCACCACACCTGACTAATTTTTATGTGGTGCTGGGGAATTGAACCCAGGGCCTTGCACCTGCCAAGCAAGAATTCTAACCGTTGAGCTAGGCCCCATGCCCTACAATTCCTGTGTGTCAATTAAAAATAGAAACTGTGGGGCTGGAGGAATAGCTCAGTAGTTAAAGTGCCTGCCTAGCAAGAGCTGAGTACCAGAGTTCAATTCCTCAGCACCACATAAACTGGGCGTGGTGGTGCATGCCTGTAATCCCAGCACTGGGTAGTCAGGCTGAGGCAGGCAGATTGATCAGAGTCTAAGGCCATCTGGCCGACATAGTGAGTTCAGAACCAATCTGGGCTACGGAGTGAGACCCTGTCTCAAAAAAAAAAAAAGAAAAAGAAAAGAAAAAAAAAGAAAAGAAAGGAATTGTGCGTGACTGTAGCCCAGGCTGGCCTTGAATTCATAGCAGTCCTCCTGCCTCAGTCTCACCAGTGCTGGGATTTCAGCCGTGCACCACCATGCCTGGCTTATGTGGTGCTGGGAAATTGAACTCAGGGTCTTGCCCTTGCTGGGCAAATGCTCTAATTTGTGTGTAATTCTTCCAGCCTCCTTGAAATGATATATATTTTTTTAAAAAGCAGCTGGTGCGATGGTTGGGCGTGTGGGCTTCAGGACTGGACCTGCTCAGGTGTGATGGCTCTGCTCCAGTGGGTGACCTGTGCAAGGTCTACCCTGGGCCTCATTTTCCCCCCTCTGGAACGCAGAGGTGATGACAGGAAAGCTTACATCATTGGATTGACATGACAATGGCTGACCTCACAGGAGTGAAGCCTTTAGCCTGAGGTCTGGTGTGTCACAGATGTTATTGTTATCTACCTGAGAGGGAGACAGGGCTGTGGGGTAGTTCAGCTCCCCCCATGGCCCTGCCCCACGGCCCATATCAGACACCCCAAGGCCCAGTGCTGAGGGAGACAGGCCGCCAGGGAAGTAGTGTCAGATCTCCCCCTTTGATCAGGAAACCTCAAGAGCAACATATCTAGTCTGTTTTGTTTTGTTTTGTTTTTTTGAGACAGGGTCTTGCTGTGTAGTCTATGGGGCCTCAAACTCATGGCAATCCTCTTGCCTTGGCCTCTTGAATGCTGATATTAGAGGTGTGCACCACCACCACCAGTTTATGTAGTGCTGGGGAATCGAACTCAGGGCTTTGTGCTTGGTAGGCAAGCGCTCTAACCACTGTGTTGTAACTCCAGTCCCTCCAGTCTGGGATTTACCATTAGTTCCCTGTGTGCTTTTAGCCAAGACTCCTTCCCAATAGGCCTCAGTTTCCTTTTTTGCAGATTATGATCTCAAAAACCCCTCCTTTTTGTGATACTAGAGGTTGGATCTATGGCTCTTATACTAAGCTTTACCTCGAGCCTTTTAAAAAAGGTTTTACTTTTTTTTTTTTTTTGAGACCGAGTCTTGCTTGCTCAGTTGCTAAGTCACCCAGGATGGCCCAAACTTGCAAGCCTCCTCCCTCAGCCTCCTTGAATACTAGGGTTACAGACCTTATGCCCCTGGGCCCAGCTTACTTTGATTAGCTACAAGTGTTTTGTTTTGGACAGCAAGTCACTAAATTGCTCAGGCTGAGCATGAACTTGCAACCTGCCTGCCTCAGCCTCCCTGATATTTCAGCCGAACACCACCATGCCCAGCTCACGATTTCCACAGCATGGAGAAACAAGTAGGGGTGCCAGTGGTAGAATTTGCACAGACTTGCCTAGGGACTGAGGCCTGTCCCTTTGATGTCTCCTCATCCACATGACCATGATTCTCTGTGAGGGCCAGGCAGCCCCTTGTCCTCTGTGATGACCCTAACTTTGCCTCTCTCCTGCCTTCCTAAGTATGTGGCTCACATAAACCTTTTTCTCCTCGGCTTAGGGTCTGTGATCTCTCCTTAGGTGTGGAAACTGAGGTTCATAGAGATTGAGTGACTGGCCACTGTCCCAGTAAAACAAGAGCAGGCAGTGCCAGTGCCCTCAGCGTCCCACTTCCTGTCAGTTCTAGACCCACCCTGCGGTGGCCCTATCCAGAGGCCAAGCACCACTCCTGCCAGGTTTTTGTGGGTTTGTTTTGTTTTATTGTTTGTTTGTTACTCAGGATTGAACCCAGGGCCTCCACACAGTTACGTCCTCCAACCCCCCCACCCCCACCACCACCAGGCTTTTTTTGGTAACAAGGTCTTGCTAAATTGCTATGTTGCCCAGGCAGGGCTCAAACTTGGAATCCTCCTGCCTCAGCCTCCCAGAATGCTGAGAAACAGGCATGCACCACCACTCCTGGTTTTTGTAGGGGGACAAATCAGGCCTTGTCCTGCTCAGGCCCAGACTCTGGGATCACCTGAGGGGCTAGTAGGGACTCTAAGCCACTCACCCTGATGAGCTGGAGTAGTGAAAAGTCCCTTGCCCTTGATAAGCCTCAGTTTCCTTTTTGAAAGTGCTCAAAAAAAGAAAAGAAAAAAAGAATGAAAGAATGAAAGAAAAAGAAAAGAAAGAGAGAGCTCATCGGTGTCTCTTTTTCCTGTCTACCGGTTCTCCATCAGGGTGGAGCCAGGGCTGTGTCATGAGTATGAGGTCACCTGGAGAGGCTCCGAGATTCTGGGGCACCTGGACCAAGGGAGGGAAGCACCCAGAACCTACCTCTCTGCTGTGCCCTACCCAGTGCTGGGTCAAGTCTGAAACCCAAAGGGTCTCATTAGGGGCTCCTGGCTGCCCAGGGGTCCCTGCTTCCGGGAGTCCCAAGCTGTTGTTCCCCAGCACACCCAGCCCCACCCAGCCCCAGTGCTGTAAACGCTCCGGTGAGATCAGCTAGAAGGGAGGGTGCTCCTCCGCCCCCGCCTGTCCACCCAGGCCCAGCCTGGAGCCAGGGCATCTGCCCTGGAGCAAACTGTCAGGTGTGGTCACAGGCACTTTCAAGTGTGGCTCTACCAGGCCAAGCCACGCTGTGGGGGTGCCGCCTGACTAGCTGCCAGGCCTTTGTAGATAGAAGCTCCCTTCATCATGCCTGAGTCCAGGGCATGGAGGACCCCTCCCTGCAGCCTGGTCGGGCTGGGCAGGTTGTGCAACCCAGGCTGCAGCAACTGCTGTGTTCACTTGGAATGCATGTTTGGTTTTGCTTGTTTTTTGAGACAGGGTCTCACTTTGTAGTTTAGGCTGGTCTTGAACTTACGTGTATCCCAGGCTGGCCTCATGGCAATCCTCTGCCTTAGCCTCCTGAGTGCTGAGATTACAGGCATGCGCCACCATGCCTGGCTTATGTGGAGATGGGGAACTGAACTTGGGTACTTAGTGCTTGCCTGCTTATGACCGCTGAGCCGTTCCTCCAGCCCCCAGCCCATTTTTTAATTTTTAGTTTGAGACAGGTTCTACGTTGCTAAGTTACCCAGGTGGGCTCGGATTTACAATCCTTCTGCCTCAGCCTCCCTGGTGCTGAGACTCCAGGTGGGCACTAGCACATACCCAGCTGATGGGCCGGTTCTGAAATCAACCTGGCTGTCACAAGGGAGGGCCCCTGGTGGCTCCGGTGACCTTGGGGAGAAGGTAGGAGGCCCTGTGCCTGGTCTGTATGGTGAATGGAGAGACAGAGAGGGGAGAAAGGAAGGTGGGAGGATAGAAAGTGGGTTTGGGGGTCAGGCAGGCCTGGGCTTGAATCCAGATGCTACTGTTCACTGGCCTCTCCGAGCCCGTATGTCCTCTGTCTACAAAACAGAGCTAATAATGTCCCTGCCTGTCTACAGAGGATGAGTAGGCCTCTAACCCACCAAGGTGCGCCTTGGGGTGTGGTGCTCCCGGTGCTCCTAGTGCTCCTGGTGCTCCCCAGAAGCACACCAGCCTTTCATTTTGAACATTGAGACTAAGCCAGTTACATGTGCTTTCTATAATATCAGAGGAGCCAGCTGTGGTGGTGTGCAGCTGTATCCCAGCACTGCGGGAAGCTGAGGCAGGAGGATCTCAGGTCCAAATTCAGACTGAGTAACTTAGTGACTTAGTGAAAACTTGTTTCAAAACAAAACAAAAATCTGGGGTCCGTAGCGCAGGCCTATAATCCTAGCACTCTGGGAGGCTAAAACAAGAAGATTGCAACTTTGAGATCAGTCTGGTATTCTAAGCCCAACTTAACAAGACCTTGTCTCAAAATGAGGAATAAAAGTGGACTGAGATGCTAGGCTGTGGGCTCAGCCTCTAGTATCACAACTCCGTAAACATACAAATAAAAAAAAATACATTTTTTAAATTTTTTATTTTTTGAGAAAGTCTTGCTCTGTAGTCCAGGCTGGTCCTGAACTCTGTGTAGCCCAGATTGGCCACAGACACACAGCCTCAGCCTTCTGAGTGCTGGGATTACAGGTAAGTACCCCCATGCCTGGTTTATATGGTGCTGAGCAATTGAACTCAAGGCCTTGAGTCTGCTAGACTGTGCTATTCTTCCAGCCCAATATTTAAAAATAAATATATAAAATAAAATGGGGCTGGGTTGTAGCTCAGTGCACAGGCCCTGAGTCCTATCCACATTGACAGGGAGGGAAGAGGTGGAGTTCAGGGGTGGAGCAGCTGCCCAGCGTGCACAGAGCGCTGGGTTAGAAGCCCACTACTGTAAATACAAAACAAAAACATGGCTAGAGGAATAGCACAGAGGTTAGCATACCGGCGTTCCGGTGCATGGCCCTCGGTTCGATTCCCCAGCACCACATAAACCAGGTGTGGCAGTGCACGCCTGTAATCCCAGCACTGGTGAGGTTGAGGCAGGAGGACTTCAGTGAATTAGAGGTGAGCCTGGCCTCCATAGTGAGTTCAGGACCAGCCTGGGCTACGGAGTTGAGATCCTCCAACAAACAAATAATAAAAACAAGACACTGTGTCTCCACAGGCCATCCTCAGAAGCCACAGAAGAGGCCAGAGCCCTGCCCCTCTTGGTTGCCAATCGAAATCCAGGGGAGTCCGGGGGTTCCTTCGTGGGCCGGCCGTGGGGTCTGGGACATTCAGAAGCAGCCCCAAGACCAGGCACCATGGCCCTGAGGTTTTGGCCACGCCCTGTACGGCCTCCTGGAGGGACCAAAGTGGCCCAGCCTTAGAGAAAGCGCTGGAGCCTTCGGGCAGCTGCCCAAGGTCCCTGGAGAGGCTGCCGGCTGCCTGCCGGATTGAGCCAGCCCTGAGCTGCAGGGAACTGGAGATGCCTGCAGCAGTCATTGGCGCTGATGGGGGTGGGGCTCGGGGTCGTTCTGGAAACGTCTAGATGGTGCCTTTTCTGGGAGTCTATACACATCTTCAGCCTGCCTCACCCACTTTCCCCTCTGGGTGGCCTGGGGATCTCCCCATCTCCGTCCCGGCTGAGGTCTGGGCTGGGGGCCCGGGCGGGGTGGGGGTGGGGAAGCAGGTGGCAGGGCTAGGGAGCCATCATCTAACCCCTCCTGCGCTTGGCTTTCTAGCAGAAGGTATCTGTGTAACTCTGGAGTCAAGGGACATGGGTGTATTTGACACTGGCCAGAGGCCTGTGCTGTGACTCACTTTCTTCATCTGCACAGTGAGACCATCGGACTGGATGTTCTAGAAGACTCCTTCCAGGGCTGTGAGTCAACCTGCTGGTCTCCTCTCTCCCTCCCTTGCACGGCCTGTCCGCTGCAGTCTGAATGCTGCAGGGGCAGGGTGTGTGTGGGGCGTGGCGGCCCAGATTCTCTGCCTGACCAAACTTAGGCTCCCGAACATTCTCCTGGGTGTACCTCACTTGCACTACCTGTGTGTGTGTGTGTGTGTGTGTGTATTGGGGAGGGTACCCCCAGGGATCCAGCCTAGGACCTTTACAATGAACTACGTCTCCAGGCCATTTTTAATTTTTGATTTTGAGGCAGGTTTTCACAAAGTCACTCAGTTGCCCATGCTAGACACAAACCTGCCATCCTCCTGCCTCAGCTTCCCAGAGTGCTGGAATTACAGGCCCGTGCTGCCAGGTGAGGCTTTCTGTGCACTTATAAACCCCAGCTTTCCATATCGGCTCTAGGTCCTTATCTGCCACTTCTCACCCTCCAGGTGGTATCTGATCATGAGGCTTTCACCTGGAGTCCTGCCAGGGGCTAGGCCAAAGCGGCCCTTGCCGCCTGGGTCCTGCTGGTCTTGACCCATCTCTCTTGTTCATGCTGCTTCCCTAGGTGCCCACTCTTGACCGTGCAGATGAACTCAGCTCCCTCCACTCCCAGTGCACTGTTCCCCACCTGTCTCCATGGTCCTGAGTAAAATCTTCGTCACTGTGGTTAACAAATGTCACTGAATAATTCTGTTGTTAATGGTGGAAGCAGGGATGAGGGAAGGGGAGACACCAGCCTAAGGTGTGGACCCCCATCTCTGGTGACCAGCTTTGACTCGGGGCTGGGCATGGTGGCACACACCTGGGATCTGAGCACTCGGGGAAGCTGAGGCGGGAAGAACACAAGTTCTAGTCCCACCTGGGCAATTTAGCAAAATCCAGTTTCTTTTTTTTTTTCTTTTCTTTCTCCTCCTCCTCTGTCACTCTCTCTCTGAGACAAAGTCTCACTCTGTAATCCAGGCCAGTCCTGAACTACGAAGCTCAGGTTGGCCTTGAACTCTCAAAAATCCTCCACCTCACTCAGCCTCCTGAGGGCTGGGGTTACAGGCATGCACCACCATGCCCAGCTAATTTTTATATAGTGCCGGGAGATCGAACCCAGGGCCTTGCCAAAGCTAGGTAAGAGTTCTAACCACTCAGCACACCCACCAGCCCAAGATTCCAATTCCAAAATATAAAAATTGAAGAGTTGGGAATGTGGCTCAGCGCAAAGGCCCTTGGCTCAGTCCTCAGTACTGAAAAAAAAAAAAAAAAAATCACACAAGAAAACCCAAAGCCAGTGAAAACGCAGCCTGGAAGGTAAGAGTCAGGAGCAGCCTGTCTAGCCGGGGAGTGACCAAGGAAGGACTGCTGTGTCCCGAACCAGGAGAGCCCGTGCCAGGCCCTGGGACCTCTGCGCTCTAAAGGCCCGCGTTGTACCAAAGGCTGCACCTCTCGGCTCCTGGCCAATGAGGCGGAATTGGCTTCCTGTTTCTCTGTCCTGTTTCCCTTTTTTCTAATTTAGGAAGAAGAGTGCAGATTGAGCCGCAGGCTGAGCCTGGTTCTCTCCCTGTCCTCCCGCAGGCGTGGACGCCTCTTCTGCACGGAGGGCGCCGAGTGCAGCGCCTTGGAGCTGGGATGGATCCACCGCCCTGTCCCCGCGAGGTCCCGCCCCGCGAGGCTCCGCCCCGCCCCAGCTTCTGCTTTGTCCAGGCCGGTCGGACTGCGTAACTGCTTTGTTTCTCACTTTCGGGCGCCCACTAGCGGCCACCATGGCTCCTCACCTTTGGCCCCAGGCCCGGAGCCCCAAGCTTTTGCAATTGTTCGGGGTCTGCGGGAGCTGGGTGAGCTGGTGCGTGCCTGCCGGCTCAGCACTTTGCGAGGCAGAAGATCAGATCGTGGCTCAGGCTCACGTTGGGCGATTTAATGACTTAGACTCTATCTCGAAATTAAAAAAAAAATATTAAGGGCTGAGAATGTAGTTCCGCGTGAGGGCCCTGAGTTCAATCACTAAGTCTCCAGTACCACTCAATAAAGAGACAGATAGCAGTAATCTCCTCCATCACTAAATACATAAAACGAAAGAAAAAGAGGCCTGTAAACAGGGCAAGGAGACAAACAGAACATGGCCTGGTTTTTAGCAGCCTGGAGTTTTGTGGAGGCGAGACATGCCCATAAAAAACATAACGGGGAGGGGGGTCCAGGAGGCTGAGGCAGGAGTATTGCCTGAAATCCAAGGGCAGCCTGGGCTACAGGGTTCAGGACCAGCCTGGGCTACAGAGCGATATTCTGTCTCAAAAAAAAAAAAAAAAAAAAATTCTAGGTGGGTCCCTTGGAAGGCCTTGTGGTGGACACAGCTGGGACTCAGGATCCACAAGGGAGTTCAGTGAATGGAGTCAGATGAATTTTGGAAACAGTGGAGAGCTGGACATGGCAGTGCAGATCAATTTTGTTCTTTCTTTTCCTGTGATTTTTCCTGCCTCAGCCTCCCTGAGTGCTAGAATTGTAGACCTGTCCCATCATGACCAACACATGGTACCTTTAAATGCCTCTCTTAGGCTTTTCCCCCTGCCAGCCACCGCCGTGCTGAGGTTACACAGCGGGGCGGGGCGGGGCGGAAAAGGGCGGATTCGCCCACAGGTGTTGGCCTGGACGCCCCTGGGGCATCCAGCATGGGCCCTGGCCTCCTCCCTCTGCCTGTCCCCACACTGCCGAGGGTGGCCGGAGGAGGGAGGCTGGGGAGCAGCTGCAGGAGGCTGCCGACTCTTGCTGAGAGGCGCGGGGGGTTGAGGGGTGGGGTGGCGGTAAGTGTGCGGCCGGTCTACGCGCCAGCCCTTTCCCTAGATCCTGAGGCGGGAAGGACTTCATGCCCTCCCTGGCCTTCCCATGTGCCCGCATCCACAGAAAGGCCTGGTCTCACCGCCTGCCATCCGGGCACCGAGTGTTTTATTACAGTCCAATTTTTATCCGCACCGCGGAGAAAGAGGGAGGGGGAGAGAGAGGGCATCTGCCCTGCTGGGCCAAGGAAGACTTTGTGAGATCCCTGAGGGCCCCAGGAGGGGGTGCTGGGAGCCGCAGAATAGGACTGGGGGGAGGGGCCGCTGTTTTCCTGTCTTAGATGGCCAGGCCGAGGTCCTTGTCCCCACCCCTGAGCCAGCTGTGTCCCACAAAGCCCAGGAGGAGGCGCTCCACCAGGCAGGTTCCGGTCATCCTGAGCTGTCCTCCCGCCCGGGTCCCGGTGCCCGAGTGCCCTGCCCTCCTCTTGGAGGGGCTAGGGTTCCACTGACCTGTCTACCATCCTTCCCTTGGCCTGCTCAGCCCCGTCCTCTTCCCGTCCAGACTGATCAGATCTCTCCAACCCCAGATGCGGCTGAGATCAGTCCCTGACCTCCCCAGTCAGTCCCTCGACTCTGGCTGCTACGGCCTTGACTCAGGGCGTGGCAAAGGGGACATGGGGTCAAGAGTGAGCTCCCGGGTGGGGCTTCAGGCCACCCGATGGGCAGAGACTGGGGACAGCCGCCAGCCCCCAGCCAGGCTCTCTGGCAGCCAGCTCAGGAGGCAGCGGCCCCCAATCTAGCAGAGGAGGGGAGGGGGGCTCCCAGGCCTGGCGCCTTCTGCCGTGCGCCCAGGTCCACTGCGCGGGGACAGAGTGGTGCAGCTGGCTGGACTCCCGTTTGAGCTGCCATCAAACAGGAAGCGGGGCAGGGCGATCCCCGTGTTCACGGCTCTTTGTTCCCTGGCCTTGAGGGTGGGCGGGAGGTGGGGGAGGGCGGGGCCCCCTCTAGGAGCAGCCCCTGCGTGGGCGGGGCACGCACCCTCCACGTCTTCCCCACCCCGCCTGCCCCGCTGCAAGCCCCAGACCCCCCCAGACCTCTTGGTCGCCCTGAGGGTGAGCTGCCCTCCGTCGAGCCCGTGCCGGGGCTCCCCAGGCGCGGCGGGCAGGGCTCAGAAGCCCCCACTCTCAGAGCTGCTCCGGCTGCGGTAGCTGGGACTGGGGCTCCGCGAGGGGCTGCGCGTGTGGCTGTGGGTCCCGCGACTGCGGCTGCTGTAGCTGCCGTGGCTGTGCCCGGGGCTGAGGCTCCGACTGTGGCTCCGGCTGGAATAGTCACTGCTCAGGCAGCTGGAGGAGGACGAGGGGCTGGGCCGGTAGTAGGGGATGGGACGCTTGCGGGCGCTGCGGGAGAAAAGGAGAATCTCAGTTCTGCCCATTCCGGGCTCTCGCTCACACCCTGAGCCCCATCCCAGCAGCGGCCACGGCTTCCTGCCTCAGTTTCCCATGAGTCCTGGCCTCCGAGACACATACCTCTCCAAACGGAATTTTTGCCACTCGCCAATTTTATGTTGATTTGTTGTTGTTGTTGTTGTTGTTCTTGTTTTTGAGACAGAGACTCCCTCTGCAGTTCAGGCTGGTGCTGAAGTAGGTAGCCCAGGCTAGCCCACACTGACCTTGAATTAACTGTAATCCTCCTGCCTCAGCCTAGCCTCTTGAGTTGTGGGATGATAGGTGTGCACCACCATGTCTGGGTCATCATTTTGTTTTTCTTGTATGGGCTTGTATGGGGTGGGCGGCCCTGAGGAACCTCTGCAGTTATCTACATCCCCAATCCCGTTTGCTTGCTTGTTTTTGAGACAGGATCATGTCTTCTGTGTAGTCCAGGCTGGTCCTAAACTCACTATGTCGCCCAGGCTGGCCTCGGACTCATGGCAATCCTCCTGCCTCAGCCTCTCCAGTGTGGGGATTACAGGCGTGCACCACCATGCCAAGTTTATGTGGTGCTGGGGAATCAACTCGGGTACTTAGCACTTGCTCTGCAAGTGCTTTAACCGCTGTGCCATTCCTCCAGCTTGCCAAGTCTGTTTATTTTGAAGCAGAGTTTTGCTAAATTGCCTAGGCTGGGCTTGAAATTGTGATCTTCCTGTCTCAGCCTTCTCTAATGCTGGGACTACAGGCATATGCCACCACAGCTAGCTGAACAAACTTTTTTTTTTTTTTCCAATCATGGTACTAGGGATCAGGGACTTCACACTGAGTTGCATCCCCAGCCCATTTTTTGATTTCTGATTTGAGACAGGTTCTCACCAAATTACTAAGTTGCCCACGCCGGGCTCAAATTTGTAATCCTCCTGCCTCAGCCTCCCAGAGTGCTGGAATTACAGGTGTGCCAATGGGCTGAGCCAAAACTTTTAAATATGGATAGCTCACATCAACTAAGCTAAGCAGTACTTTTTCTTTTGATGCCAGGGACAGAGCCCAGGACCTTGCACACGCTAGGCAAGTGCTCTGCTGCACAGGTGCAGCTCAGGCCCACAGGGGCCTCTGCACGGAAGTGTTTGTGACCGTGGCTCAGCACCGCTGCTTGGTCCCCGTGGAATCAAGGACTTGGCCTTTCCAGGTAACTCTGAGGAAACAAGGGGAGACCTCTGGCCACTGCTGCCCGCACCCAAGACCCGGCCAGGCCTGCTGGTCCCTGGGTCCTTACTCAGCTACCTCCCGCTGGCCCAGAGTTAGTTGGAAGGCAGGAAGCTATGACCCAGAGAAAAGAGAAAAAGAAAGTGGTTAAGGCGCGCCTCGCTGCGGGGTTAATTCTGAGGAAGAAAACAGGTGTGTGTTAGGGCAGCAGTCCCCAACCTTTTTGGCACCAGGAACCGGTTTTATGAATGACAGTTTTTCCAGGGATGGGGAGAAGGGAGGTTGGGGATGGTTGTGGGGTGATTCAAGCGAACTGCATTTACTGTGTGCCCCTAGGAGGATCTGTGCCACTGCTGATCTGGAGGCCAAGCTCAGGTCATAACGGGGAGCAGCCCTGGTCTGCCGCTCACCCGCACCCCCAGTGTGTGGCCTAGTTCCTAAGAGGCCATGCACTGGTAATGGTCCCTGGCCCAGAGGTTGGGGACCCCTGCGTTAGTGGGAGGAGGAGGCAGCCTCAGAGAGAAGCTGTGGTAGAAGGGGTGGGGGGATCTGGATGTTTTAGGACCTCTAGCCTATGGGTGGGCATGGGACCTTTCTGGTTGTGTCCCAAGCACAGCGGTCTGGGGAGGAGGAGGCACTGCCCTCCTCTCTCTGATGATCCACCGTTAGGAAGAACTAGTTTGACAACTAGACTCTGTTGGGGTATCCACAATACTCGGAGTCCTGCCTACTGTACGCATGGGGGCATAAGCGCAGAGAGGCGCATTCCTCCTCCAAGGCTGCCCAGCAAGGCAGAGGCAGAGCTGTCCTCGAACTTGGCCTGCTGCCTTCCACTCACACCAGTGCAAGCCAAAGTCTCAGGAGGTTCACACCAAGGTGGGCCCTAACCTCACCTAGAGACCCAGGCCCAGATCCCTCCAGTCCTCCCAGAGAAGCTGTGACAGTGGCTTCTGCCCACCCAGCCCTGCTCTGGGCACAGCCCCTTTGGGCTGTGTGGGGTTTCACCGACAGCTGCCCTAGAGACCAGGCTGGCGTGCCCCCTTCTCCAAGCCCCAGGCGGCTGGGAAGTTAGTGAGGAAGGGAGAGGCAGACAGACAGAGGGACAGCTGACCAGAGCCAGACCAGCTCACACGGGCATCATCCCAGCAGCCTGTGGGGAGGGGTCCACCAGGCCCCGGCCTGGCCACAGGCCGCACAGCAGGCTGGACCTTGAGATGAAGAAGAAAAGAAGAGGTGATTGTGGAAGTGAGTGTGGCCGGGCAGGCAGGAGAGTGGGAAGGACTGGCCGGCTGAGCGCTGTGCCTGCTGCTGTCCATCCAGACCCAAGGAAAGAGCGTCTGCCCCTCCACGGGCCTTCGGGCCACCGCTGAGGGGGCACTTCCCTTCGTGGGGATCCTCCACCAGCCCCCCAATCTGCCCTCTCCCTCTTTTCTCTTCCCCAGCCCACCTCCTCTCTTCGACCCCCCACCTTTCCTAAGCCGCCCTTGTCCGGCGCCAGGTGCTGTGGCCGGCGAGGTCCCGGGCCACCGACTCAGGCCAGCGGCCTCCGGCCGGCCCAGGCCGGGTCCCCGGGCCCCTGCGTACCTGGTGATGCGGCGCGGCTCCATGAAGCTGGGGGAGTCGCGGCGCCGCTTGCGGATGGGGGAGTAGCTGCGGGAGCGGCGCCGGGCGCGGGCGGCCTCGGCCTCGGCGTGCCTGGCGCGGCCCTCGCCGTCCTTGTCCCTGCGGGGCCGGGCCCAGGTGAGCGACCCCGCCCGGTGCCCGGGTCGCGCCGCTCCACCGGCTCCCGCCGCCTCCCGCGCCCGGGGTCAGCCGCGGCCGCCGCAGGGCGCGCCACTCACCGGCCGAGCGCTTTCTTGGGCGACTGCGAGCGGCTGGCGCTGCGGGCCCTCTTCCCCGGCGAGCGCGAGCGGGACGCGGACGGCGAGCGGCTGGAGCTCCAGGAGCGCGGGCGGGGGCCCGGGCTGCGCGACGAGCTCTTCCCCTCCGGGCCCCCGCGCCGGCCGTGCGGGCCTGGCGACGGCGACGGCGAGGCGCTGCCGGGCCGCGCGCGCGGGGGCCGCTCCTTGGTCCTGGAGGAGGGGGGACGCGGGAGGGGCCGGTGAGCGCGCGCGTGGGGCGGTCGGGGAGCCGGGCCGGGCGCGATCAGCAGAGGGGCGCCCACGGGAGGGGGCGCTTCTTGAGGGGCCACGAGCGTGGGGAGGGCCAGGGCGGGGGCGCAGTGTGTCCGTGGGAGACTGGGATCCACGGGGATGCGACCCGCGAGAGGCACGAACTGGTGGGGGAGGGAATTCCGTGGGGGCGCCCTGGGCGGGGAAGGAGGGTTGCGGGAGATTTCCGGGGAGTGGGGGACCAGTGGCCAGTCGAGCGGGGTGTCCCGCGGGTGTCCTTTGAGTGGGGAGAGTCACGCGCGTGCGGAGGGCTCGGGGTGCGGGGCCAGCGTGTCCCCGCGGGCTGGGAGCACGGGGGCGCCGGGCGGGGGCATCGAAGGGGCCGGGGGTGGGGTCTGCGCTCACCGCTTCCCGTGTCCGCCGTGGCCTCGCTCGGAGCCCGGCTCGGGCCCGGGGCCCGGGTCGCCGCCGCCGCCGCCCGAGTCGCTGCTGGAGTGGGCGCGGCTGAGCGAGCGCGAGGAGCCCCGCGGCGGCGCGGGCCGGGCTCGCCGGCGACCCCTGCGCCGGGGCGCGGACGCCGAGGACCGCGATCTGCGCCGCCTCCGCCGCCGCCGCCGCCGCCGCCGCCTGGCCGCGCCGCCCGCCGCGCGACCCCCGCGGCCCTGCGACGAGGGCGCCGAGCGCGGGCTCGGGCTGTCCTTCCCCCGCGCGGGCGGCGGCGTGGGCGCGGCGGTCGCCGCCTTGTCGCGGGCCCGGGGTGAGGGCGAGCTGGGCTTCTGCCGGGGGGGAGAGAGGCGGAGAGGGGGGCGGGGAGGGACGGGCCGGGGGACGGAGCAGGGAGGCGGCGATGGGGGAGAGAGAGAGCAGCGCACGAGAGAGAGAGAGAGAGAGAGAGAGAGAGAGAGAGAGAGAGAGAGAGAGGGGGGGGGGGGGGGGGGGGGGGGGGGGGGGGGGGGGGGGGGGGGGGGGGGGGGGGGGGGGGGGGGGGGGG